>VZSG01000543.1:451994-468430 GCA_013398315.1 Nothoprocta pentlandii | reverse complement strand
TTCTCGCCCCACCTCCTCCACGCCGGATCGTGAATTCCAACATCTCGTGGTCGCTGCAGCCCAGACTGCCCCCAACCTTCACATTTTCCACTAGACCTTCTCTGTTTGTTAGTATCAGGTCTAGCAGCGCCCCTCCCCTTGTTGGCTCCTCAACCACCTGCATCAGGAAGTTATCTGCAATGTTCTGCAGGAACCTCCTGGACTGTCTGTAGGTTAGGCCTACCTAATCTGTCTGATTAGGTTTACGGTTAGGCATATTTTTACTGTTAGGGTTAGGGTTAGGGTTAGAGTCAAGGTTAGAGACAAGATTAGGGATAGAGGTACAGTTAGAGGCAGGGTTAGAGTCACAGTTAGTGTTACAGTTATTTTTCAGGTAAGGGCTAACATTAGAATTAGGTTTACGGTTAGCAGGGTTTTTTTAGGTTTAGGTGTAGGGTTATTTTTAGGGTTAGAGATATGGTTGGGGTAAGGTTAGAGATAAGGTTAGGGTTAAAGTTAGAGTGAGAGTTTGGGTTTCAGTTAAAGTTAGGTTTAGGGTTGGAATTTGGGTTCAAGTTTGGGTTAGCATTAGGTTTAGAGTTCAAGTCAAGGAATCAGGGTTAAGGTTACAGTTAGAGTCAGAGTTGGTGTTAGGGTTAGAGTTAGGATTTGAGTCAGGGTTGGATAGAGGAGAGCACCCTGAGGTACCATTGCAATTAAGATGTGAAACCACTGCCAAAGTACTTGCTGTGTTGAAGAAACAGAATTTGTTCTAACATAATTAAAAAGTTAATTATGATTAGCTAGCTTCCAGAGAACAATATTTACATACTAGATAAAGCTCTCACGTAGGTAATACGTTTTTTTTCAATATACACATTGCACATTTTGTAGGAATATACTTCTTTAGTATCTTGAACATCTGTGCCCTGTACATTATGGCAGGCTATAAAAACAGAATGTAAGTGGCAAGCAGGAAAGAGGTCTGGCACTCATGTACTTTCATTAATAATAAAACTGAAGTATCATTTCCTGTATACCAAAGTGATCTTCGCCATTTCCCATTCATCCCTCATCTGTCAACACAGATGAGGAAGCAGCTAGAAGCATTTTTTTGGTTGTCTTTTGCATTGCCAATGCATTTATCATTTGCATTGCATTTACCTGACATAAAGCGTCAGATATTTTGTATAAGGGGTAACCACATCAAGTGAGTATCATGCAGGCACATAAAGAATAAAACAAAAGGTAAAGAAATAAAATTGAAACTTCCTGTGATCGCTGTTTTTGCCATCAAATCTATGCCAGAAGTGTTAACACTGGAGTTAATAAGACCTCTGTAGTATAGATAAATGCATGTGTGCACGGGCACACACACATAGATACATTTGCTTTAGCAGATCGAGGCACTGAACTCTCTAAAGTCAGAATTCCAGGTACTAACAAAAAGTTCAAGATTACAGAATGGCAACAGGACATACAATTGCCTATTAACTTATGAAACACGCACTATTTCACTGGTCACTGCTGAACTGAACATCCCCACTGAGAGTTAAAGCTGCAAGGATGCCATTCAGTTCTCAATAAAGACACATAAACCAGCAGAGACACTGGAATTAAAACAGCTCTCAAGAAAACCCTGAGAGACACTTCTAGGTAAAGGAAGAACAGAGAATATTTCAACCCAACAAATCCTTAAGAAAGATCTGAAAGATCTTTCGGGAAAGTTACCAAAAAGTCCACTGCAGAGGAAAAGATAAAATTCAGAAGAAAACAAAAGAAAATGTCAGTCAAACTTAGTTACCTTTTAAAGGTTAAATGAGTGCATTCAGGTACTCCTTAGTGAATTGGAATGAGGTACTTTGCAGCACGCAAATTGCAGGCTGTTTTCTGTAACAGGAGGAAGATTCCTGTCCATTTTAATGGCTGTGGGCATTAGTGGGTTCCACATTAACTTGTCCCATTTTAGCATCTTCCCTGGGACCCTCAGCAACTTGTTTTACCACCACCATTCTCATTTAGAGGGCTGTGTCTGTTTACACAGAGCCATGCAAAATCCAGAATAATAGGAGATTGGCTCTAGGGACTTTGATAGGAGGAAAACAATATTCCATACACCAGTAGAAGCAAGGACAACTACTTAGGAAAAAAATGTCAAATGCATAATGCATGGAGGTTAAAGGTAATTTTGCCCTGTTTAGTTCTTCAAGATGATCATTTTTAGAGAATGAGAAGATATTTCCAAGAATTGATGATATTACAGTATCCACAGTTTAACTGATTTATTAAAAGTCTATTTTATGTGATTTAGGAATAAAGATGTTGTGATATGTTGCTTTATTTGAAGCTGGCACAAATATTACTTGCTACTGTTCAATCATCCCCAAAATCCCACCACAACCTTCTATGAGGTTTTTTTGATGGTTCATCCCTCCATGTTCTTGCAGCCTCCTCAAGAGAAGGTAACTCTGACTGTTTCACACACTTCAGCTCTCTCCTCCTCAGTTCCCTTTTTTATCAATATAGTGTTTCAAAAACAATCTTTCTCTTTCCTGAAGGGACCTCCCTGACAGCTGAAGCATCCTTTGCTCTATTCCAGAAACATACAGGAGATCACTGGCCAAGCCTATCCCCTGTCTTACCAAGAGAATCAAAGACAACATGTTCACTCGACTGCAGCACAATTTCTGATTAAAAGCAACAGGGGCATACTATTCCAAATATGCTTATAGACTGCTGAATTTTTAGCTTTGTAACTCAACGAGCAATCCAATGGAGGATTTAGGAATAAGATTTTGAAGTGCAAAATAAAGAAGGAAGGCAGGGAAGCATACAGCCCTGTTAGGTCAACTAAGTAAAAAAGGTCTTGTATAGGGTGCAGAGAAAAAAAAAAAAAAAAACAGGTGCAAGACTAAGAAAAGAAGAGCCAGTGCAAACAATAATAGGCCTGAAGAGGAAAAGCTGTGTTCAAAATCACAACATCTCTTCAACTACGTCTAGAACCAGAGCTTGATTTTCTAGGACAAGAGCTTCTACTCATATCACTGCTGATACTTCACTACTACTACTGTTACTGCAAGAGAAAAATATCCAGAACAACATAATTTGCTTACATTAGAGGTCAGTGTCTCACTAAAAGCTGCACACTCAACAGAATTGGAGATACACAAACATCCGTATGCTTGAAGTCAAGACCGGCAGATTTACAAAATACAGATGTTCTCCAGCGCTGACTCGTTACACTGCTGTTTGAGCGAACACAACAAGGCTGTATTGCACAGGATGTTCACAGAAATCATCCCTGCATACTTTTTCTGCTCCTAAGAAAGTTTTGCTTGTTTCTCTGACTGTGATGGATGTCCTCTGCTTTCATTTTCCATTGATCCTCAGTGGTAATCCTCAGTGTCTTACCTGAATACACACCAGCCAATGACATGATTTTCAGGTCCTACTGGGTTTGCACATCAGTTTAGGACCTTACTGCACCAAATATTTCAAATTGCTTATTTTTATGTATCTTAAAAATGGCCTTTGTCAGCTTCTCCACACACCTTATCACCACACTGTGAGGGCACACAGAAGGATTCTCAGTCTGAAAAAAAATAATAGTAACTCTGAGGCAGCCTGGAGTGACTGACAGCATTGCAGTTGCTAGGGTGTTTAATTTCAGTCAATGAATTTATAAACTCTGGTACTGACTGAAACACTGGGCAAAACTACAGTTCTCCATTAGAAGGAGGTGTTGGACATTGCTCTAGAAAAAAAAAAACTTAATGTATAGTCCAGAGCTTGTATCTTATTAGTAAACATGACTGCAAATATGTGAAAAGAACATCTTCTGGTACCACAGAAGTCGTACATAAAATAAGATAAAACTTTTAGACACTAAGACTTAGATTTGGGGCCACTTCGGGAGAAGGGACTTGGGGGGGAAGGAGAAAAGGTTAGACAAAAAAAACCCCATGCCTGTTCATTGAAAGAAAGATTAAATAGCACTTGTTACATATTCAAGAACATGCTCGTGTTTTCATTTCTCATACAAGCTGTTTTTTAAAAATAAAATATGCATTTGTTTCAGTAAATAAGAGTGCCAATTTATTTTGCCCACTAAACAAAAGGTTTTGCCCACAAAACAAGAGGTGCTGTCAGTGTAGCCTTTATTAAAAACAGGAGGTTTTAATTTCAATAGTTGTTCAAAGCAAGAATATTGCAGGTCTTAGAAGAGAGGCTCCTTACGGTGATCTAGGCTTCTATCCCACACTAAAATCACTGCCATAAAGACATATGTTTTAAGTGTTTCAATTTGGATAAGGCAAGCCTTACTTCCTGAGGCCAACATCTTATTTTTTGTCCGAAAGATAGCTTCTTTTAAAAAACATTAGCAAAGCCCATAGTCTTTGCTATACATTTCCATACATTTCTATCTCAAAGCAGTAGCCAACTAGATGTGCTTTAGGTCACTGGATTGGTGCACCAAGTCATGCAAACACATCTCATCATTGCACTATACTTTAGACTGGTCTTTATCAAACTGTAGTTTAAATATACAGGGGGTGTCTTTGATTGTAGTACACACACCTCCAGGAAAAGTAATGAATGAGTTGATTCATGCTGGAAAACAAGGGGATCTGGAGGAAGGAGAGGTAATAAGGGACAAACCGCAGTTACAAACTTCAAGCCAAATAACTCCATAGCATCATGAAACACAAAGAGAAGAAACTTAGGGTATTGTGAAGAAAAGGTGCAGGTGAAAGGCTCGAGGATCTCCTGAAAGGGCAAATATTTTAATTCTACTTCTGTAACCAACTCAATACAAGGGTTTCAATTTTCACCAGTGACTCCATTCTCTTCCACCCAGAACTTGAATAACACTATCTCAAAAGTGTGCTTTAATAGATTACACATCCCACTGATCTTTTGAGTAGTAATGCAGTAACTTCTGATAAAACAAAAAAGAGCTTTCACATGAGAATTCACAGTCCAAAAATAAAGACTTAAGTACCTAAAATTTGTGAGGCCACAGTAAGAAACATAACTCTTCCCCAGCCATACTGCCTACACAGTACAGATTTTCTGTCTCCTCCCCAGGAATTTTAAGGGTCCAGGAGGTCCCCAGCATCTGCCAAACACCCAGGAATGAGGTGAAGCATGGGCAGGAGCAGCAAGGCAGGGAAAAGCTGAGAAGAGCTGTTCGCTCCGGTTCATTACTGCAGTGACACAGAAGAAGTCGGATGGAGAGCTGATGTTCATGCCATTGCACTGAGCAAATTTGGTTTAGGAGATTCACAGGGGGAAAAAAAGTGCTGCAGTAGCTGCTAAGCAGTTTGATTTATGAGGCAAAAGAACTGTCATTGCTGAGCTTTCCTCAGAGGGGTGGATGGGTGCTTACCTTACCCATTTCTGAAAAACAAGGATAGGCTATCTTTGCTTAACTAGCAAGCTCTTAACTGTCCTAATATATATATATATATATTGCTGAAGTATCTAATTAAAAGAGGGGGAAAAAAAAAGGAAAGAAAAAAAAGAGGAAAAGAAAAACACAATAAATCTTTAATTCTTTCATTCCTTTCTCCTGTTAGATCACCCATGAGGTTCACATGGAAAACAGCAACATGAAGCGACAGGAGAGTTTTTTAACAGCTCCTTTAAAAAAAGACTTTTTTTTCTAAAGTTAGTAGCACAATTTTCTAGTGTGTTTCATTAAATAAATGTCATGCTTCACACCAAACATTTGAAATAAGGTTTAGCACAACCATAGCAACTTTTTAATTAAAATAGAAGTGGATTTTTTTTTAAATGCAATGAGAAATAGCAATGTCCACGGCCCTTAATTGAACAAGTTAAAGACTCTGTAGTTATAGCAGAAAAGCTTTTTTTTTAAGCTAAATTTATGACAGACAATAGCATTAAATAATACTTTCATCCTTACAAGACAAGAGTTCATTTTCAAGCACCTGTTATAAAACCAAAACAGGAAAAAATATCAAGGCTTCTGGGCTTGTTTTGCTTTTTTTAAAAGGATTACGTTTTATAATTATCTAACAATACAGAACTGCTTGAGCTCAGTGAGTCACTTGAATTGTATTTCTACTTAAAAAAGAAAAGAGATTTTGTTATTTCAGTATAAAACCTGCTAATGCTAGCATGTGTGCATATGTGTGCATGCCTGTAATGGGGAAGCAAAGAAGCAGCAGAATCAATTTGTGGACAGAGCCCTGGCACAGGCTGCCCAGAGAGGCTGTGGAGTCTCCTTCTCTGGAGATCTTTAAAACCCGCTTGGATGCAGCCCTGTGCCCCGTGCTCTAGGTGACCCTGCGTGAGCAGGGGGGTTGGACTCGATGACCTCTGAGGTCCCTTCCAACCTCAAGCATTCTATGATTCTATAATAAGAATGGCTAAGGAAGGTAACTTGGAAGACTGAAGGTCAGTGAAAAACAATATAATGCCCATTACCACTCTCACATTTTCACTTTCCCCCCCCAGAAATCAGTCCTGCTTTCAAAAATACTCTCAACCCTTTCTGTGTCTGAGTACTCAGAAATACTAAGATAGCCAAAGGGTTAAAAACATTTAAGTTTTTGCCACTTTCACCACTGATATACCTCTTTCCCGTGAAATACAGATGTATACAGTTAATCTGTTTTTTTCAGTGCTTGCAGAAGAAGCTTTCTACAAGCTTTAGCACAATGATTTCTTCCTTTGCTTGACTGTTCTCTTTATAGAAGTGTTTCAGATAAGGACAGTATGATAGCTCTTCTAGACCTGTGGAGACTTATTTGTCAAGTACATAAATGCACAGTGATTTACCAGCCTGGACACAATATGCCAAAATAAACTAAAGATGAACAGACTGAAATCAATACAGTTAATGCATGGCTGAATTTGGTTCATTTTTTTTTTTCATTTCACTACAAATATAAGGACAATTTATCTAACTTCCTTTTTTAAAAAGCAACCCCAGCAATGACAAAGGTCCCTAAAAACAATAAAAATTTCGTACTGATGTAGACTCTATTAAAAAAAAATCATTATTTCATTTTAAGCAGGAAAGTACTGCCAGATAAAGCAGTAAAAATGAGTGCAGGTATAATGAACAGAACACTACGTGCATATGCAAAATAAAAAGGTGGAAAATTAGTATATGTTTGTTAAAGATTATAGCTACATTTGATATACATAATTGTGAATATTTGCATTGTAAGTACTTGCATACTTATACATATCTCACTGGATGCTACATGCAGAGACACAAACCAGTGTGTGGGATGCCCCTATATTCATTCATGTTCTTTTATATTCCAGAACGTATTCCCAAACTGCATTGTACCAGGTAGCAATTGCATTTCTGTTCATATAGAGATTTTTTTTCCCTAACCTTGATATTCCCTCACAGCAATCACTGCCACAGCCTTTACTTTCCTCTCAGAGAGGCGTTTCAGGTAAAAATCCATGGACTGCAGAAGGAAAAAACGACTTCTAAACTAGATATTTATTTTTTATATTGAGCAGTAGATAAAAAAAGGAAGTTCATGAGCACAGACTTAAGCACATTTCAGCTAGTTCTCAAACAGGAGATTTTTTGTTTCTCTTTTTAAAAGCTGGTTGAAACATTCTTTTCTTTAATAGGCAGCCGATCACAGCCATAATCCTCCATTGTTTTTTGTTCTGTCTAATGCTACATTAATCTTAGGCATAAAGCTAACTGGCCAGTTACTTTGCAACGTCAGGGGCGGTACCGCTTAGCAAGGCCAGTCTAAGAATCTCATGAAGTGCAGGCTCAGACCATGGAAAACGCCGTATTCCTGCAGCCGCAGATCCGCACAGCCACGGCAGAAGCAGCCTCTAATCACCAAGGACAATGCAAAAATACCCTTATCCTGTGCAGGGCAGCAGGCAGGAGGGCACTCCTTAAATCTGGTATTGAATATAGATGTTTGGATGAAGAGGGTCCTCTCTGTAGCCACCTAGGGAAGGGGTTGCACCTAGGAGGGCTTCACAGCTGCTCATCTCTCCATTGGAAATACATGGGGTCTTGGGGGCCTCTCTTAGTTTAGGCAGTTCTAAGCCAGCAAACAGCAAGAGACCTGATGCTTTCTGAATTTTTATGTTCAGCATTATATAAAAAATAGCTTGAGGAATTCTTCTTGCTAATACATAAATCAGCACAACAAAGCTGAGGTGGAATTTCTCTCTGCCTCTTGAGATAAAGAACAAAAATATCTAAGATGAGAAAATGTTAAAAACGTAAGAAGGAACATCCCAACTCTTCCTCACTGGCTTCATTTTGGAAACAGGTGGCTCACTCTTAGTTGAGGTATATAGGCATTGCAGCAGAAATTAATACACTGAAAAAATTATGCATCCATACGTGTATGCCTCTGAAATTATCTTGTTCTTAAAGTAATGGGGAGGAAAACAGATATAAGGCACCAAAAAATAAAATCCTCCAGAAATAATGAAAAACAGACTGGAATAATGTTAACCTGAAAACGGATTTCAGAAACAAGTAGCGTGATTTGTCATAATCTTAGTAACAGATCTCAGAAGTCATTAACAGTATGTCATATATTTGTCATGGCAAAGGAAGATCCTTTTTTCATCTACGTGAAACTTTAGATGAAGATGACATGTCATTTCTTGCAGAAGCGTTGGCATGTTTTTTGAGCAATTATTGTAATTCTTGCAGGACTAACACTATGCTTATGTACTAAAGTAAACCTCTTTAATCTTGTTTTATGGATATAGAAGCAGACAAAGATTATGGGATTTACCCAGGAAATCACAGCTGAAAATAATCTTGAACTAAAGGGTTGTCAAGGACTTCAACCGCATGAATGTGGAGCTGTGACAGATCCCAGTCCTGCTCCATTGAGTTCTGGGCTGTCAGTAGCTCCAAGTGATAAATGTGACATTCAGGGATACAAATGGAATAAGAAGAAGAACTTGTAGGTTCTTTTCTTCTAGCACTCTCAAGACATTGGACTTTACATTATATTTACATAAATGCAGAAAATGCAGAGCCAGTAGAACAGTTCATACTTGAATGGTACAAATAAGAATGAAATGCAATAACAGTGTATTACATAGTGTTGTCTTGCTCAAGACTTCAATACAAGGAGAATTGGAAGGGGTTCTGTGCTACCCCGGGTCCAGGGGAGGAAAGAGTTTATATGAAAAAAATTGTTTCAGACTTCTGACTTTACAAAGTTGTCAACATTTGAGGGTATGTGAGCTTGTAAGGCGAATCCTATACAGCCTGAGTAATTTTCTAAAGTTAAATTAGTTGAAATAGTTCCAATAAGTAACGAATAACAGGGTTAGAAAACCAGCAAGTAATTATTGTTCATGGACTGACAGCTGAAAACAGGTTGTTTATGATGCTTCTATGATGGCTACATCATACACTTACATATTATTCTGACCTTGCCAGCTGTGCCAAACAAAAAGGAAAAAAAGTGAAATTACAGCATCAGTTCATCAATTTTGATCTCTCTCTTCTTACATGTCATAACCTGAAACAGAATCAAACTGTCAGACAGTGCCACAACACCACAGCAGATCAGAAGCTCTCAAACTAGAATTGTCAACTAGAAAAGTCAACTATAATTACTACAGTATGAGCCAGTAAAAAAGCAATGTCTGTGCAGATCCGGATTTACAAACACTGGCCTAAAGGTAATCTTGTAAACCCTGCAAATTCAAAGCTAACAGGAAATGAATTTAATACAGACTGAGTTATGAAAGAACTGTAATGGGTTATAGCAGAGAGAGAAGGATCCCATCATGAGGAAAGGCTGGAAGAGAAGCAGTACCTACGAGCTTCCCCAAGCAGGAATGATCCTGGCAGCAGGAGAGAGACCTGTTGGTCCAACACTGAGGCATAAACCACCCTGTGAATGCTGCAGAGCAGGAGAACATCACTACACACAGTTTCCAGTACAACAGGTTTCTACTTTGCCACATCAGCAAGGGAAAAGAAAAAAGACAGCTCTGTTCAGTACTGTACAAGAATACTGGTTTCCAAGTTTCCTTGGAAATCCTGGTTTATATTTATATTTTCATTTTTAATACCATATTCAAGATATCATAACTGCACAGAACAAATCAGAGCTCTTAGATGATTTCTAAAGTATGAAGGAAATTTCTTCTAAGTACAATTATATTCCTGTTTCAGGCAAATTATAAATTTAGGCTTTATTATGTATCTAATATAAGCTACGTTCTTCTCAATCTATTTATGTAAGGTTTCAATATACCAGTGCTAGAGCCTCAGTAAGGAACTTTGCGGGTTCACAGCACTGAGTTATTGTGTTATCTTCACAGCAAAACAGGTAACAAGAATTTCCTTTCAAAACCTGATGTGCGGGAGAAGGCAGCTGCCCTGAAGTGTTTACATGTTCTGTCATCACATGCAATCAACCTGTGGAAATATCTATATCAAATCTGCAGCAGATTGTAAGAGCAGCTTGTCAGAAGGTACATTTTACATATGCTTGAGGTTTTGAACTCTTTTATAAATGAGGTTTCACATATATTCAACATGTATGCATGTATAGACTTTGCTGTTATGAGGTTGCTGTTGCTGATGAATTATAAATCACAGACTACAAATTGCTTTCAGAAATGCATGAGAATTAGAAAATTTATATGATTTGATAACTCATAGCAAAGTATTTTAAGTGTTGTAGGCCAAATCATTTCCTTTAGAAAAAATATGAATTCTGACTAATTAATTCATCCAGAAAGACTTGCAGTGGGCAGTGATCCTTACCCCAGGGAGAGAGTGACCAACTAAAACAAACTTTGACACACAAAGATATGACTTGCCTGTTACTAGTTTCGATATAAACAAAAATATAAAGAAAAGAGCTATCAAGCAAGTAGAGGACTCAAGAGAACACTTGATTTTGCCCTCTGTCCTCCATCAGCTTCAGTTTGGGATCCTGCTGCTACTCACAAGCAAATGGTGCCCCACATGAAGGGGAAGTGACAGCGTGGTGGAATAAACACATGTAAAAACATATCTCAGAAATACAGCAAGATGAAGATATCCCATATACATTCCAATTGTCAGTTAAATATCTACATATGCAATTTACATGTGTATTCTTGTAGACTGAGACTTCGGTATATATTATAGCCATAAAAATACAACGAAGACAAAAAGATCAGAATAATACACTAGGATTTAAGTACGATCATCAGTAATAAAATAGCTGCTACCTGAAATTGCATTGTACTAATTTTCCATTAAAAAAATAACTTCTTTTCACAGCAGTGTGTATGCTAAAATGCTAGTCATCAAAGAAGGCAGCAAATATTCTAAGGCCATCATATACATCCACAGACACAGAAATAAAAATGAAAGTGTATCAAGAATATTTTTTCTGCTGCAGTTGACAGGAGTATGTGTTTAAGTGAACTAGCCTTCTGTTTCCAACAATTTCTCATCTTTATGTTGACTTTTGATTGTTCTCTCATACATACATATACACATGGATGTGCACTGTACATCAGTAACAAACAGTGCAAATATACACTGCAACCTATTGCATTTGTAAAAATTAGTAATTGTATTTAGTTATTTTAAAATTTTATTGTCTATACATCATCACAGATTTGCAGCAGTTGGTAAATACACAAATATGAACACAAATTCATTTATTTAGTAACCCCTGAATCAGGGTTTATGCATCTCTTCATGGGTCTTCTCAGATCGATGTTGCTTTGGTGATTCTCAAACACATTGAGTCCATGGTTTGGGGAGTATAAAAATGGTATATTGAGATTATGTGCTGCGGCATGCTCTCCCATCACGATACACATCAAAATCCTGGTGCCTTGGTGTGAATACCACACGTGAGGCTCTGTGCCCAAGCACACGAGCCATTTGCTTCCAGGGAACATAGGGAGAAGATGAGTGCTGCAAGGCCTCAACCACAAGTCCCAGCCTGGGCAGCTCTACCTCCAGCTGAAGACTGTGCAACTGAGCAGCTCTGTGTAAGACACAGAGCACTCAATGCCAGAAACCACTTCTGCAAGAACCACTGCGAGACACTGCTTCGTGCAAGAACCACAGCGCCTTCTCATGCAGTCATGCCTCTGTAGAGCTACCTGTCAAACTCCATAAAGCCTCTGCTGCGTCCTTACAAACTCTCCCTGAAAACTCTGCCAAAACGAATCGGGCACTCTGTTATCTGATAACGATGAGACAGCTGGCAAGCAAAGACAACCCATTTTTATGCAAAACATGTTGATTTTACAGGCATTTCACTCTTCCATAGACCATCTATCCTGCCTGCCTACACAGCTCTGCTGCCTAACACATTTTCTATAATCCTCCACTAGATTATGCAAGCATTTAGGACAGGAAATGTGTTTTTTTTTGTTTATTTGTTTCTGAAGGTACTTCTTACAATGCATCCCTAATTCTTTATCAATTCAGAATTCACTAGATCAAAATGATAAAAGACACAGTCTAAAACAGTTAATATTATAAATAGTTTAAGAAAACAAATGTGAAGTGCTTTGGATTAGTGGTAGATACTTTTACATGAACATATTCACTGAATAATGCTGATCTGAAGAAAATTTAAATTATATTAAATAAGATTTTAGCTCACTGAATTGCATGTACAAGCAGAAATGTACAAGAATAAAAACTCCTGTTGTTACATAATCATCCAATGCAAAAATTTCTCAGTAAAACTGTGTGTGTGGCAAATTGTTCAAGTTCTGAAAGTATAAAAAAAAAAAAAAAAAAAAGATAACTGTTGCTGTTGACATTAACCCTGGCAGGTAGCAATCTGCAAGTATCTTTATCTTCTATAGAAAGAAGATAATATTTTTTTATAAATAGAGAGATAGAAGATAGAAAGATAATATATAGAGAGAATATAGAAAATCTTCTATATTTCTGTATAAAATGGTATTTAACCACAGACAGTAGAAACTTGCATTTCCCCATTTGAGGATTATTTCTAATATGTAGTCTTCATATTTGGTTCACGAAAGAAAGAGTTTAATTTCCTCCTATTTCCCCAATCTCAACTACAAATCACTCTCAAAGGTATGCTACATACGTTTTCACAGGAACAAATAAGAGTTTCCAATTGATACTAAACCTGGGATTTTTTTTAATATTGTCATAATAAGTGACACCATTTCAGTTGATTTTCCTTCAGAAACTTGTCACCTAATGACTAAACATCACTTTTTAAAAATGTAATGTTACATATGTATTAAGATACATAATTAACATAACAGCATTTAGATCTTATGAAGGAGTCAAAAAAATTAGAGTACGAAACCAGAAGAAAGCACCCTGTCCAAGAGAGGGTGAAATCGACGTGTGAACAAACGCCTGATAATGCTTCATCCTCTAGCACAAAGACAAGTGGCCTCATGAACTGAAAGTCTCCTAAAAGCAGTTAAAGTAAATATATTAAAAAAACAATCAAAAGAAGAACTACTTATTTGCTGTGATTTGCAGGATTTCCCTGTGCTTCTCCCACACACTGTTTTGCTTTAAGAAAAGCCTGAATCTGAAGAGATGCTCAGCATATATAAAAGCATACATGAAAACATCAATATGAAAAATGGCCACCTAGCTCCTACAGAGGATGAGGCACTTAAAAGGTGGTATCATATCAGTAAAGCAGTTTCTTTCACCTGTTGGACATAGATATGCAAAATTAACAGAAAATCACACCTGGAAGGTGAAGATAACAAATTTGCAAATGAAATAAAAAAATCTCCTTTCCTTTATGTGCTGAGAACAGCTAGCTCAAGTCTGCATAAGAAATAGTGTTTATTGTAGAAGGAACTGGGAAGTGTTTTCACAGTTTCAATAAAGACTGCAAAATGGACTTTTTCTTGAAAAAGTTTGCTTTGAAACTTTAATTCCTAATTAATATAAATTCTCAGAAGATGTGTACACATGTGTAAAAGACAATTGCATGTCGCAATACTAATGTGCAATGTTCATAAGAAATTGAATAGATGCAATTACTTAAATGCTATCTCTATGACTATGCTGGTTTGATTTTTCTTTTTTTTTTTTAATACACAAAGTTAATAATCTGAGACGCACAAACATTGGTCATATTTTTTAAAAAACTTAGTAACCCACAATCAAGATATTCCTAAGGCTGGAATGCAAACACTCAAGCATGCAACACTCTCCACCCTTCATTTGATTTTCTTGGTAGCACAGAAAAAAAATGCAAATGCTTTCAAGAATATGAGTTTCTTTGCAATGAATATGTATTTTAGGATTTAAAACAACTTTCACAACACATTGCAGCAAGCTTTTCCATTTTATGCCCTCTTATGATATTTCAGAAAATTAGTCATTGCCTCATACATCAACTGGACATATATAGAAAAAAAAAACAAAAAAAGTAAAAAATGAGAGATGAACGAAAGATTTATGCTTGCTTACAAGATAACATAACACCATAGCTATCAGGATGAGGATCTGCGTTACTCAATTTGCATTTGAGGAATGCAAATGTATACTTTAATTTTATGCATGGAAAGAGTGGCAAGGATTTTGAAGAATTATATCTTAAAAGCTTACTTTCTGTGAAACTAAAAGAATTTTTGCTAATAAGTCTCGGTGAGAGCTTGAAGTAGCATGAGATCATTTCTAATTGCAAGGGAATATAAATATATTCTAAGAGTATTTTGTTAGTATCAGCTCACAGCTCTCTAAATAATGTGATGTATTTTCATTTGAATCACACAGATCCTGAAGTGTTTTATAATTCCTCTACTGATATAAATCATAAATTTCACTGCACCATTGTTCATTAAGTGTAAGTCTAATTTTAAAGCCTAGGTTTTACTGGAAACAACTGTATTTAAATATTATAACTTAACCTATACCTATGGTGTATTGTATCATTTAATGGTCAGATTATTTTTTTGAATTGAATCATGAACATCAAAATTATGTAACACAAACCGTGGAAATCTCTCCTTTTTAATTTTCTTTTAGAAATTATGTCTATTTTTTTCTGATGAGTTTTCACCTTGTACGACCACCCACCTTGAATTTTCCGTTTTATATTTAAGATTTGAACTAGCTAGTACTAACTAATACGTTCTAACCTGTAGTATCACAAGGCAAATAGTATGTTATTTATACACTTAATTACAGAGTATGAAGACAAGATTAAAAAAATAAGCAAAACAAACAAAAAAAATAGCATGCCACCAGCTGTAAATGCAAAAGAGATTTAATTAATATTTGATTCCAGAAGCTGTCCTTGGCACTCTGTGCTTGAATTACTCACCCTCATAGAGGTCATGGAAGGAACAAGTATTATCTTCAGACAGTTTTGCTTTAATACAGATTATAGTGTTAATTACATCTGTGTTTATAAAGAATACTGTCCTTCAACACAGCATTTTCCATATTATATGAAAAAATATTTCTTAACAAATGAAATGGTATTTCATTCTTTTGATTTGACACACTAAATCAGAGTTGGAAAGAAACTCTGCAAGAGTTTCTTTCTCTTCAAGAAACTCTTGCAAGAAACTATGCAAGAAAGTAGCCCAAAGGAGCGGTGATATTTCTAGAAAGAAACCCTGTGGCAGATGACACGTGCCTGAAACGCAGCATGAGATTCCCTTCAACATCTCACTGGGCATCCTGATCTCTCTTTCCTTCCCAAACAGACAAATGCAAGTTGCTCCTCTCAATTAGAAGAAGTCTCTTACAGCCCGAATAAGATTTAGACTTTTTTTCTTTTGGGTTCATCATATCTTTCATATAGTCAGAAAAAAAAAAAAAAAAAGACAGCGTTAAGGGAAAGACACGATTTTGAAAAAAGGAATAAAAATGATATGTTGCTTAGTGCATAAAGTTGAGAAAATGCATAGAGATATAATGCATATAGTTACACATTATAATGTCTACAAATATAAAAAGTGCACCGAGATTTTTCCTGTTTTAAAATGATGAATTTATTTTTAATTTTGCCTCATGTATATCTACAGAAAGATAGAAAAATTTAAGAGAATAGAAAAAATAAAAATGGAATCAGAGTGATACTAAGGAAGAGGAATCTGACAGAATCCATCCCTTCTCTAGAAGTATCTCAAGAAAGAAACGTAAGCAATGTTAGTTAAACACAGATTTACTTGTTTCCCTGCAGATGAAAGAATAAAACCAGCTGATAAGCAGACCTAAACCTACAAACAAACAATACCAAGTAGCTGGAATAAACTTTATAAGAAGAACTGCACTAAGCATGTGGAGGAGAAGAATGTGCTCAGGAGTAGCCAGCATGGATTCACCAAGGGGAAATCCTGCTTGACTAACCTGATCGCCTTCTGTCATGGAGTAACTGGCTGGATAGATGAGGGCAGAGCAGTGGATGTCATCTATCTGGACTTGAGCAAGGCTTTTGACACCGTCCCTCACAGCATCCTCCTGGGCAAGCTCC
>VZSG01000543.1:412149-451304 GCA_013398315.1 Nothoprocta pentlandii | reverse complement strand
CTGTGAGCAAAGGCTGAGGGAGCTGGGCCTGTTCAGCCTGGAGAAGAGAAGGCCGAGGGGGGACCTGATCAGCGTGTATAAATACCTCAAGGGAGGCAGTGAGGAGGAGGGGGCGGCCTCTTTTCAGTGGTGGCCAGCGACAGGACTAGAGGAAACGGCCACAAGCTGAGGCACCAAAAGTTCCACAGGAAACTTTTCCTGACAGTGAAGGAGCCAGAGCCCTGGCACAGGCTGCCCAGGGAGGCTGTGGAGTCTCCTTCTCTGGAGATCTTCCAAACCCGCCTGGATGTCACCCTGTGCCCCGAGCTCTGGGTGTCCCTGCTGGAGCAGGGGGTTGGACTACACGATGTATAGGATTCTCTCAAACATTTTCAGGATTTAGACTTACACTTAAACATAGCACAAGCAGAAACTTAAAATAAATACACCTTCTAGTAAACAGACTGGCACGTGCAAACACATTTTTAAAATCTGTGTTAGTGTTTCTGCAGCTAGTTATCTTCCTACTGTATAATTAAAGCAACACTACAAATGCATTTTGTGTCGTTATGTTTTTAGTAGGAAGAAGGAATTCCTCCCCTGAATAGTGAAGTTCCAGTAACCATTGACAGAGAACATCTTCCACGTTTGAAGGTCACAGTTACTTGAATTACAATATAGTATTTCATCTATTTATTTATTTTTAAATTCAGCAACTTTCTCATCTGGGAGCTATTGACTACTAGCTGATGACTTGTTGCCTATTATTAAGCAAAGTTGTAATTGTTTCCAATTAAAAAACAAACAAACAAACAAAAAATCCAAAAAACAAACAAACAAAAGACTTCCTTAAGGCCTTTTTTAAAGGCTGCTGTTTAGCAAAGCTATTTCATTTCACAACTGAAAAATTTTATTTTGGTATAAAGGTGTTAAAGTAATATTAGTCTGGAATCTTTTTGCATTTTCTCTCCTTTATACTATTCTTTATGTTAATTCTTTACATTTACTTGAAAACCTTTTCCTATGCCTCCAGAGGGCAAAGTGACACTGATATAAATGAAAGTCTTCATGTTTTATCCTTTGCATTTCAGCCCTAAAATGCCATTAAACTCTTATGCTTATTTATTAATAACTACCATTAGTAGTTTTGTCTATCATTAGTTACAATATATGCCTCACAGCGAGAGAAAAAACAGAACAGTTATGCATAATTTTAGGACAAACAAAATTGGTAAATATAGATTTTGTTTATTAGCCTATAAAAAATAAAGGCATATTCTCCACATGGTGATATTTTTTATCCTGCCAGAATAATCATGCACCTTAGCTAACTGTGCGCAACAAACTGACAGTACACGAGGACTGCAAATGATCAACAAATTCTCCTTTCTCGTAACTGAGAATGAATGCATGTATCACTGCAAAGCATGGAAAGGAGCATGGATTCCACAGCATGGATTCCAAAAACAAGCAGGTAAAATAGATCTAAAAAAAAAATTATTGGACTGTTTTTCCGTCATGGACATTATCTAGGATAACGTCCAAGGATAGCAACAACACTCAAATCACAGCATTGATTCAGATGTGTGATGACACAGTTACTCTCTCACCACTGAGAGACTGCCCTGTTAAAACAAGTGTGTGAAATGAATTGCCAGAGTTGCATAAATTTGCTTTCTAGAAGTATAAATGCAACCCTGACGCTGAGGCTTTAAAATGCATCATTTGTGGCAACACTCCTAAATTAATTCACTAAAACACAATGGGTCTTTTCAGGATTGATGTCTTCATAAGTTCAAAGCAAAAGATAATGCATCTGGAAATACAGTTTGGGAGAGTATATGGAAATTACATCCATAAAGAACACATCTTTTTCTCAGTAAAGTATCCTCCTCTCCATCCCCCTGAAGTCATTTGACAGATTTTACTTTGAAAGCCAGCAAACTACTTAAAAAAAAAAAAAAAAAAAATCAGA
The DNA here is from genome assembly GCA_013398315.1 of Nothoprocta pentlandii. NCBI lineage: Eukaryota > Metazoa > Chordata > Aves > Tinamiformes > Tinamidae > Nothoprocta > Nothoprocta pentlandii. Next base: position 449,350 of record VZSG01000543.1, on the reverse strand, counting down.
TGCAACGTCAGAAAGAATATGGATGAATGAGTAGATTTTTGTACGGAAATTTCAGGCAAACTTACCTAGTTGAAATACAGAGTATGTGAGGAATCTGACATGAGCTCATATTAAAGCCATATCCTTGCTTGGTTCTGAGAAGTAATTAATTTAAATTTTATTAGCTTGGACAGGATTTAATGGCAACGTAGCACTACAGCCATCCAAGGGAACCGGCATTCCAGACTGTCTTGTTGGATGGAGACAACTTAAATAAATTGTCTCCATCTTCAGTAACTAAAAATCTGCAAACCATAATTCCATCCATAAACTCTACAATTGTTTCAAAGGTTGAGCATGAATTGTCACTTGAATTCTTTTTCTATTAATTAGTGATGTACATGCATGTTTTCAGAAGATCTGAGTTCCCCATTAACATGCAAATCATACATGTTACATATTACCAAAGGGCTTGAACAAACTATTTTTAAAGCAGAATTGTTTAATGATCACCACAGTTAGCTCAACCACAGGCAAGAGGCAGCTTGCTTGCTCTGCTCATGACAAAGACTCCAGCTAGAAACCTCCCTACAGAACCTCCTCAGTTCCTCCCTACAGACTATTGTGGATGAAAGATAGGAAAAGGTAACTCCCTTCTCTAAAAGCAATCACCACTCTCTTAACTCCAGCAACACAGGAAAAACATTGTTGTCTTCGGAGCTCCTTCTAAGACATTCTCATTCATTCTCATGCCCCCAGCTTTAATGTTAGCAATAGCAATCTCAAGCCTTTAAGGCTTTTATTTGCTCTTTTGTAGCAGCCGACAGACGACAAGAAGGTAGGTAGGACTGCTGGTGCAGGAAAAAGACAGAGATGTCCCATGGGCCAGGATGATGTTATATTGAAGGAGAGCTTCTGTTGGTCCTGGAGCACAGCTGGAAGACAGCTGAAGAGGCTTGCAGAAAGGGGCAAGAGAAGGACACCTACAGAAAACCTCCTTTTCCTTTGAGCCCTGGAATAGGCTGCCCAGGGAGGCTGTGGAGTCTCCTTCTCTGGAGATCTTCCAAACCCACCTGGATGCTGCCCTATGCCCCGTGCTCTGGGTGTCCCTGCTGGAGCAGGGGAGTTGGGCTAGATGATCTCTAGGGGTCCCTTCCAACCTCAACCATTCTGAAATTCTGTGATTCCCTTCTCCATCCACTCCAGTTCACAGCATCCTAGAATTTCAATGTTCTGATTCAGCGAAATCTGGAAATGGATGTGCTGGAAACGCATTTTGAGGAGGAATGACATAGCAGTAACACACACAGATTTACTTTATATCTAAAGTACAAAAATTCAAGAGAAGCTTCAGTGCCAACGTGGCACCACACATAGTTTGAGGCTATCAAACAAGCATCAGAGCTGACGGCGCACTAAGAGCCAAATGATAAGTGGAACCGGTGGCCCGCAGCTCTGGAGTGGCCCTGACTGCCAAACCGAAGCAGACGAAAAACTGTCTGCAGCGAAAAAGTCAACACTCAACACTCCCCCTCCAAGACAAAGAACAGGACAGAACAAAGAAAACTGGTGTCAGGCAGCAAAAAAAGAACATGAAGAAATAAGCCGAGGAAATAACTTAAACTGCTTCAGACCCAGCTGGTGGTGGCTTGTCTTGACAGAGTTAACAGGGAACTGAAACCAACATTTAAAGACAAAACAGAAAGATCACCACATTGAGCCATGTTGACTTACTAGGACCTCTAAAGGCTACTGGATTTCTCATCTCCCCTTTATCTCATACAAAAAAACTAAAATTCCAGACTAGAATCCAGCTATACTCATCTCTTTCCAGAATGCCACCTCAGTTGCTCTGTTAGACAGACTTACATCTGTCTCCTCAGTGTTTATTTAAACATCTGTTGCAAGGGAGAAGGAATGGAGAATTCCAGCTATTGCACGACCCTAGTGAAAGACAGTGTGAAGTCTTAAAACTTTCAGTATCCTGCTAAAAATATCCTTATATTATCCTTATATAAGCACCTTATATGGCTTGTAAGCAAGTGGTTTTTTTTGTTTTGTTTTTTTTTTTTTAGTAGAGAGAGATAAAAATTGAATTTTTACAGCTAGAAGCATTCTCTTCTCCTCAATAAAACACAAAATTAGGAAACATGGGGAAAAACTGAGTTTCGTATATCTACTCATAACAACAAAGAAGCTGTTAGGAGCTGTGAGTTTAACTGGACAGCTTTATGAATATTAGCATAAATCCTAAGACATATATAGCCTCAAAACTAAATGAACCACCCTTCTGATCTAAGGCAAGATTCTTTTCATGTTAAGTTAGCCGTTTTCAACACAGCTAAGAAAGAAAATTTGTTGTCTGCTCGTCAAATAGCTACAACAAATAATTTACACTTTTAGGCTTTCTTTCTAAGCCTGTCAGAATCTCTAAACTCACTTGAGTTGAACATAGGGGTAAGGAGGAAACAAAAAGCACTATGTTTTTTCTTATGAAAAAAGAAATTGCATTTTAGCCCTGGAATGAAAATGTTTTATTGAAATGTTAAAATGCATTCAGCTCAGTTTACCAAAAACACTTTTTGCACAATGAATTTTATATTACTGAAGTATTATTCAAAGTAGATCATCATTTTTTTTTTTAATAGACTCTTAAGTTAGATGCCTCCCAACTTTTCTTTTACTTTTTTCATTCTTGTTGAATGGTTTTACTTTATATGGAAGAAAAGGATTTTTCCTTGCAACTATAACTTCTTTTACTGTGGAAGTCTAGAATATTCCCTTTGAACAAAAGAGAGAAAACAAAAACAAAAACAAACAAACAAAAAAAACCACACCCATCCAAAACGCTGTATGGCCAGATACAGGCCTATTTTAACCAAAATGTTTTGGATTCAAAGTAGGAACAACACAATCTGTATGGCAATGATGTCATTTATAAAAACAATTTAATAACCACAATAAACATGGACAGTGGTTCATTATCTACTCTCCCTTTTTTGTGCCATACACTTTCACTTAAAAATGTTATAGGAATGATCCAGCACAGTTTTTCAAACCCCTCACTAAAGTGCTATTTTATCTGATATTTCATCTGTTGAGTTGCTAAGAAAGACAGATCCATAAGAATTTTACATTCAAGTTTAACAAAGAACAAAAAGGCCCACTCCTCTTTTAGACATTTATCTACCAGCTTTTGGGAAACAGAGAGAAGCAAGAGCTGAGGCCAGCAACAGATAGCAGAGCAAAAGCCCAACAGCTGCTTCCACTCTTGACATGCTGGTCAAGAAGAAACACATACTTAAAAAACAGTAGCAATATCTTGCTAGAGTGATTAAAGAAATTCTCTTCATAAAACATTGTAAAGAGATTAATGAAGACCATCATATTGGGCTGTTCCAGAGAGAAACTGCAAGTGTCAGCTGGTTAAAATATCTGTCGTAAGATTTGCTACAGATGGGAGCTATTGAAGAACAGAACTGCTGCAGCAACAAGCTTAATACTGCTAAGCAATGAAGCCCAACCTTCTGCTGGTTTTCCAGGCAAGGGATATGACTGTCTTAATTTCTGCCTTATCTTGAATCTACACTCATTCCAGGATTCCACACAGACCTTGGATCAATTTTAAATTTAGACTGCATTACTGTTTTACTATCTGGAGCATTTGGTGGACACAGATCAACTGGTTGATGACTCCAAAACACTGTTCACTAACAAAGATGTGGAAAAAAACAGTTTCTCGGATTAAAATAAGTTCACCAATGAGTAGATGTATATTCAAGGGTATATGCTGTTTATCACATTTCCCCGAGTTTTCCTGATGCCTTTTCAGTGAAGTGTGATGTAATGTTTTTCCAGAGGAAAATAAGCTTATAAGGAGCTGTGCTAAACGCATCTGCCACTTCTCACCAGTATCCTACTGTTTCAGCTTCCTTATACTCCAAAGTATGGAATTACCTAATCAAAAACCCTTAGGAATAGACTTGTGCCAACTGCCATCAATTCTTCGTTCTGCTCCAGTTCACAAGTCATGCTGCAAAACAAGTTACACTATTCAATATGCCCCTCCAAAATGAGTTTTCTTTCTCTTCTGCTGGTGTTAGAAGAACACACTAATATTTGTAAAAGAATGAGATATTATGACGACCGCCATAAACACAATCAAGTAATGCAAGAATTGCTACAGTATTTTTTTAATCATTTTTCATTTCCAGGAGCTTAGCTCAATTCTTAGTTACAGGAAAAACTGGGGGAAAAAAAAGATTTTTGACCCCATATACATTGTTCCCGTGAAGTAATTCTGTGGGAATTACTTTTCTATCCAAAAATCATAGAAAATCTTCTGAGCAGACATTAGTATGCATATGCACATTCAAACCCCAAATTCCTGTCCCGCAAGATTAACTTCAGTATGTGTAAAAATTTTGAGACATGAAATTATTTATAGATACACATTTTAGAAACTGCAGCCTTTTCTTCCTTTAAGACATAAAGCATAGCACATAGTCTATTACAACCAGTGGAAGTACTAGAAATCTAGTTTTTATATTTTTGAAGTTTACAATAATTGTCCTAATAACTAGTTTATTCTGCTGCCGTTCACCTCTGCTGTCCTTGAGGAATCTTTTGACAATATATTTCTTTATTAAGTGCAATAAAAGTTGTGGTTTTCAAACTTAACACTCCAAGAGTCTAAACACATTTTAACTATATCTGCATTAAGAAAGTATCCCCATCACAATATATATATCTTTAAAAGAAAAGAAAGAAAAAGAGGAAAAAAAATGTGAAGAGTTGATCAATGGAATGAAATGTCAACAAAAACAGAAGGAATCAGGTGTTTAGCTCTTATGGATTCAACTTCTGAGATAGAATATAGGCTTAAAAATGACGCTAACAATTATCAGAAGTTCAGACTGTCAAGTCAATAGTAGCTTAACAGCACTTCTGATATCTAGAGAAAGTTTATTATGGAATAAATTCTTAAGAAATATTGTTCCATTATGCAATTTATTTCCAGAGAATCCAAACTCTGCTACTGCTGTGATCACAAAACATCTTCACATTTGATGCAAACATGAGAGATCAATTACAACGTCACTCAGTGGCACTAACTCTGACAAACAGTTTGGTTATATTAGTTAAAACAGGTTATAAGAATAACTTTAATTATGCTCCAACTGCACCGCAGTTGCAAGAACACCTGCATGTCAAGTGCTACAATAATTATATTTTTTTGGAAGAAATTTATCTTAATACAAGTTTCAGATATTATGGTTAATAGCAACATTCTACTGCAAAAAAAAAGGGTGCACATTTTTCCAAATTTAGGTTTGAAAATTTCAGCTATTATTGTGAACCTAAACAGTTTAGAAAGTCTGATATCGTCNAAAAATATATTATATATATAATATTTTACAGATAATATTTTTGTATAGCTATTTTCACATTGTAATTAAACAGGAGAAATTTACATTTTTATTTTGGGAACCAAGACCTCATTTCAGACCCTAGTTTGGAGTTCCTGCCGCACTGTGAGCAGGAGATGAGGAATCATGATCAGACAGGAAGGAGGCAGTGGCAGCAGCTGCTTCAGGGAGCATGGGTGCAAGCACGTGGCGACAAACAGGGCATGTTCCTGACTGCATAAAAAGAAAAAAACAAGGGTTATTTGCACAGTTCACATGCTTTTCTAAGTACAAAGTATTAAATTTTTGATTTATAAAATCATACCAGAACTTAACTGTATCACTACCTTGATTTCACTGAATAAGTTTACCAAAATAGAACTACGAGACATAATGTGATCACGACTGAAAGTTGCATTTTACTTTTCATTGTTACATAAGAGAGACACCAGGTTCTCCAAAAAGAGATAGGCTGACCAAAAGTACCATGATATACTTTGTCCTAGGCTTCAGCTGGAGCATTTACTGTAAGACAGTAGATAGATGGAAAATGTAACACAAACACAGATATGAAAATAACACTATGAAAGCAGAAAAAAGTTAAAACCTCCACCAAAATTCCATACTGAAGGAGATTTAATCTTAATCCTCTGATCTGAATGAATTATTCTTTCTCTCAAACTAGTAAAATAAATAGCACATGGAACTACAGACTTAGTAGTTTTCGAAAAGCTATTTAACAATTAAAAAATCTAGACTCATGCCATACAGAAAGCAGAATGCAAGAGGGAATTAAAAAAAAAAAGTTAATCAACACATCATCTTTTACTTTAGCTTCAGTTCAACTCATTTTAAGATATCTTGGAGGCACGAGAAAGTAATGACAGGTATACAAAGAAAATGAAGTAATGGCAAGTGTACATTTCTCAACAGAAATCTTTCTGAACTCCTCTACCAGCACTCTAGCAGGTGTTTCTGTTCTCTTACCTGTTCTCCGCCATAAATAGGCCTGACATGCACTCTGGCAAAATATATGCTTTTTGTCATATGTTTGCATATGTTTTTTGTCAGACAAAAATCAAGACATTGTCTTCACTTCAGACACAAATACAGGGTTTTTTTTTTTTTTTTTTTTTTTCCTCTTAACCAGGCCAATTATAACTCATTATTATTGAAGGCAGAACACTTTTTTTCCCCAAAAAAACGTTTTCCCATCTCATTCAAGGAGTACGACACAACTACACTCCTATCTAAAAACACGGTTCTATGAATAAAAATGGAAAGCATTAATATTTATAACTATTTTTAACCAGCACACCTAACAATTAAGACCAAATTAATCACTTCCAGGTTACTACACATATAAATTAATTTCCTCACTGCAGTTAGTATTTGGTTTCATAAAGCATAAGAACACTTTTTAAAAAATATTTCATCCCACATTTTAAAAAAAAGCTATAAATCATGCTTACCGGAAAAAAAATTAATTAAAAAAGGAAGAAAAAACCCAGTATGGTACTTCTTACCTTCTGTAACCAAAGAGTTACACAGGGTTTGTGAAAGAAATGATGACAGGGTAGTTCTGTTATAATTTCATCTTTTAGATATTCACTGCAGCAAATTGCACAGCACTGGTCTTGGCCTAGAGATATGCAGAAGAAAAAAACAGTTTTATTATTACTGTTATTTACATCTAAGATTAACTGAAATCAAATCAATGCATACTGACAGTATCACTAATGATAAAATATACCATCATACCCATCCCACTAAAAATTAGCCTTTCAAACTGATCAAATTTATATTCACAGACTGATTCAAGATGTGAATGTCTATGAAGAGAATTTTTAGAACAACATTGCCAGCTGCACAATATACTTAAATATTTATCTGTGCTACCGCTAAAGTAAAGTTTGCTGTTATAAATTTTGCAGGAATTAACTATTTTTTCCGTACCATTGTGGTCATCTGTGACAATAATCTGTGGCAGACAGTCTATGCTTTCTTTACTAGCTGGTGGATGAGCCTGTTCCACATCAACAGCCAGGGACTCCAAATGCGCCAGAGCAGTCTGAAAAAGGAAATCAAAATCTGTAACTCACAAATGAAACATCCCATATAAAAACAAAAAAAAAAAAGGCAAAAAAAAAGTTTTACTCATATTTCTTTCTCAAACAAAAGACAGCTACATCTATCACAGTAGCCATTACATCCTTTTTTTTTTGTGAAGTATGAATTGAAATTGGAGGCTGAAATAGTCATAACTTCTTTTTTTTAATCTTTCTTAAAAAAAAAGAAAAGTGAAAGTTGCAGTTTATTCTCTAATGAACAATGGCTGCTGTAGCTGAACAACCTAGTCTGAAAAAAGATATCTGAAGAAGGCATCAACTCACAATCCACAGAAGCCTGCAAATACTGAACTGTCATAACATTTAACTTTCTGAACACAAAAGCTTCACTCACATGTTTTCTTACTTCAGCTAAAATATCACCTACCTAGATTCTAAATTTTTCATTAAGTACCTGAGATACACTGTCAGTATAAGTTTTTAGGGAAAAAAAAAAGTATACATCATACAGATGAGAAACATCTAAGACAGGCATAGTGCTATGTGAGAAATTGTCACTTGTTTGTAACTTAACAAAGATTTTCACCATATAGAATCACTAAGAATCCAATGCCACAGCAAGCAGAACTGATGGCTGCATTATATGTTTGGTCATATGAAAGGACCTAATAGCAGAAAAAAATTAGTAAAAAAAAAAACACAACGCAGCAGGTATAAACAATCTAAATTCTAAGGTAAGTAGGAGATGCACCTGGTTGTGTCCTAACAATACAAACTGAAACTGAAGAACCAAAAAAAAAAAAACCACCCCAAAGTACTGAGTTCATACGCTGAATGAACTATGCACACCCCTTATGAACTTCTTTCCAACACATAATTTATTTATTCTAATGGACAAAGTCTTTCTGAGGAAAAGTCTTTTTATAATCTCTGCAGAAAACATAAGGGGTGCTCCACCACCTAGTAGCTAAAAAAACTTAATATATGTGTGTGTGTACATATAAATATAGTTGTGTATTTATATATGTGTATTTATACACACACACACATATGCATACATGAGAAATATTGGATCAGCCGCTAACCTCTTCAGGAATTTTTCCTCCCGACCCGGAAAGCGTTGGCTGCACGCCAGCCTGGGAACGTGCCTGCTCTCCCACCGTGGTGAGGGGTCAGCTCCAGAAGAGCTGCAGGCCTGTAGCTCTGCACCACACGCACACGAAGGACGTGTGGCGGTGCAGAGATCACCAAGGCCCAACAGGCAAGGGTCTGCACGTGCTGCTAAGCTGACTCCTTCCACAAGTATTCTCATCTACAAGTCATCTGGTGTAAAGGTAACCCAGGGATAGTTCTCCATGGTGCAATACAAAAGTCTACCTGCAAAATAAGCACATTTCTCGAATTTGACAGCTTAAACTCAGGCAAGTCTCCTACAATGGGCAATACTGCCTTAATGACATATAGTACTTACAATACCATTTTTATACACAGTTGAGATGGTCTGGGAGTAATATCTAGGTTTAAAAAAAATACTATGTTTAAGTAGACTAGTTGCTACAGCTGGAAATATTAGATAAGCTCCCAGGGACAAAAAAGGCAAGATTACCAACAAACCTACAAAACATTATCTGCAAACCTTTGTGTCTGTGTTCAGTATTAGTACGCTAAGATAGAAAATAATTTACAAAAGCAATGTACTGTTTGCTTTTGAAAACAGCATAAAAGAAACATAAGAGAAAAGAAGCCTTACAACAACTCTGAACTTTGAAACTGCATCTCTAAAACCGAAGCAGACCAAAGAAACGTCCATTCCACAGCTTCGGTGTCAAGCTTTCCAAGATACTTTTACTGTCATCCTTCTCCTACATGTGTTGGCTGCTTATTGCTCCATGTACCATAATCTCAGTGCTGGATAAAACTAAAGAGAGGCTTTAAGTATCTCATAACTGTGAACTGCTCAGGAAAGATCTTTTTAACAAACTCACTAATGCTGTGAAGGCAGCCGAAATGTTCTAGACTCCTTCTGAAGGAAGCAAACACTCCCACTAAGTAATGTTCTTAAAACAAATGGAAGCAGGAAAGCCACACACAGACATTATTACGTTTTCAGCACAGAAGCTACTTTAACAGGATTCCAGTATCTTATGGAAAATTGCCACTTCCCCCTTCAAAATACCACTGTTAACAGGAGCAAATCTGACTATTTGTCTCACAGACAGAAAATAACACGTGAATTTTGGAAGCACTATGTCATATCCCTTTCATCTCCCAGCCTTAGGAAATTAGTTTTGAAAGATTTTTGAAAGAGTTTCTTAGTTATGATAGACTTTGATAATAATTATATTGTCATAAGTAGAAAAAAAATCTAGTTACTGACTTCTGCTTTAAGTGATAGAATTTGGGAAGACTTAAGGAGGGGGATTCAGTAGATCAGGCTGAATAAAAGTCAGTCATCAGACAGACTGATGTAATTAAACTCAATGATGTAATTAAACTCAATTCAACTTATTAATATTTATTAAAGTTAATCAAAGTTTATACTTGTATATTACTGAACCTATCCTGGTGCAAAAAAAATTTTCATTGCCAGGAAGAAGACAGGCTACTTTCAGTTGTTTCCCACAAAAAAATCTTGACCTTACTGACTGAGACACATTCCATGCAATCTTCTGAAAAAACGACAAACATTTTCTATGCTGCCTATGAATGGAAGAACAGAAACTGTGTTTTTCTAGTTGATAGAAATGGTACGTTCAGGAATGTGTCTCTTAACGAAACTGAAAAGACTTGGTTTAGTTGGATTGATAATATAACATATATGTATAATATATAATATATATATATTTTTTTTTTCCAAAAAAAATGTTATATTCCACATACCTGAGCAAGGATAACAACCACAGCAGCAAAGATAAGGAAAGCTTTGTAACAGAATGATATACTTAAAGTCATTTACTGTTCCACTGAAAGCTAGTTGGAAAGCAATTCCAGGATCACAAATTTCTAGTTAAATCAACATGTAATACGGCCACATCAGATATTACTAAAGCAGAGATGTAACTGAAATGCATTGGCCATTTGTAATTCAAGAAAATAGGAAATAGATTCTAATTCTATTTACATCTTGCAGTGGTTGTTAAATACACATTCCCAGGGAAAAAGTAAAATAGAAGAGATAAAAGAATAAAAAACAAATCAAAATTAACCCAAGACAGAGCAGCATTGCCAGGTCTACATTGGTCAGTTTCTCTCAACTTTCAGAAACACAATATTGCCTAAAAGATATGTTGGACAGTTTTGGATAATCCTTGCTTTCTGAGCAATTATAGCAGTCACTTTCAAACTGATGAGAAGTGCTCAATCTGTTCCATTTTTCACGGGAACAAATATCTACAATCCTTACTCAAAAACTACTATGCAGTTCATTTAGTCTCAATCAGTCCAGATGTCTCTTTTATTACATTTGCCATTTTCTGCCATTTCCCGAAAAGCAGAAATTGCTAGCTAAATAGTATCACTATAACAACTTTCCAGAAGCAAACAGGCAAACTGAAATGAACATCAGTATACCTAAGAGACAAAGAAGAAGAATCTGAAATATCTAACCAGCACAAGAGAATAACTTTTCCTTTATGCACTTGTTGAGCAATCAAAATAAAATCCAGTCTTTTGGACAACAAGACAGTAGGTAATAATGCTTAACAGAAAGGATTTTAATTCTGCTTAATCAATCTGGCAAAGAATAAAGAGAATACAGCACTGATAAATACAAATTACAATGACAGCATACACTGCTGTGTTCTAGAGAAGCAGGGAGCAGACCTATAAGTCAGCTTCGTATTTGACATCTAGCCATTACAGGCAGCATGGATGTTATGGAATATCTTACTGGGTATTTATTTAGCATAGCATGGAAATTAATAGACAGACAGCATCAGTGCTCTTTCAAAAGGGCAGAGATGAAGCCGCAACACATCACAGAACACAGAACTCTATGACAGCACAACATCCATGGATCTCCCCGCAGGAGCTCGCAGGTCCTTTAGTTAAAGGAAGAAGCTCCCTACACCTGGACTAATTCCAGTTTATACAGACTCCCTTGAGCACCAGAATGTTTCAGACATCCAAGGGCAAATTTAAAGCACTGCTTAAGAGAATTTGTTTTCCTTCTTTTCTGATATCTACCATCATTGGATGTAACTGGTGCTATGCTCAGAGGATAACTAACACCTTTGAGGACCCCTCTCTGCTTGCTAAGTGGTTCAGTGACACTCAGTTCCTGGTGACACTAATGTAATTACCGCAGCTTCTCTCTCAGTCATGCATATAGTCATCCAGGATTGCTTTTACAGGTCAGCCTGACAAAGAGTTCACACATTTCACCTGACAGAATTAGCTAGAGAGTTTTGTTACACAGCAATGAGGCAGACAAACACATGGTCTAAAGCCATGTGGTAATATACAGATTTTTTTTTTTTAAATGAAGGGATTGGATTAGATTCCTTTCTCTACAAAGAACCTCTCGCTCTGATGCTAAGAGAGCATCAGCTGCTTCTGATAGCTACAAAGAAACTGTAGCAATGAAAAGGACACTGAATTTTCCCTATAAAGTTTTAAAAATACTGTTTTTATAGTAATAGACTCTTGCACACAGTTTTGAAATGTCTCCAGATAAGCAATGGTAAGATCTTGTATAGCTGAAGACAACGCAAAGGACTTGCTCTTACATAAGGTTGACCTCCTCTGTGTAAGTTGAGGGAACTGGGAGAGCTGGAAACGGGAATCCTTTGGTCCCCTTCCCCCTTGGGACAGCCCCACGAACTTTATTTGTTATTTGCCATCAAATCATTAACAATCCAGAGCACCATGAGAAAAACAAGCAAAATGTCTACGTGTGTCTCACTGACAGCCAGCTTTTTTAAAAAAATAAGATATCCCTGATATTGTGCCTGCAAGCACACTTTTTACCCCTATCTTTTCACCCCTGTTCACCGCCAGTAGTCAAGCAGTGCTGTCCCTCAATTTATGCCACATATGAAACAACTCAAGGTAACTGTTGCAACACCGTATAACATGACTACTGTTAAGGCATTTAACTCTTCTTTTGGTAAACACCTTACAGGGGAAGTTCGCCAGAATTAAAGAACTGGAAAGTCTCAATCTGAGTTTTACCTAATTCCATATTATGTCTGAAAGTGTCCAACATAAGGCATGACCCCACAAAACTGTGGTGGTTCTTAAGAAATAACAAAAGTAGATTCATCTGAAGTTAAATAGATGAAAAGCCAAGTTAAAATGGAATTCAATTTAAAAAAAAGTTAAGACAATCAAATCCAAACCAGTCTCATGACAAGGAATAAAAAGTCAGTCTGTGTTCTATTTATAGTTTTACAAAAAGAGTTTGGGATAACCTTTGGACACAAATCCACATATGAATAAACATTCTTTTGATATGTAGGGAAATTAGCAACATTAAGCTCAAGTTGAAATGGGAAAGTCATTTTTTTTCCTGGCTCTTGGTAAACTTCTGGTTTCTTCAGGTAAACTTCTGGTAAACTTCATAGGTTGAAACCCTATGTAACAATACCACTGATATAATACCACTGAGAACACATAGAACATTCTTAACATACTGCTGCAAAGCTGACTGCAATAAAACTTACGCACTTTTGTATGTAAGATCTAAGAGACCATCTGCTAAATTAAAAAGTTAGAGTCAATCTGAAGTTTACAATGACTTGAGTATTTGTCCATTAAAAAAGAAAAAAAGAAAAGAACAACTTAGTGCACCTTGGTTTTACTTTACAGAAGTCAATAATTATAACTGAGTACCTCCATAGCTTGTGCTAAGCGTTCCTCTAATGCCATATACGTGAGAAATTGAGGGTCCACATATGAAATGGCTTGAGTGACTCCCAGGCCATCCCCAAACTCATCAAGTAGTCTGAAAAATATGGTTTAGATAACATTCTTCATTACTAAGTTCAGAGTAACAGCACAAGGTCTCAGTACATTAAAATTATTGAGGATCATCTAACATTGCCATTTGCACCTGTACTCTTAAGAGGTGTTGCACCTGCAGTGAGTTTTTACTGTTACCTGCTTCAGGATAAAGCATGCAGTTATAGGAGTTCTGTCACTGAATTTCACACACATTATTAAAATGTTAGAGAAGTTTCTTCCCCTCATTTTGATCACTTACAGAATCCTGCTGGGTGCAGCCTTCATACCTGAAGCACAGCAGCTGTCCACACCCTGCCCTACTAAGAACCCTTCACTTCGCCCGGCGGCCTGTTGCCCTAGTTAATTGCCTTTCACTGAAAGAGCATGTACTCTTCTCCAGCCTAGGTTTCCATGCATTACCCCCCATAACACTCTCTGTAAATATACCAGAGATATTGCTATATTCTCCTCACTGAAGTACTTCTATATTTTTTTTAAAAAAAGCTAAGATTTAAGTCTCACACTGGAAAGCAGTCTCTCTAGCTCTGCTTAACATTCACTTTAAAATAAACACGCTACACTCTTCTATCTTCAGGTTCAATAATGCTGTGCAAGAGGTTCTGCAATCCCTCTGCTATTTGCAGGAATTTTCTAAATTATATTACAATAACCTTCCATAATCTAATAACAGAAAATCAAGTAAAATATTTAAAATTATGGTACAGTTTTCTACTTGGCATTACAAAAAGATTTTGTTATTTAGTATAACAGCATATGCAAAGGAGGAAAAGTTACAAAATTATATTTATATGCATATTACAACACTTTTATATACTTCCACTCTGTTTAGTGGCCTGGTAATAAACTGAAAAATACATTCAACATCCTATGACCTATCCTATGATGGCTAATTTAGGAAATCTAAATTCTTTTTCTCTCGTAAGAAGAAAAACAGCACTACCAGGTTTGAAGCAAGTGCATACCGATGAACATGTATATTCTAACGTGTAAAATAAAAAGTAGAGTGACTAAAGCCTTTGAAACTAAAACAGGACATTATCCCAGGCATACCTCCACTCAGCGTCCAAGTCCTCACTCATGCTGGAGTCATCCTCAAGGTTGTTGTTCCCATCCAACATAAAGAAGCCAGGATGCACCAAGTGATTAACTGGATCATTTTCCTCATCACTGCTACTTTCTATTTCTTCATGGTATTGTAACCAAGGAATCTCTCCTTCCTCCAAAGATGCCTGTTCCCTTTAAATAAATATTTTAAAGGCTAAAACTAAAAATTTGGAAGAATTTACAGATACACGTAAGCAGCAGAAGCTATATATATTGCAAAAAGATAGCAGCCTTATGTTTCTCAGGCTGCAAAGCTCTAGATTGTCAACTGAGCATTTGCTGTTAAAAACAAGAAATTTCTAGTTGCATCAGCTGACCCATGCACACCCAGAATCTTCTAATACCCATTATTCTGTGGCAAGAGGGTTCATCTGATGTTCAAGGGCAGTGAACAGCTTTATTTGCGTTTCCCTTCAAACGTCTTCAGGGCTAGCAACTTATTATCTAAATTATGTTATTAATCTAAATTATTAGATGATCTAAAGCTTATTTTAGTCATGTATAAGTGTCTGAAACTGAAAAGGCTCTCCTTCCAAATGGAAGCCTGGCTTCAGCACAAAGAGATATGATAAGTAAAAATGCTACATGCATGAGAAATACATACATGAGAAATAAGGATTTTTTTTTTCATTCCTGATTTTTTCCAGAGCAGCACAAGTCACTTGAATGTTTCACACCACAGGGTTGAGACACCCATTTTCCATAGTGGAGTGTAAACAAGCAGGAACCATGCCAAAAACAGCCTGTTCAAACCAAAGAATGCTTAAGAGCATCCGCTGTCATTTTGAAGCAGATGAGCTGGTATAAAGTTTTCATAAAGCTATACTAATCTTCAAAACTCAAGGAGACAGGGATATGAATAAGTTAAGGACAAGTAAGTTAAGGACACAGCTTTGGAGTACATAGTGTTTGCTACTGTCTTCCTTAGTGTTGAAAGAAGCAAAATATATAGGCATTACTTAATGCTAAAGCCTCCAGCTAAGACAAGTTCACTGATAGATATTAAGGGAAAAAACAACGAAACAAAACAGACAAAAAAAATCCTTTAACTTATCCTTAGATACTTCTATGTTCAAATCTTGCCTTTGAACAAGAGCAGAGGCTTTTTTTTTAAACTATAAAAAACAGATAAATGAGCAAGAACACTATGAGAAACTGGGATAAAAAGTTTTCAGCAAGGAATTCCTTCTTCAAGTTTACTACAATCACTGAAACACCCAAACAAAAAGCAGCATCCATTCAATTCACTGGAATATGAGAACAATGAAGAGAAAAACAACAGTTATGCATAGAGTACAAAGCAGTAGCAAAAAACGCATAGTGTATACTTGCCATACAAAAAAAGGACAGCTCTTTACAATTAGAGCATATGTAAACAATTTAATCTTGCCTTTAAAAGTATACCCAGTCTACCAATCTGCTTTTCTTGCTACTAGAATGCCAACACTCTCCCAGCAGTTCTACTTCTTTCATAAAAGTCAGTACTGTTCGCACGACATATCATTCTTCCACTACTCCGAACAAAAATATCAGAACTAATACAATTGTTCTGATGGAGGAAAATATTTACTGATAGTATAATAATTGTTTTTAGAACTGGTATTATTCTCTGTAGTGTTGTGTTGACATGGTGCTAGACAGGCATTACTACTTAGTAAGAAGTAATTCACTGAAACAAAACCATACCCTCCTTGGAAACAGAAGTCTGCGTTCTCCTCCTCCAGGCCACTGCTGTTGCTCTGCACTTCTGGCTCTTGTTCCCCCCTGCCTGGGAGAGTCTCCCAGCTCTCATCACTTGAGGACTGGTCTTTATCTGTGGCAGCAAAATACGTAGGCAGGGATGTGGACCATTCTCCATCGCTGCATTCGGAGCTGCAATTCAGACAAGGCAACGCGGTGTGAATTTAAACACCACTTCAAGGGGAGAGAGGAGAAAAAAAAACACAAGAAAACACACGTGATTTGCCACTTTCCTATGTGAATTCACTTATTATTCATATTTCTTTACAAAGTAACAATGTGATAAAGTTCATTCTTAAAAAAGGAATCACGATGATCAGGTCAAAAACTATGTAGCTTATGTAGTATAAAACCCTTTCTCCCAGCACCCTGTAAAGAGAAAATAATAGTAGTGACCCCACGAAGCATTTGACAAACATGGTAACTATTGATCTTCTCTCTTGGACAAACAAAACGTTGTAAACAAGAACCTAAGTAACTTCCAACTTATATCCTTTTTTTAAAAAACATCAGAAAAAGATACAAGTGAAAAAATACTGGGAAAAGAGTTAACTCTCTCTCCCCAAGAGATAAATAACAAGGGGGTGGTTCAGACAGAATTTACTTTTTCAGCTCCACGATCGTGTAGAAAAGAGTAGTAAATAACAAACCATGATCAGCTTTACAATAGCAAAAGCATCAGGATCTCTGGAAGAAGGTTGAACTTATCCACTGTTACCTCTAGCAATACACTCAGAAAGCTCATTCAATAGCAGTAACAGATGACACCTACTGAAGCCAAAGTAGAGTCAACCAAGTACATCTTTTCAAAAAGGTACAGGAAAACGTAGCAAGTAAGAGAAAAACATAGCAAGTAAGTGAACAGAAAGCTTGCTTGACAGAGCACATCCTACTAACAACACAGCAATCCAGGACACCTGCAGTTCTTAATTTTTAATCTGCTAAAGCCACTAAGTCCATGTGCATCAACCTTCTCATCTCCTCTCCTTCAAACTCACTTTAAAGAAAAATCTCTCCACCTGGTAATATTACAATCACATGTCAACAGAACTTGCTGTTTAATGATTTAGCAGTACTGTTGAAAAAATGAGTATCATACCCTTCAAGTGCATAAGAATAAAGATAATTAAGGACACAGAATTACACAGAAATATTCTAATCTGAATCTGGAATATATTTTTCTCTTGAAATTTTGCAGAACAGGGAAGGTGAACAAAATGACAATATTCATTGTTCTTAGGCTATTTCAAATATTTCTTTGCAACAAACATAGTATCTTTGGGAAAAAATGTATTTTAACAGATCAGATGATGAGTACTGTCTAGTATATACGCAATTCAATTCATCCTGTATTTCAGCAGCTAACACCGAATCACTTGCATTTTACTTAAAAAAAAAAAAAGGCTATTTAGATATGCTTTAAGATCAGCATCTTAATGACTCACATCTCACATTCAAGCTTTCCCCATATTACAGTCTGCTTATGATTTCTAATGGAGATTTTAATAAAAGTAATACTTCTACGCTGCTAATCAGGTTTGTTCCAATATTCTGCCTTTAAAGTTGTGGCAATAAATTTTATATACACACAATGTTTTAAAACAGAGAGGATGACATACCACTAGTCATTAATACCATAAAGCAAGAATACTGATTTTATGCACTTCAAAGTGTAGGATTTAACAGGGTCCAGTTCCGCAGAGGTGCAGAGGTTCATACAAAGGTTGGTGAGTTATGGACATCTCACTTGCTAGAAGCAAACGGCATTTTCCTAGCATCTGTACACCGATTTTCTGGGAGTGCTGCCTACCCAGCTGAACTGACCTGTACTTAGCTCCTTCAGTTTAGTGTTAGATCATGCAATAATGGATCTGTTCCTCACCCCATCACCCCACAGCAGGGAACAGCCACAGCTGCCCACCTGAGAGCTAACGTGGTTCTAACCATCACACGAGACTTCTCAGGGCACGTCTTATTCCACACCACCATCCTAACAGCTGAGTCTCTCCTCGGAGCAGAAAACTCACGGTGGAGATCCAAGCTACAGCAACCAACACAGTGATTTGTTTCTCTGGGTTGGAAACAAAAAGCCCCTTATGACACCTACGTCAGCTACGTTCTTCATTGAGCATATTTTTTAAATGTGCAAACAATGACTGAACATTCAAACATGTAACTTTACCTTTTGAGGGCACAAAAGCATATATTAGTCCTTTTTATTGAGCAAACATTGACAATTCATAAGGATATATCTTCTGAAAAGTTAGGATATACACTACATTTATAAAAGCAAATCTGCAGGTGATGAACATCTCCCTGTTTCATGTTTATTTCTTTTATGAAGAACATAGTGACTTCCATATACACGAGCTATATTTCTTTTAAAATCATTTGACAACTATTTTT
This sequence comes from Nothoprocta pentlandii, assembly GCA_013398315.1. NCBI lineage: Eukaryota > Metazoa > Chordata > Aves > Tinamiformes > Tinamidae > Nothoprocta > Nothoprocta pentlandii. The sequence continues at coordinate 430,680 of VZSG01000543.1, read as the reverse complement.
CTTTTTGCATGAAGGGAGCCAATGCTTTGGTTGCAAACTACAGTATGACTTCTTCACTGCCTTTTAAACTGTTAGTGCAACAATTCAGTAGAAAAAGTTATAGTAATAAAAACTCTTTAAAAGCAAATACTATAAGGAAGAAAAGGATTTTGGTAAAGTACATCCACATCTTTAATAAGAAAAAAAGTTTATTAACTCATTTTACAAGGCCTTGAAGATTTAGTTCTCTGATGAATGGGACTCTGCAATATTTTAATGACAAGATTTTATGCTGATTAAATTTCATGCTGTGCACTCCAGAAAAGAAGAGTCCAATATACAGGTTTAACTATGAAGCACAATAGCAAAAAGAAGAAAAAAGGTACATTGTCATCTATCATCTATGAGTTCTAAAGAATGTGTGGGAACATAATTAAAGGCAGAGAAAGGAAGAGGAAAAAAAATCAGAAATTCAAACTAAAGCAAACACAAAAACTGCTACATTTGCCAAATGAACAGAATTAACAGTTTATTTTAACAGTTTTAGAATCCTAACTCATGTTGCCAGGCACTTAATCAACATTATCTGAATCACTATGTGTTCATCAACACAAGGTTCACACAAATTAGTTTATCTGTCAGATAGACAGCCCAGAACAGGACAAGCCTGAATGCTGCCCTAGGGATCCACCTGTAGCCAGCGCCTGAAGACCTGAACCTGTATTCAGAGTTAAACTGGAAACATCTGCTATTACATATTATACATATTACTATGTTCCATATTGTTTATCAGCAAATTATTCAGAAGAGTATACTATTTAATGCATAAAACATGTAATACAGAGAACATGCAGAACAAAATACAGACTGAAAGAAGTCAAATCTTACCTGTCTTCATCTTTGTGGGACATTGACAAGTGTCTGCTACAGTCTTCAAACTCATCCCAGAAAGTGTCATCATCTAACACAGTTTTTCTTTCCTGTGCAGTTGCATTTTTCCTTAGGTCTATTTTTGCATTCTTTGGTGTACCTTCATAGTCTCTTGGATCAAAGCAGACACTGGAACTTGTTTTTAATTTGCCATTCCTTGAGGTGTACTCTGCATGGCCATGCTGAACTTCAGCTGTTTCACTTTGTCTTCTAGAACTGCTCTTCTCTTCATCATCATTTGGGAGCAGCTTCGTTCTATCCAACTGGTTTGCAGAATTTTGTTTTCTAACTTTGGGTCTCACCACAAGTTCAGACAAATTCCCATGGTCAGTCTTTCCATCAGTGACATTTAATTCATTACAAACGGGCATCCTGATTCCAACATCCACTATATCTTTTGTCCTTTGTGTGTCACGAGTGGCAATAGAAAGGTTATTTTTCAGTATAGCCTGATCTTCAGCAGAAGACTTTTTAAATGTCCAGTTGTTTTGATGGGCCAAGTCTGAATCTCTGTTAGAGTACCTCCTTAAAGGCACTGGTCCCACTTCTTCACAACATTCCCTAGAAACACTGTGGTTGAGACTAGATAACCGGGACTGTAACTGAGAAAAAGACTCTACACCTTTTTCTAACTCAGAAAGCATATTATCTAGTGTTTCCTGAAATGCACCTGCTTCTTCTTTTGCCAAGGAAAGATGGCCTTGGCCATCATCATCCTCTCCATCACTGCTATCTGGCTCATAAGAGTCAATATTTACAAAAGCAATTCCGTTCTGGCCATTCAAATCATTACACTCTCCAGAAGCATATTCAGCAAGGTCCTCAGGAATCTTGTCAGGATTCATCGTGCTCCCTGAGATCCCGTTGCCTTCCGAACTGTAAGAAACTAGAGAAAACGGAGAGGTATTCGTCCCAAAAGTTTGGCTTGATACCGTTTGGCAAACGGGTGCTCCAGTTCCAACATTTTCTAACAAAGGTTCATCCGATAAACCAGAACAAACTTGAACCAACGGACTCGAACCTTTATAAAAAGTTATAAGAAAGAATATATTGGAATTATCAAACACAATAGCAATGTTCTCATTTACAACACCTAGTCACAAAAAGAAAAAGTAGTTGTTTGTTGAGACTGACTACTACAAATTGACTATAGCACAATTTGATAGAGAAACACATTTGGTAGAGATGCACTGACTGATTCTTTGATAACATACCATGTTTTCATTTCTACAAACTAAGCCTATTCATACAGATTAAATGACTCAGCTCAGCCTGCAAGAGCAGCAGCAAAAAATACTACAGAAGGATCACACTCAACAGTAGCATTTCTAAGTTGTTTACATAAAAAGGAATTCTAAGATAAGAACAGGAAACTTCAAAAAATATGCTAAATGTTTAAAAAAGCTGCAACATTTCTTTCCATAACATAAAAATCACTCTACTCATTCATTAACTGCCTGAATTGTTCCTCAGGCCACAGCTTGATAAAGCCATTTATTCATACTGTAAATTACACACTAACAGCGCTATATTTTGTATATGCCACTATAAATGCAACTCCTTATACGGAAAAAATAATAGCAGAGTTGAATGCAGAATTTAGAGTCAGCAGTTATTATCACTGCAAATTCAGTTTGCTTATTTTACAGCTGAACTTCTCGCATAAAGGAACAATAAATATCAAATCCAACAACAAGAATTAAAGTTAAAAATGAATACACTGCACAAAATAAATGCTATGTGCAAGTCACCTGTAAATTATTAAGCAATGAATATCAAATCATTTCCAAAAACACGACAACTTGCAGAACTTGATGCAACTTCTTATAAACTGCAGGCTGATATTAAAACATTTGGGAACTTTTAATCACAAGAAGGAAAAAAAGAGTTCTGGATAGAGAAAAACTAAGATATGCATGATAAATGAAGGCATTCCATAAGATATATTTTCAAGAGCAGCAAGAGGTAGGGAACATTATAAAATAGGTGTTCCATTTTTAACTGTATCAACACAAACAACAGTTGGTTAAGTGAATATAAACAGATTTTTCAAGTATGCCTAGAAAACAGTGGTTGCATGGAGGAAAGTACATCAGGGCTCCAACAGCTTTCACATAGATACTCAGAACTACTGCAATCCAAATGTTTCCTTCAAATTCAGCCTTTACACTCATCTAGATAGCCAATCCATGTCTAGGTAAATAAATTGATGACACTGAATTTTATAATTAAAAAATTATGAGCTGTGTCTTTCAGAACTAGGTGTCTGGCTTGTAGGAAATTGTAGCATCACAAACTCTTTATCTGATAAAACTCTGAGGTGTTCTGTGGTTGCACACATGTATAAAGGTCAGGTCAGTTAGGAGGGAATATGCAGAGCATTTTTAGTCAGTACCCACCCAAGAATCAACTTGGAGGAAAAAAACAGTAACCTAGTTGGTGGAAGGGAGAGGTGGGGGAGGAACAGTCAATCCAAGACATTTCTCTCAATATAAGGAGAAAAACACTTTGCTATTATAGCTAATATTTGCAATACCAAAAAGAAAATTAACACTGTCTTAGACTTTCCATACAAATATATGCAGATTCTAGGAAAAGGAGATAACAGTCTTTAACTTGTATGAATCCTATGACTCTTTAAAATAACAGCATTAGAAGAACAGAACTCAGGTCTGCTTCACTGACATAAAAAGGTGGAAGCGTCAGAGGGAAACCACAGGAAAATCTGTATAAGGGTAAGCACCTTTAACTACCTTTAACTAATATGTAAAAGTAGTAAGTACATGAAGTACTGAAAATTACAAAAATCAAGCCATCAATTGAAACAAAACTACCAAGAAAAGATCCACTTGATGCAAAAGTTTCCAAATACAATGGTTTATGAAAAAGTTAAACTTATACATTATCATCAAAAAATAAGGAAAAAACAGTAAAAGTAATTTTAAAATAATTTACAAGTGAAGGAGGAAAAAGTGCTTGTTCAGAACTTCTATAGCTGTATCAACAACCATTTACATTTTCACAGAAAACAACCTCATACGAAGAGGTTGGATTGTTTATAATCCAACAGGTCATTTTCTGCCTCTCTATGAAATCATCATTTGAAAGCTCAAGTCTCCCCAAAAGTTGAAATTATACAGGATTAAATAATTCTTTTTCTAGGTACTAAGTTTGGCAAAGGTACCTCAGAGAAAAACATGGTCATGGTACATAAAATACTTAGTAGACTAGTTCTACTAAAATGTTAGAATTGGTGTATTTTCCAAATGTGATTATGAAAGAATCATTTGAAGAAAAAATGTAATTCTACAATGTTATAATTATGTAATTGGCAAGGACTCACTATTTCCAGAATCTACTTCTCAAAGCATATTAAACAGCCTAATATATTTACTATTTTAAACTGATTTCATGTTGAACTTCATAGAATCACAGAATGGCTGAGGCTGGAAGAGGTCTCTAGAGATCATTTAGTCCAACACTCCTGCTCCAGCAGGGACACCCAGAGCACGGGGCATGGGGTAGCAGCTAGGCAGGTTTCATTAAAAAAAAATCTGAAACGCAGTTTGCACTGACTAACTTATGTGGCTATTCACTTCCTTTCCACAAGATTTTCTACACCTGCGGCACTTCTAGGCACCTAAGTTTGCAATTATATAGCACATAGCACAAAAACAAGCACATACACAACGACTTCTCTTTCTCAACATCATCCAGTTCTAATCCTTCGCATTCTCCGCTGAGTTGCAGTCCATTCCTGTCTTGGCCAGTCAAAGACGGTCTAAAACTGACATAGGCATGTCTTCTTCCATATCTTCTACCTGTAATGGTCTGATAGCCTCCTGCTGGTTTGGGCCAGGCAGGTTTGCCAGCTTCTTGACCCATTGCTAAATGAAATGATAAAAAACAAAAGCACAAGAAAACTTGTATTGGACAACAATACCTCTTCACAACTTCCCTCTCCCCAACACCTTGATAAAACTCCTTTAATGCAAGGAATTTCCAAATTATCTTCAGTATTGAGACTCACTGATGTACAATTACTGAGAATGTGAAGTGCTCTGGGCACTAATGGGAATGTTATGGAAGTCCATAACAATTGAAACTCCCCTCTATGCCAGTTAATACTGACAATTACTAATCTTGTCTTCACCCTAGTATGTTTTTAGTAAGTGACAAGAAGATTTTATAAAATAAAATATTGTAAAGATTAAATACAGATGCAACACAACCAATCCTTTTGACTGAAACACTCTTCTGCATGTGGGTCTGACATGCAAACGCAGTAGCATAAACTCTAGAAACACTGTAATGGGAATGCCCCAGGGCAATGCAATGCAAGTCTGCTAGCCCTTGCTATCTTATCTCTGTGAGAGGAAATTTACAGTTAAACATGCTCTAAAGAAAAAATCTCAAGGACCAATGTTTTATTCTTCACTGTTGGGAATATCCTCAGGCTTGGCCATACAAGCTAATATGTATAGCTCCCACTGCTGTAACAGCATCCCACATTAATGGACACTTTTATCAAGAAAATACAGGTACAAGAAGTAATAATAAAAAAAGATAATAAAAAAGAGGAAAAAAAAGAAAAATTGCAATGAAGAAAGATTTTAGTCCATTAATACCCTCTATAAATAAGCTAGTACAAGAGTTCATGTCCAATGGCTGTTGTTTGTGCAAATACAATTAGAAGTCCAATATTTCAGATGTTCGGTAGCTTTTCTGTGTTCCTCTAAGTCACTTTTAGACTTTATTAGATATGGAACTAACATAGTAGCTTTACTGCTCCTTAAAGTCACTCAAGTGTGAAAAAGACAACCTAAAGCCAAGGAAACCAAAGTCTACAACTATCAACTCACAAATTTCTTAATTTCAGAAAAATGAAAGGAAAGCTGTTCCTGGCTGCTACGCCAATCTTTTCACTGTTTTTTATATTACATAAATTATATGCACACACATATATCTATATTTTCATAAGTACATAAATACATACAGAGAGATGCTATTGATCAGCAGCTTCTTTATGCGACCTTGAATAGTATATCCGCTATTAAATCTAGTATGTACAATATAAGGGTTATCAAGAAAGGGACAATTGCTTAAGTACTAACCTTGTGAGTTTTTTAATCTTTTTTTTTAATCTAGCATCACTGTTTAAGCTGTTATTTAGCTAGGACTGATATCCAGGAAACTAATTTTGTTGCTTCCTGTTGGACACAAAAGAAAGGAAGCAAGCACGGGCAGGATGGAAGCAAGCACGGGCAGGATGGAAGCAAGCACGGGCAGGATGGAAGCAAGCACGGGCAGGATGGAAGCAAGGAATATATATGAAGATATTCTTTCTCAGAACTGTGCTCAGCAGAAATTGAATGATCTCAAAAGTTTTAACTAAAGAAGCAAATGAAAAGCCCTTACTATAAACTATAGCTTCTAGTATAAGCCACAGTCTGAACAGTTTCAGGCACAAAACAGTCTCCTACAGGAAAGCCTACAGAATCAGGGACAGCATTTTGAAAACATCTGCTAGAAATCTGCATTTTAATGAAAGTTCTACAGGGAAATTCTCAAGACCTACTTTAACATATCCCCCATGGGGGAAAAAAAGTTTATGTAAACAAGTCTCAGACCCTATAGAGAGAGGTGCTCAGAAAAGGCTGAGAAAAAACAGATACGTTGCCTCTTTTCTCAACACTAGGACACAGTATAAAGCATAATAGTGGAATAAAAATTAGTGGAAATGTAGCATTACAGAAGGAGTATAGGATTTCAGGAAAAAATTAAGAAGAAAAAAAACAAAAAAGTGTTTTTTCCCTTTGGCCCGATATATTTTTGTTTGGTTTACTCCTAACTTTTTTTTTCTGTGTATAAAACTGCAAGAGTCTAAAACATTACTGTTTCATTCCTATGTGAACTGACAGCAGCACAAGTGACACTTTCTGAGTTTAAAAGTAAAAATTTTTCAAATATTAACAATTCAACTACTTAAAACTGTAATATTCAAGTAAAGTAGAACATAAAGAGTCTTTTATCTAACAGTCAGATTCACTTCTGTGATCATTAGTCAAATTATAATAAACTGTTTGTTACACACATGTTGTCTTGTATCTCATCATGTTATATGTATTGCTCTAAATCTCCCCTAAAATGTGTAATTGCAGTCATCTCTCATTTCTACTGCTCTTCCCACATAGGGAAGGTCTGCAAGCAGAGCCCGGCTGGTGGACCCTGCAGAAAGCGAAGTATGTCCTTCATTAGCTGTGGCTTGATTATGCTGTCTCCTTCCACAGACCTGGGGTACAACTCAACGGAACCTTTGCAGAAAATAAAATAAAAATTAGGCATCAGAGGCTACTTCTCTCATGCAATTTGAGATCATTTACATATAAACATCATTTAATACCTTGTCACATATCTGCCCATTACTTCCCAGTCCACATCAAATAACAGAAGTGAAAATGAACAATTATAGTACTCTTGCAACTCTTTTCAAGTGTTGCTCCCTAAATATGTGAAGAAACAGTCTCTGCAATTAATTGGTGGGGGGAAGAAATGGGTTGGTGGCAGAAATACACGGAAGCAGTTTTTACAGTTTTCTTAGTCCTCAGTTAATATTCCTAAATCAACCATTAAGTCATGTTTTTTGAAGCAAGCTCAAACAATTCCTACTTCTACACTAGTTACCACACTGCTGGTTAGCAGACTGCCAGAGCACAAACCAAACTGACAATAAAGCAACCACACTGAAACACCTCTTAGAGCAGAATCCAACAGATCAGGTTAGGAAAACAGCACAGCAGTAGAGAAATTTCCCCACAAAAAAACCAATATAACTAGTTAAAACCAGAAAGAGTAAAAATATAAATACTTAATTTTAGCTTATTCTCCAAATGTGGGTGTTGTTCACAAAAAACAATAAATGATGTCCACTCAAGAGAGTCAAACTCACTACATCCAAATCTTTTATTCAAATTGAGGATCACAGAATGCAAAGACTTCAAAGTGGGTGGAATCCACTAAAGCTTTTTGCTCCAAATAATTCTTTCTCATGTCGACTAAGTTGTACTGTATTTCATTTTTTAAAAAAGATATAGTATGCAGATAGCACTAAAAAACTGAATTTCTTTGCACTGAGAGGAATTGATTAGACTGAGATAATAATAATTTTTTTCATGTTTTCCAAAGGATTAAATAACTCATTTGGATTAACATTGACTTGATTCCTATCTAGATACAAATCTCAAAATAAAGGAAGAAGCAATTTATCTATTTGCCTACATACCTTACACGAGCAAAATTTTGATTCCTAAATCCAGAGTCAATCCTACATGCTCTCCATCAGGCAATCAAGTTCTCACAGCTCCCCTAGCTAACTCAGCCGGAGGAGTCAGCATTGCTCACTCTGACCATCAGTTCAATAGGCCTGTTCAAAATATATCCAAACCCTACTGCAAGGACGCAGCTCTGAAAGAAAGGTACAGGCCCGTCTTGGCCCTGTCTTTATAAAAAAGCAAGACCTGCACAAAAGGATGTGGTTCTTTTCTGATACAACACACCAGTGATTAAGTAAGGTATGGGAAACAGATTATTTACCCATTTTACAGGCTGATTTATACCCACATATCCATCCTTTTAGAGTAATATCAGAGTCACTTGAATTCATCCATACCTACATTTAAAAAAAAAATAAAAAAATGAGGAAGCAGCTCCTTAAAAGGCACAGACCGTAAACCACAGGTTTAGCGGAGACAGGCGTAGGTCTGGCCTTTCCAAGGCAATGCTATAAACATCAAAGCACAGCAACCCATTTCCTCTTTTTCTCTATGAATACTGCACTAGAGATTTCATTCTCTAGGACCAGCAGTCTATAGACTGTAACACACAAAGCCTGGGAAATTAGACTTAGATCCATTTGACCTGCATAACTAACTAACCCTCTTGCCTCCTCTCTCTCTCCCCCATATTTCTAAAAGTAGCACGTTAATGTTAAAGGTTAACTGTAAATGCACATACGTTTATGTTCAAGTTTAGTGCAGTAGCATAAGCATTTACAAATGACTCAATCCTATGTATAAATATCTTTTTTAATAGACCCACATTTAGGACCACTGCAGTCTAGTGTGCAAGCAGCAGGTAAGTCTCCTGATAGGACTCCATTTTCCAAACAACATGCATCTAAATCCCAACATCTGCACTTAATCTTTCTTTCATTATGTTTGATTCTCCTCTGTTCTCTCAATTCCTTCACATTCTAGAAACTAGAAAGAAGCAGCTTCCTGGGATCAAGGAATTTGCACCCTGCATAGTTACCATACTACTAAATGATCAACCATCACACGTATTGATGCAAGACACCCTTGCAATCTCCACCTAACTTCTGAATTGAACAATTTGACTCCAAAGAAGGGAGGCAGTTTTGCCATGTTGGTGCTTCCCAGAACTACTGTGAACATCTCCAAGAGAACTGTTTCCTTTAAGCAGCACACAGTCTAGTCCATAGAAAGAACGGTGAAAAGAGCAACATTGGAAGAGATGGATTTGGGAATAGAGACATGAAAAGGGCTAAGTACTGGTTTATCCTACAAAATCAACAACTTATGGACCTGCCACACTTTAATTAATAAAATTGATGCATACTAACTACACAGACAGACTGTTACACACATCATTCTCTCTGCAATTAAAAACACAACTGTGGACAGAAGCATACAAGACTTGTGAGAGAGGAGACATGACAACGTTTTACAGGCTCAGGTCTGTGAATAACTAGTAAACATATTACAGACTAAAGCTTGGAAATACTCAGGACTTCCATTTATTTACCTAAGTAAAGGACAAGAGATCGGCAAATACCTCTTTGTAACACTTTTGGCCAGATGCAGCAATAAAGATTCGGTTCTTGATATTTTTCATTATCTCAACAGTTCTGAATATCTTCAACAAAATGGTTTTTTTCCCCTCCCCCAAGCGCTGCCAAGTCTAGAAGTCTTGTCTTACATATCTAGCAATTTATTTTCCAGTTTTCAGCAGAGGACATCTGCATTGCATAACTTTTAGTGGAAAAAAAAAATCCCATAACTCTAGAAACCTCACAAGCAGCATTTTCTGTCACACATCCTATCTGATTTATCTGCACCTTACCTTCATTTTGTTACACCCAGTTTAGTTTCTTGTTGCCATTCACACATATAATCATCTCCTAGGGCTACTGTATGTCTAATGGATATGGAGGGAGAGAATAACGAGTGACAACCTTATATAAGGTAAAGAGAAGAGGGAATGCAAACAGTTTTCCATGCAAATTCATGCCCCAGTGGAAGGAACTTCAGTGGGGCTGCCCTGCAACACCAGCCTCCCTTTCGCTCAGGCTCTTTGTTTCCCACACAGGGGCTTTTCTCTATTTGAACTCTAAGGGTTTAATTGAGGAAGAGGAGAACAAGCTCGTGCAGTGCTGTTCTGAATCAACTGTTCTCATCCTTGGCTCATGGGAACTGTGATATCCTGTAAATTAGACTAAGATTCATTTATTGAAGCATCTCCTTCCCTGTAAGTGTCTAAAGGCTAATCAAGTCATGTCTTATCTTTGTGCTGAAGATATTCTCCTTTCATTGAGGATTAAATGGAAAGAGCAACTAAGAACCCAGATGTGCTGAATTTGAGCCTGCACTCTATGATCACTAAACTATGTGGCTTCACCTAGTTTCTCTTACTCATCTCACACACTGCTTCCACTACCTGAACAGCTTTATTTCCATTAATCTTTGTTTATTGTAGCTTTCAGGTTTTCAAGCATGTAAATTTCTTTAATTTTTTGTTTTGCTTTTTGTTTAGGCTACAGTATGTTATCACAGATATGTGGTTAGGGAAATAGAGAATATGAATTCCAGAACTGATTCTATGTACTTGGTTGAACTCCTCTAACCAGCTGATAAAAATGAAAATTATCTACATTTGAATTACTACAGATTTCTATTTCAGAGATAACTTACTCTCACAGTAACGTGCAACGCACTGACCTTTTAATATTTACCTTTCCATTACTTACACCACTTAATAACATTATAAAAACTTGTATCTTTTTTTTATAAAAAACTGCACAAAAATGTAGAACCATTAAAGATACTCAAGCATGATTCCAGTTTAGAACTGTGGATTGCTTGATATCAGCTGCATGTTCGGAACACAAAGCAGACTGCTGACCACACAATACTGAAAAAAAACAGCTATTTCGCTTTTAGTGGGAAAATTTTGACTTCATTAATAATTGGGAAGACACAGAGAGACTCTTTGAAAGCATCCAAACAAAACAAAATAAAACAAAACAAAACAAAAAAACTAAAAAAACTTTTTTGATTGAGAAAGCCCCAGAGGAAACTACAGCACAAGGGAGGCACAGCTAGTTCTCCTGTTTAAAGTAAGTCTTGCTACACTGACAATTTTATCATATTAAACGCAGGCAGACAAAAAATCATTGTTTTTTCTCACTTGTTTTTTCCCTGCTCCCAATCTTTTTACTTCACGTCAAATTCATTGCTGTGACAACTCCCAGAAGTGACCTTACGACTGATCAAGACAAAATATAGCACACTGCCTTCAAGAGCAGAAAGCCAAATTTATGTGGCATCAAAAACGGCAATTACATGTGTTTTTCACTGATTCACAGCACTTCATGATTACAGAAACTATTGAAGAATCTAACCTAAACACTGTCCATTCTTTACATCGCCATCTGACTATTTTATCTTTAAACTACGCATAGCAAATGGACATAACTGCCATTTCCTCATTAGTTTTTTCTAAACAGTTAATCCCTTCATTAAAATAACAACAAATCAAGCTAAAATAAAGAATCGTCCCCCCCATATATAACCAGGCCTCATTTTCCATTTAAATTTGCCTATTTTCAGATTTTAGCTATTCAATCTAGTAGAAAGTCTAATAACAAAATCCAAAGCATTTTAATGGCCACTATTTTTTGCTAAAAAAACTTTTCTTTCTTTTTTAAAGCAGTGACCTTCAAATATGCTCTACTGAAAATATCTTCAACCCTTCAGTAATTCATATCTTCATCATGCTTTCTTTTTTCTTTTTTTCCAATTTTTTCCTTTCAAAAAACCAAAACAAAAAAGAAAAGCATATGCATACTGTGGTCTCAATCTCACCAAAACCTGATGAACAAGATAGAACAATCTCCCCTTTCCCATCCAGTGCCTTTTTGTGTTTGTTTGTTTAAACACCTATGAATTACAGAAGCCCTCTTCTGCCACAATGTAAGAACGGGCACTTATGCTCAAGATTTTAAAGAAGAATGCATGTAATATTGACTGTTTTCTGCTCTACGGTCTTAAAAAGTTTACTTAATGTTCTATAAATATAACTACATATTTTTACTAGAAACTATTTTGTTCAGGTTGGTGAAACTTATAATCAGGTTCTTGACATCCTCTCCTCTGCCTAGCTCGTTCCAAGTCCTTATTAAAGCATATCACAAGACATTTGGACAAAAGCAGGTAAAATAATGTCCACTTATCTTTTATTAAACTAATATCATGCTAATGCTCATGAGCAATGCTCATAATGCAATATTTATTAGTACTAATACTCAGTATTCCAAATCTCCTTTCCTGGAGCCGTTCTGAGAAGCCTCCAAAGGCAGATGAATTGAGCGTAAGTTTGAATTAGCATGGAGAACTTCCACTTCTGTGAGCACCAGTGCTCAGGAAGATATGAGATTCCCCATTTCATTTGAATGAAATGGTGTGAAATAAAAGAATTTCAGTAACTTAAGAAAACATATCTTTGCCCTTAATTCCCTTCTCATTCCACTATAGATAAATATGAAAATTCTTGATATGTTTTATTCTGTAAACAAACTACAAGCCCTGGGACATTTGCATGAAAGAGAATGACTCTTCATTTAGAGCTTACCTTCAGTGATTGGGATTTACCTAAGTCTTTACTATAAGTAAATTAAACATTTATCTATGGAATCTGATTTACTGATTTGAAAGTTGCTTGAACAAAGCCTTTGGTTGAGCAGTCAGTTTAGACTGCTCACTGGGTTATTCGAGAACCAAATATTGGTTCTTCTCATGAGCAGTATCAGCTCAGATGTTGAATAACAATGGCATATACTTCATGCATTTACTTTTCAGGCTGTAGTCACTGATTTTTCATTAACCCTCCAGGATTCTGTGATCTCCTTTAAGCATATGAATGCTTAAGGTCAATGTTTTTACTGTAGTACCCTACTTTTGCTCCAAGATGAAAGTAGTCAGTAGTTCAAGTTTAATAAATTGGCAGGCTGGTCTTCCATTGCATTCACTTTAAGGGATAATAAGATTTTTTTGTAGGATTTACTTCTCAGACACAGACTGCTTCCCTATGACTGATACAGCAGCTGGCTGCATATTAGCACTGACTGACTAATCTAGGTCTCTAGAATCTCAAGAACTCTAAGTACCGTTGCAGCAAACATAATCATGTATTTTCCACTGAGGGTCTAACTTTAGAAGCACAGTATAGGCCACTTCAGATATATCAATGCCTTTGTAAAGAAGTTGACTGTTATCACCTTGCCCACTTGAACCACAAAGGATAATTTTGTATTTAACATCATTTAGAGACCTAATAAAAATACTAATCACATTTTTTTACTTTATGAACTTGAAAAACATTGTTGGGCTCTTCACACTTAGTTAAGTTACTCCAAACTAAACTCAGAAATTAAAATCATGCAGAATTTAAAATCACACACACACATATTTGGTGTCAAAATGTTCATACTTATCACATGCTACTGGTCTGATGATACCAGTTTTCAAATAAAGAACGCAAACGCTGACAATGAAGCAATGATAGCAGTGGTCATTCGCTCTGGCAGGCACCCGCATTCCCAGCCGGCCAGTCCTGTATCCATTAACAAACCAAGATTCTTCCCCTCTGCACATACACATTTTAACTCATTAACTCTCCTAACTCCTTTTTTTCCAAAACTAAGATCACTAGAAAATATCCTGATACAGATATGAATCTCTTCATAAATGCCAGAAAACAGTACAAACACCAATGGCACGTTTAAACTGATATTGGCCTGCTTTCACTTCAATACTAAACAGTTTCCATTCCTGTTTTATGTCAGTGTTTCTCCCAGTTTTGCTGTTCTGTGTGCATTTTGTACCATGAGCATAAAACTTAAACTCTAAGTAGAGAGGAAAAAAAAAGAAGTACTTCAATCAATTAAGGAACAAATATGAAAAGCTATATTTTCACAATTATTAGTGCATTAGTCCATATGCAGGTTACAAAGAGGTAAGACTATTAATATTTCCTGCATTGTTTGTATATGCCAATTCCAATTAATGATCTACTATAATCAGCATATATAGCCACAAATCATGAGAAATTATACCAGAGACTTCAAAGAACAGGTGCTGGCACTACAAAAACAACTGTTCAAGTTCAAGTAGTGCAGGAAAGAATTTGAACACTTGCCTTGAATGAAATAGGCAAAAGACAAACCAAATCACAGAGGAATTAATATTTAGCTATGTCCCTAAGGAAATGACAAGCAGCTTTCCTTCAAGCCCAGAACTTCTTACAGATTGAGCCAGGGCAGCACCACTAATGAAGAGGCACCCGATCAGGTGAGCTAGACAAACCACCATGCTGACACAATCCCTTTGCATGCCCGAAGGTCACTAGTTCTCCATAGAGCCTCCTCTCATGGATGCAGGATGACGAGGAGCCCCTGTGCCGCCGCTCATCCCCCGTCTGGGAGGGATGCAGGGAGTGAGGACCACTGCGCTCGCTCCAGCAGCGGCTGCAGCCACCAGCAGCCAAGCTGCGAAATGCGCTGCGCAAACTTGCTCAGCTTTACCAAATCCCCTGCTCTGAGGGGCTATTCCTATTTTTGCTTTCTAAAGCTAGATCAGCTCAATGGAGAGCTGCATTAGCACAACGGAAGCAGTGGAAGGGAGCCAGCAGCAGGACTCCCTGGGCAGGCTTTGCTGACAAAGCGCCCACATCCCCACACAGCTCCTTCACCAAGCACTCATCTCTTTTCACCATCCTCCTGCCACTGAGCTCCTCCCAGACCCATAGCAAGTCTTATTTCTGTGCTGACTTAATCCGATTTTAGCCTTTTCTTCAGAGATCTTTCTTTCACAAAACAGAAAATTGTTGAAATGCATCACTTGACCTTGACTTTGACTCTACCCTGACTTTGGTAGGACGTTAAAGTCAACCCTACAAACTGCCAGCTCTAGCTTACCATAGTAATTGCTCTTCTCGCTTTTATTCTCACGAACATCTATGTCAGAAATTCTACAATAAATATGAGTTCAAGAGAGACAGAAGATTAAGTAACTTAAGTACTAAAAGCCTTTAAGGTATTGCATATATGCCAAATATATTCACCAGTTAAAAACAAGCCTCACAGTCTTAAAAATAAAAAGCCTATTTGCCAGTGGCCCTTAGAGTAATGTGTTCTGTGTCCTTTTACCAAGTACTAAGGCTTGCCAAACATCAATTAAAACTTTGTCTCTTTCTCCTTTCCCAATAACAGAACTTTTTCAGTCTAAGTATTTGTACAAAATTAAGGGCATGGAAACAGTAATTTTAAAACAAGCACTTTAAAATACACTCAGAAAAAGCTGTGGAAGGGGTGGGAAAATTTGCAATGGTAGCTCTGCCTAAGGGCAGGATTACAGTAGACCATAAGGTGAAACTAGTTAATACTACCGCTCTGTTGAGTCTAAAGGTAACAGCATGGGCTGTACCAGAGTGAGGCCCGCAAGACACGCAGGACAGCCACTTCACCCCATTTGAGGTTGTTAAACCCGCTCTGCAGGACCACATACACTTCCAAGGCACTCACTTCAGAAAACATCAGTATTAAACTGCAGCAAGGAAGGCTGCCTTGGCATCTGGAAATGACATGGGGGAGATGTTACTACTCTATCATTCACACAGATCACCCGGAAAAGCTGAAGAACCGCGGTAAGTGACTCAGCCCACAAAACAGGATTCTAGCAAATGTCTATCAGGAGAGTCACTACAACCCTTAAGCTGGCAGAAGCGACAAGCCAGATAACTTTACGAGGGTCTTCCCACCCCTATTTTGGATGTTCTAATTGATTCCCAAGCTATCCCAGTACATTTCAGGTGTTTATTCTGACAACCTGGCCTGGATCCATGCCCTAAGAAACCTAGATGTATTAATTTCTATTTTCCGTTGTGCTTTCTTACTACATAGCAATATGAGGCCACCTTTAAACCGAATATCTGCCAACATTTTCCAATATCACATCATCTAAAACCAGTTGTTGAAACTCTTGTTACCTAGCTACAAATACCTTGTTTTCCAAGTATGTGGTGCTGACTCAACTATTTAAGGTGATGTGTTGATTACAAAGACACTAACAAAGCAGGCTTGTTTGGGTTTCTCTTAATTTTTAAAAATCAGCTGAATTATGGAGATTTATCCTTTGATTATTTCAAAATTTCCACCTCTGGCAGCAGCTGGCAGAGAAGAATATTTCAGTGTAATTGATAATCAATTACCTCTCCTGAGTAAAATTCAAGACTACTTTCTACCACCAGGTCAGTATCATTTCACTGTACTGTGCTTTTCTACAGTACTAACCAGCTGTCCCATTCCATACCTTTTACAATTATCTTAGCATCCAGAAAATCACTGGGTCATGTTTTCATAATTGCATGCAAGTATGAAAAGAATATGCACATATGTGCAAACTGGAATTATTTTTGCTTCATAGCACACACTTAGTTAAGCACCATATAAATGTCTAGCATCAAAACACCATGCCTGAAGTTTATCAAATCTGAAAAGCTATTACAAAACTACTCAGAATGATTAACACCATTGGCAGCAGGGCCACTAAATACTTCCCTCCTCTGTGACACATAAGCATTTAACAAATCATTCAGCCACATGCTCCATCATCTTTGCAGTGCATTCCAACTCATTACTAAAAGCTTGTTAGCAATTACCTCAATTTCCAGTATAAATAAGTAACAAGTGTCTCACAAATGCCATGAAAACAACCAGCCATATGTGGCCTTTAAGGGAACAGAGGTTCTTGCATTTCATACTCCAGCAGCTCAAGAAAGTGCCCATATATTAAATAAGGAAGCCATCACTCCAAGCACTTCAGGATATTCCCGTGACAAACAGCATAAAGCACGTTTCATTCAGGTTAAGGTTATCCAAAGCCACAGAAGCCAAGGTTTCACCAAGGTTTCAAACTCTAGATAGAATTTCCCAGCTGTGCTCATGTTAGTTGTTGGTGTCACAACACCTGAAATGCCACCTGCCTGCTGAAAGCCTGAACAGACAGCCAGGGCTAGATAGTTCACCCTTCCTACCACATTTTGAGCCTACATATTTTTACCACTTATCCACATAAAGCTGTTTCTACAGTATGTTGTGAGCTGAAGTAGATGCGAAGAAGGTGTTCAATTATGCTGGTAAATATTTAGATGTGGGGCCGCCTCCAGCTTCATTATAAGACTGCAGTGGACTGTATCAAGCTTCTTCAGCCTTATCCACTGAAGAGCAGCGGGACTCATTAACATATCAGTGAATAAACAAATTAGGAATAAATTATTCCCGATACTTTGGGTTTGTTGAAAATACTACTCAGAAATACTACGATAAACCTTTATTGCAGTGTAAATCTGCTGCTCACAACTTCAATTACCTTTGCAGCTCCAATTATCTCAGAATCCAAACAAACAGCCCTTGCACTGCAAACAGAAAGCCAGAGACGTCTCTCTTGCAGACGTATTGTGCTCAGCACAATGGGCCTGCTGCCTCCACGGCTACAGTAGTGACTTTTGTCTCATTCAAGCCTACAATGGCCTAAGAGAAGAAAGATCCAAACCAAACACAAGCCAGCAAGTAGCACAGATTTCTTATTAGAGTGTTTATGTTACCATGAAATGGTAACAATGCCAGCATAACTTTTTACTGCTAATATCCACCATGGGACTTGCTGAATTAGTCGAGTTCATTGTACCAGTATTTTTCATTTGCTTTATTAAACTGCTTTTTATGGAGTGCCAATAAGCAGGGCACTAAGTCATAAACTCATCTTATTTTGATGAAGATTTGACCTACCAAGAATGTTTTCAAACTTTCAGTGCTTTCACTGCCTTGTAATTCACTGAACTAGCAATGGTAATAATTATAAACAGACCAAGGTGGCAGAGAGCAAAGCAAGTCTATGCTTACAGAAAGACGAGTTTGACATGTAAGACTTCCAAAATTATTTCCTGAGAAAAATCCTGGGGAAATTTTTAAGTTTCCTGATCTCAAGCTCAAAGGTGATTTCCGAACCGCGACTGTCTGCACAATTTTCCCAGAGAGTGTCCCAGCGGGCGAGCAGGAGCTGACCTCTGTGCAGGCCTGGCCCAGCTGCAGCCTCTCCCTGCGCAGAGGCTAGCGGAGGCCGGGCACGGATGCAAACCCACACACGCACCTCTCCTCACTGCACGCCACCCTGTAGGCGCACACTCTCCCAGACTCGGTACTGCAGGGAACAGCAGCGCAGTCTGGAAGCTGTTTATTTCCGCAGGGCGGTGTTTATTTTCCCAGGC
>VZSG01000543.1:401373-411563 GCA_013398315.1 Nothoprocta pentlandii | reverse complement strand
TGGGCGGCAGTGCCCCGAGCGCCGTCCCCGGGCCCGTTTCCGGGCGCCTCCGTGTTGTTCGGGCGTCTTAGTCGCTAAACCGTGGGGTCCGTCCCCATGATGCTGGGTTTAGCTTAGCGTTATCCGGCGTTTCAGTGTCCTCGCACACTGTTCCCATAAGCAGAGTAGAATAAGCCCCAAAAGAACTGCGTGTGGGTGTCCCGTGCTGGTCTCCTGGCAGGCTTGCGGCTGCAAGCAAAGTGCTCTACTCATCCCCTGTTCTGTGCAGGTTACATGGGCAATACATAATCAAACCGAGTCGTTTACAAGTGAGCCATTTACATGCAACGACAGCTACGGGAAACATGAAGTGTAGGATTGGGAATAAATCTCAGTCCCAAAGAAGAAAACGAGTTGATCTGGCCTCTCTGATGCGTGGCTTGCATGAACGTACCCTGCATTTCGCTGCTGCCCAGCTGCAGTAATCCCTGCCCACCCACGCTGCCCTCCTGCCCTACAGGAGGGGTCAGGTCTTGCTCCAAGGCCCCTCTGCCCTTCCAGTAAATGTTCCCCAAGTCCCTCCATTTCCAGTGAGATGGGAGACGACACATCCTGTGGCATTCCGTGTCTACTAGCACTCCGTGTGCTAGTAATGTAGCCGGGTTGTGTGTGCCAACCGAGAGCCCGGAAATGATACAAAAGAGTTAACCGTAGAGTTCGTGCTCAGGAGAAGTGCTAATTTTGTTTGCTCCCTCTTCTGCATCAATTCTCACAAAACTCACAGGAGATCTAATTATCACCCAGTTCCCTCCTTCTGACCGGTTTTTGTTAAAAATAGCTAAAAGTTCAAAGGAGGGAGGGAGTGCTGATAGATATTTAGGCAGACAGACTGATGGACAAATAATCCTAATTCACGTACTTTGAGGCAAAATGAGTTGTTGAAAAAGAAAAAAAAAAAAAATCAGAGCTTGTAGAGCTTACCTCTCCGCGTGGGTAGCAGAGCTTATGAACCTCAGCAGGGCACACAGCTCTTCAAGTCAGGCTCATGTTGCAAATTACCCTCTAAACAGCCTTCTCCCACACACTGACAAAACAAGAAACAGGAAAAATCAGCTACACTAACATAAAATTAGCCTCTTGATGCAGCAATCCAGCGTTCTATGGATATATGAGTTCAGACTCTTCAGCCCGAATAGAGGAATACTACTATTGTGAAAGCCCCTGAGTTTGCAGCCTCTGTTGTAGAAGAAGAGTGAATTATTCCTGAAAATTTGCTTTGTTGTTTGCTGCTTATATTTCACTATAAATCTATCAAGTCTAATACTTTCTTTCTAATGAGTTTAAAGTGGTCAGATAAGGCAGATATCAAAGTATACATACTATCATTGCTTTCAAAAGACTAAATATTATGGCAAATAAATATATAAAAGATTTTGCATGCGAACATTATACTGTATAATAAAGGGAGGGGCAAGTACAATGCACATTGTCTTTTGCAATCTATTTTGTAATATTGTTGGTAATATTCAAATCATTTTCAGAAAGCCAAACTGTAGCTTTATGTTTTGAAGCCAAACTATTGCTTTCATGCTGGCCCACATGAGAAAACAGGAGTGTCAAGTGTCAAGGAGTACCATTTTTTCCCTAATTTTAGATTATTAGGTTTTATAACAGGAGAGGTCTATTGTGATCATCAAGTACATACACCTTTACAGAAAATTTCAATGAAAAGTACAAAGGAGTTGAAAGGTTGTGATGAAAAAACAATTCCTGATGTTCCTGAAACAACATTCTACTGCAAATCATAAGCTGTCACAGTTGCGTGTTTTCTTGGATACATCCCATGCTGAGTCTACAAGTTTTGTCCCAACGTTTTCAAGAAATTTTTTTTCCAGGTGTTTGGAGATCCTACAGTGTGCATAAGTGGCAGCTTCAGTTGGAACCACTGATGTATGTTAGGAAATGTCAGGTGTCCACAGCTGCAATATGTTTGGTGATTTCTGTGTATTTCTAAAAGATGGGATCCCATGTACACATCACAGCAGAGCTAACATTTCTGAGAAGCATCAAAACTATTGTACAAATAGTCTACAAGTGACTTGTCTAAGCACAGTAAGTCAGTAAGTCATCCCCAAGACTCTAGATGTACAACAAAACAAGCTGTAAAAACACAAATAACAAAGAACTGCAAGTTAGCAATCTATAAGAAATATTCCAGAGGCTATAAACTAAAGAAAGTATATGGAGTTCCAGTTTAAAACATAGCTAATGTAATTTCCATCATAGTAAAATTCACCTGCCATTCAAGAACAAGAAACAAGAATGCCTCTACATAAACGCACGCAGCACAGGGAGTAAACAAGAGGACCTGGAGATGCATGTGCAGTTGCAGGGCCATGATCTCGTTGCAATTACTGACATGTGGTGGGACAGCTCCCATGACTGAAATGTGGCCATGGAGGCTTCAGGCTTTTTAGGAGGGACAGGGCAGGAAGGCGAGTGGTGGAGTTGCTCTTTATGTGAGAGAGCAACTGGAATGTATGGAGCTCAACATAGGGGAGGATGGAGCATGGGTACAGAGCCTGTGGGTGAGGATTAAAGGGCAGGAAAAAAGGGGTGGCACTGTCGTGGGAGTTTACTACAGGCCTCCTGATCAGGATGGAGAAGTGGATGTGGCTTCTACAGGCAGCAGCAAGAAGCCTCCTGATCACAAGCCCTAATCCTCATGGGGGAATTCAACTGCCCTGATATCTGCTGGGATGACCACACAGCCAGGAACAGACAGTCCAGGAGGTTCCTGCAGACCATTTCAGATAATTTCTTGATGCAGATGGTTGAGGAGCCAACAAGCGGAGGGGCACTGCTAGACCTGATACTAATAAACAGAGAGAGTCTAGTGGGAAATGTGAGGGTTGGGGGCAGTCTGGGCTTCAGTGACCACGAGATGCTGGAATTCACGATCCTGCATGGAGGAAGTGGGGCGAGAAGCAGGATAGCTACCCTGGACTTCAAGAGAGCCAACTTGGACCTCTTCAGGGAGCTCCTTGGAGCAGTCCCCTGGGTCAGGGGCCTGGAAGGAAAGGGGGTCCAGGAGAGCCGGCTGTTATTCAAGCACCACTTCCTCCAAGCTCAGGATCAGTGTATTCCCACAAAAAAAGAAGTCGAGTAAGCAGGGCAGGAGACCTGTATGGATGAGCAAGGAGCTGCTAGGCAAAGTTAATGAAAAAAATAAGAGTGTATAGCTTGTGGAAGAAGGGACAGGCCACGTGGGAAGAATATAGGCACATCGTCAGAGAATGCAGATATAAAGGAATCACAGAATGCAGAGGAAGACCAAAGCCCGACTGGAATTAGAGTTAGCGAGGGATGCCAGGGACAACAGGAAGGGTTTCTATAAATATGTCAGCAGCAAGAGGAAGACGAGGGAAAACGTTAGTGCACTGCTGAATGGCGAGGGGGTCTTGCTGATGGAGGATGCCAAGAAGGCAGAGTTACTAAATGCCTTCTGTGCTTCTGTCTTTATTGCTAAGGCTAGTAAGAGCCCAGGTAAAAAAGTGATAACTGAGTGAGAGGAAGACCGTCCGTTGGTCGAGGAGGGTTGGGTTAAGGATCGCTTAGGCAAACTGGTCGCCTATAAATCTATGGGCCGCAATGGGATGCACCCAAGAGTGCTGAGGGAACTGTCGGAGGTTCTTGCTCAGCCGCTCTCCATCATCTTCGAGAGGTCCTGGAGGGCAGGGGAGCTGCCAGAGGGCTGTAAGAAACCAACGTCACTGCAGTCTCCAAAAAGTGCAAGAGGGAGGAGCTGGGAAACTACAGGCTGGTCAGACTCAGCTCCTTCCCTGAGGAGGAAAGTTGATGGAGCAGCTCATCCTAGAGAGCGTCTCTAGGCATGTGAAGGAAAAGGAGGTGATCAGGAGCAGTCAGCATGGATTCATCAAGGGGAAGTCATGTGCTGACAAACCTAATAGCCTTCTATGATGGGATGACTGGCCGGCTGGATGAGCGGGGAGCTCTGGATATTGTTTACCTTGACTTCAGCAGGGCTTTCAACACCATCTCCCATAATATAGGAAAGCTCCGGGAGTGTGGTCTGGACAAGTGTGGTCTGGACAAGTGTGTCTGGATGGCAGAGCTCAGAGGGTGGTGATAAATGGGGCCGAGTCCAGTTGGAGGCCTGTGGCCAGTGGTGTCCCCCAGGGGTCAGTACTGGGCCCGGTGCTGTTCAACCTCTTCATCAATGACCTGGAGGAGGGCACAGAGTGCACCCTGAGCAAGTTTGCAGATGACACCAAGCTGGGTGGAGTGGCCGACACTCCGGAGGGCTGTGCTGCCATCCAGAGGGACCTGGAAAGGCTGGTGAGTTGGGCAGAGAGGAATCTCATGAGGTTCAACATGGACAAGTGTAGGGTCCTGCACCTGGGCAGGAATAACCCCAGGCACCAGTACAGATTAGGGGTCGACCTGCTGGAAAGCAGCTCCATGGAGAGGGACCTGGGAGTCCTGGTTGACACCAAGCTAACCATGAGGCAGCAGTGCCCTCGTGGCCAGGAAGGCCAATGGGATCCTGGCTGCATCAGGAGGATGTTGGCAGCAGGGGGAGGGAGGGGATCCTGCCCCTCTGCTCAGCTCTGGGGAGGCCAAACCTGGAGTATTGGGGGCAGTTCTGGGCTCCCCAGGACAAGAGGGACGTGGAGCTTCTCGAGAGGGTCCAGCAGAGAGCGACAAAGATGATTAAGGGACTGGAGCATCTCTCATATGAGGAGAGACTGAGTTGGGCCATTTTCTCTGGAGAAGAGAAGGCTGAGAGGGGATCTGATTAATATGTATAAGCACATGAAGAGTGAATGTAGGGAGCAAGGGGCCAAGCTCTTCTCAGTGGTGGCCCATGATAGGACAAGGGGCAATGGGTGTAGGTTGAAACACAGGCAGTCCCATCTGCATGTGAGGAAGAACTTCTTTCTTGTGAGGATGCCAGAGCCCTGGCACAGGCTGCCCAGGGAGGCTGTGGAGTCTCCTTCTCTGGAGACTTTCCAAACCTGCCTGGATGCTGTCCTCTGCCCTGTGCTCTGGGTGTCCCTGCTGCAGGATTTGGAGTTTATCGATTTACTAAACGTAAGACAGGAAACGTTACATCAGTTAAAATCTTTTTTTTTTATGACAAAGTTTAAGCAAATGCCAGGAAACTCATGGCTAAGAGTCAGTATTTTATTCCTAAGTACTACTATTTGTAAGTATTGTTAGGAACAAGAGTTCAGCGGGATGAAAAATATGCTTTGCTCTTTGTATAATAATAATATTTTGAATTACAACAGGAGAAATAACAAACGCAACCCAAAATTCCTTAAGATAAGCCAGCAAAACATCCTTTGTGGGAAATGTCACACAAACAGACGTGTGAATCTAGCAAATTCGCCTATGAATAAAGCAAGGGCTCGTAGCTCCCCAAATTGATGTATTATTTCATACACTTATGGTCAGCTGTGTAAGTTGCTCCCTGTACCTCTCATCTAAATGACATTAAAACATTTAA
Source organism: Nothoprocta pentlandii (assembly GCA_013398315.1). Lineage (NCBI taxonomy): Eukaryota > Metazoa > Chordata > Aves > Tinamiformes > Tinamidae > Nothoprocta > Nothoprocta pentlandii. The sequence continues at coordinate 406,051 of VZSG01000543.1, read as the reverse complement.
ACAGAACACATTTAAACAGAAGCAGCCAACTATTTCTTTCTTAAAGCAAAACTGTTTAAAGACATTTAATTGCTTTTACAGCTACTCTTCACCCTTAGTAGTTATATCTGTAGTTCAGAACCTGCTGCCTCCTGGGCATTCAACATGCTTTTAAAAAATATTCATGAAAAAAATTTATAAAGAGACACATAAGCCTGTAACCCAGTAAGGCTGATCCCACCTCCCCAGTGCCTTGGAGCGCACTGTACACTGTGTGAGTATGCATGCGTGTGTGTGTGAATCTCCGAATTTTGCCACAAAGTCCCATTGAGCCCGTCTCCCTCCTGTTTTTGAGCAGGCTAAGCAAAGGAGTTCAGCTGTCCGGCACCTTGGCCAGCCAGAGCTGCTGTGAAGAAAGGCAGAAGCCAGGGCTGCCCCTTGTCCCTCATGGAGTCACTGACCTCCACCTGGTCCTGTGGCTCAGCATCCTGGCTTGAGCCTGGAGCGGGATCTTCACTGGGGTCCTGCTGGGGCTCAGGGCAGCCCCAAACACCATCTCTGGCCCCTGTCCTGACCTGCACTTGCTGCTCCGCGTCCTGGTCACCTTCTACTGCAGAGCTCTTGCTGCACCCTGGCACAACCTGGGTACACTGGATCACCAAAAGTAAGCAATTTTAACATTTAAGACCAGAAATTTTGTTTTGCTTCTTTCAAAAGTTCAGACATAAACAATAAGTTTAATCTGTTAGGAGCCTAAAAAGCTAAAACCTTTGTTGTGTTATTATTCTATGCATCATGGCAATGATTGATTAAACAAAAAAAGCAAACAAAAAAATCTTGGATAGGTCATGAAGAAAGGGCCAAAATTTTGGAAAGCTCTGTACCTCCTCAAAATCTCAGTAGAAATATCATCTGAATTTGTACAGTGTAAGAAATTTTGCAGTTCTGAGAAGATGACTATCCCCCAACAGAGGCAATTAAAAGGTGCTCTTGTCTCAGGGACTCCTGCTCTGGCTGTCAGTTTAAACCATCAGGAAGGGGAGTTTGCCTTCCTGTTGGTTGTTTGTCAGATGCTTTTATAAATACTGAACCAAATACTGGTCTCGTATTCAATATAAATATTTAACCAAATACTGCAGAGATGCAGGTTCAAGAACAGACAATGTGACAATGTTCTTATTTATTTCTGACAATTATTATAGCAATACAATACTACTATCCTGCTGTTAAATTAACATCAAAGTCTATTGTATTTTTCCAAATGGTTCTTCCAACCTTTAATACTAACACTTTTGGATGTTTGGACACAATACCTCAAGATATTTCTTTCTTCTTTGCCATCACACTTAGCGAGGACTTACGTATTTATGACATTTTTTTTTCCTAAATGGGTTGAACTGTGCTTTGCTCAGTTCATCCTCCTTTGTTATTGGTGTAAACAAAAAAATATCTGGCTAATACAATGACACAGCTTTGAAGGGTTTTGGTTCTGTTTCTCATTACTTCAGCATGTTTTCCTTCCTAATTTGGACACTATACACATTTTTTGAAATATGTCTGCTATCACGTGTGCCGAATAGATTCTCTCTTAACAATGATGGATAATTTCCTTTTATGCAGCTATGGTAATCTCATATGTAAATACTGTGCTAAACATATTCTGACAAGCGAAAGTTACTAGTCCCCTTCCCTTCACCACCAAAATAACCACTTTCAATAGATTCTGGCCTGATTTTAGGAAAAACTGCACAGTCTGAATCCTTATCCCACAAGTTATCTATGCCAGTGGTGCATAAAACTAGTCTTCATGAGAATACCTAAATAGGTATTTAGATATCCCCCAAAAACATGCTTATTTGTAAACATGGTGGCTTGTGCCACCGTACAGAAGTTATGAAAACTGGCTAACACGGATATAATTGCTGCACGGAAAGGGCCACAAGGTCCTACTGCTCTAATGAGAACTATTTTATGAAGAGGGTAACATATGACAGTATTCAGATACAGCTTCATTAATAGTGAACTCATTCAGAAGCTGATACTGCCTAGCGACTAGGATTTAAAATATCCAGATCCAGGGCACTCTACCTGTGCCTGATTTCCTAATGAATCAGGTTATTTGTCTGTGTGCCTCACTGTTCATAAGATGCAATGGATTTCATAGGCAGTGGGCAGGACAGAGGCGTCACTGAGAAAAGAGCTGCACAGCCCACCCCATATCAGGGAAAACTCACCTTACTCCAATACCAGTGCCCTCATCCGCAGGAAGGCGGACTCATCGGCCTTCCCTCTATGGACAGCTGATTTTAGAACGGTGCAAACAATATAATTAACAAAGGACCTAAAGATTCAGACGGTAAACTCTTTGAATTAAATAGGATGACATAATTCATTTGCTAGAGATTGATTTTCCAGCTCAGAAAATGTGCCTAGGAGTTATTATAGGAATTATCTTGCTACTTATCTTCATTGTGTTTCACTAGCAGCACCTGTAATTTTTTATTGATGTAACCAGCAAACCAGATGGCAATTTTGCTAAATCTTGGAAAAAGGAGTAATTGATTTTTATACAGTCATTGTGTATGACAACTTGAAAATATTAAACTGGATATACATATTGACCTTCATGCAATCAAGCCATCTTGTTATGTTTGCTGATAATCAACTATACTATTGATTTTCTAGATACATCCGTATCCTCCCAAAACCTCTGACTCTGGTAATATCTTTCATGTATAAAACTTCAGGGGATCATTGAATAAATTTGAAGTTTGCCTAAGTTCTACCTCCCTTTCAGAGCATACTGGGAAAGCCAAGACTGTTTTTTTTGTTCTATTACACACTTCACATTAATGGCAAGGAAAGTACAATACCTCCACCGTCTGAATTCTTTGTATTTATGGAGCTCATAATCTTCCCTAGTCAGTGAGCTTCTTTATTCAAACCAAGTCAGTTTAGAAGGAAACAAAACACTATTATCTTGCATAAGGCAATTGCTCTAGAATGTAAAATTGTGGCAGCTTTCCTTGTCTCTTTTTGTTTGTTTGTTTGCTTTCTTGCACTTCAAAATAAAATGCGCATGTTTTTTCAGTGACAGTATTTTAATGTATCATCTAGAAACTGAAGAGTCACGGAATGTCTTAACTGCAGCATCATCTTACCTTATTTCAAATAGGGGGAAAAAAAGTCCATGGCTACACAGAAAAATTAAAGTTCACTATTAAAAAAAGAATTTTAATAGAAGTATGTATGTCAGAAAACATTTTATTTCCAGATTTTAGGGCGTTTATATAAAATGTTTAAAAAAAGATATTGTATGCTTTGAAAAACAGAAAAAGTTAACTAATTTCCAAAATTATTGAAACATAACATTTTCATGTTAATAATCATGTTAGTATATAAATATACTAATATTTAAACTGATTTTTCCTGAGTGGAAAAAATTCTTGTGGAGTTTTTCACGTTGAGAAACTGTTATTTTTTAAATAGAGACCATTTTCAAGCATCTCTGATTGGCAAACACACAAAAACCATGAGCCACAAGAATCTGAAGACATGATAGCACATTATGAATATTAATTATCTATTAATATCTGCTGCATGGATACTGATTTCCAGGTGAAACAAAACAAATCTTTATCCCTATCCTGAAGAGCTCATACTCCAAACATACTCAGACAGGTAAAGAGAACACTAGTACTCAGTTAAAAGTTATGGAAATGCACAGATATTTTTCAAGGAATTCATTATGAGATGTATTCCTACAGCTTGTCACTAATGGTCAGCTAGCGTCCTGGAGATGCTAGTTTAAATTGCAGCCAATTATAATGTCAAAAAAATATCCCTCCCTTTGCAGATCTGCACAGACTGAGCGCTGTGTTGCGCTGCTCTCTAATGGGCCGGTTATCCATCCCTGGCAAGGTTTCCAGCACTTTACCCCTGCCATTTCCAAGAAGGAACACTTACGCTAAAGGATAAAGCTAATCTCCAGCAGCTAAAGGATAAAGCTATCTCCAGCAGCCTATGGATGTTCAGCTATTACAGGAGACAAAACTGGGAGTTTCCAGTCAGACCTGAAGTCCCTCAGCAGCAGATACTGCTCCCACTTTTTGAAGGAGCGGAGGCAACATCAGCTCGTTGCCTCCTAAACTAATGCTCTGAAGAGCCCACTTTAGCCCATGTAAAAGTGCAGGCATCTTTGGCTCAGGAGGAGAACAGCCACGTCTTGACATTACAATACAGATCAAGCTCAGAAAAGTCCACAGTGGTTGCCCTCATTACAGCTGCCCTGGATACATGAGGGCCAATGCCGCAAAAACCTCATTTGAAACAAGCCTGAGTACCTCCAAGCTGCACTGAGGCTACTTTAATGGTTTCTTCAGCACAGCGCCTACTGCCACGTGCACATATGGTGTGCTAGTCAATGTGCAACTCAGGCACTCCACTATTAATACTCGGGACTTTTAAATCTTGAAAATGCCAAGCCCACAAAGCTGCCTAAGCCCGCAATCAGGAAAACACGGCGCCTTTATGGCCGAACCAGCAAAGCTCACACAGGTCGAGAGCCTCAGAAACGGTTTGACAGGGCGAGGGTCGCTTAGTGAGAAGAGGAAAGGCCATGAGGTGGGGATTTAAAGAGCAGCTCCGCGTGTGCGGTCGGTGAAGGCGGCGGCGCCGCAGGCACTGCGCGCTCCGGCGC
>VZSG01000543.1:376086-401093 GCA_013398315.1 Nothoprocta pentlandii | reverse complement strand
AAGCTATTTCACGTGCTTAGGTATTTGGATCAGTAATGACAGGATATAGTTTCTTTTCTAAAATGGTTATTGTTTGTAAGTTGTGTCCTCCTTGTCATAGTGAAATTTTCCTTTGCAGTGATGTCACTTTGCAGGCTTTGATACCAATACCAGTGGAAACAGTTAACAGTTTAATGCCAGGGAAACAAAACAGAGGTTTCTTCATTAGTAACTGGAATTTCACCCTTAAAAGGCACCATGTCCTGGCCTTCCCTCTAGTAGGAAAGGCCAGAAGCTGCGAGCAGACTCTGGCCTCCATAAGCAGGTACATGCATTTCTGTAAACTTGTTGTCACAGTATGATTGTTATTTTTAATCTTTTATCACTTTAATTTCTTCACGGGCAGGATTTAGAAAATATAATTTATCTCTATTTTTATTTGGAGACAGGGAATATTGTAACACAAACAGCTTAGTATGCAGTAATTTCATGACACTACAGAGATGTATCTGCCTTTTTTTTTTGTCCAGAAAAGATAGGAATACCGCAGCAGTCAGCCAACTCCTGCGCTGCGTCACAACCTAAAGAGGATTACACATACAGATTACAGCTCGCGGTGTACCACATAAACATCCAACACAAGCCGTTTGTACCCAAAGTAGGGCTGCTGGCGGAGAAGTGGCTGCGCAGATGATTCTGTGACTGTCAAACAGGCCGGGTTCGCAGCAGCGTGTCATGGAGAGGAAATCCATGAAGTGCCTGCCCATGTGTTGTGGGGCTTGTGTTGCTGAGCTAGGAGGGCAGTGAAAAGGGCACAGTGTCAGTGCTTATCTCTGCAGCTTCCCGTAATTCACTGCTGTAATGGCTGTGGAATCCAGGCATACAGCTAAAACTCCAAATGGCAGCACTCCATAAGGTAAGCAGACATATGGCTGGAAGGCCAAAAAGTCAGTATGTCAATAAGTCTATAAACCTGGAAGCTGAGAAGTATCTGGTGGTATCTTGCTTTTACATTCCCCTTAATTACTTCCCTTTCACTACCTTTGTAACTGACTCCTCCTCTTTCATCTTCTTACATACAGAACCTTGCAACCAATCTTATCACTCAAATTAAGAATAAAAGCTTGTCACCTTGAAATTCCTTAATCCTTTAAGTATCTAATTCAAAACCACCTCTTTCTTTAAAGATATGTACAAGTTTTCTGCAAAATATTCTGCACATTTTCTGTTTACCTCTTGTATTTAACCTCTAACTTGTCCTTCTCCCATCCACTCGTTTTTTAACCTGCTTCCTTTTTTCCTTGCAGTCTGCAAGCTGTTTCCTCTGTATTTCCTGCCATCTGTATCTTGCTGACTTGTTAGCTTCCCCTCTTCCTTCAAACTGTATTGTATAACATCCCTTTTTCTCATGTTTCTCTTCCCTATTTGCTTTCTCCTTCAGTAGTGTCAAATAGTATATTCACTAAATATTCACTTTAATTTCTGAAATATATGCCTTATATTGAGTATCATAGCTATATTCAATGTTGAATGTTTTCTCCTTACAGATAATAGACTGAGAGAAAGATAAAGCGCTTTAATCACAAGTAAACAGTGCTTTGAGATGTAGTAACTTTTCACTGAAGGCGCTGACAGATGGTTCCGCACAGTACTCTGCTCATTTCCCAGCTATCAGAGCTCTCCATACTGTCCACATTCTCCAAAAGTTGGCTAGTCTTTTACTGGGAGCAGAGGTCAGGTAGCAGCTGTGTTTCTCAGTGCTGCCACCATTCCAAAAGTCCCAAATTAGTCCATAAATTAGTACTATGAGTAATGGACTAGTGGACAGGAGTTAGAAAGAGTCAAAAAAGCAACAAAGTCTGTCCTAAGGTTCAAAAAACTTGCTCCAAATTTCATTATGGATTTTTACTTCCCAGGTATTGACCCAAATTTTTCCAGTTGGTTTATGCTCACTAAGGATACATTGAAAAGTATATAGCAAGTTTCTCCAGAGGTCCTCCAGGAAAAGTTATTTTTTAAGCATTTTTGGCAGGAACAAAATGATGCTGAATCACCTTGGAGCAGTTTTCTGTTTTACAGCAGTATTGGTAAAAGAAAAAAAGAGCACCATAAGTTACTCTTTTTGCTGTATTTTGGTATAGTTTTTGTGTTAGGCTAGTTTTAGATACAGTGCTGCATTTGAAATAAAATACGCTATAAAAAATATGAAAAATTTCGCCCTTGTACTTTCTTACAGATGGCCTAACAAATTCAGTTACCAAAACATTAAAAAGTCTTTTCTTTTTCTAACATCTGTACTCGTGGTCATGTTCTGTGACTGGAGTTGTTGCAGGTTAATTCCTTCTGAATAATATAAACAGAAGCACGTACAAGCTTGTAGGCTAGGCATATTCTGAGCTTCACAAATACAATGAGGAAAGATAGACATTTACAACTGTTGCTGCTGGCGTAAGTTCTGCAGTATGAACACTGCATCTTTAATATTGAGGGGTAGTGGAACTTGTCTCAAGACTTTATATTTGCTTTCATAAATAAGATTTATTTGGGTTATAGGTGGACACAAAGGAAAGATAAGGGATGAAAGAGAAAAAGGCTTTATCTGCTGTTTGCTACTGAAAAGGGGTATATCATTTTCAGTGCTTGCAATAGGGATGTCCTTGTGATCCTTGAGACTCAGCACTGTTTTGCAGAAATAAGTAAAATTTTAAGCAGTGTGTATGGAACACTATCCGAAATAGGACAATAATTTTGTTAAGCCTACAACACATACAAATTTTAGCTTGTCCTTAATCGACTGTAAACTGAAGTCTTTTAAGGAAGGGCTGTAAAAATGCGCAAAACCTGAGTTGTTCTGATATACTTTTGTTTGAAGAAACAGATTTATGACCTGGTTTCTGTAGGGAGCTAATACTTAAATGGTAACTTATTTGGAGAAAAAAATATATATTTTTTACGTTTATAATGACAAAAATTATTCAGGAAAGATTTAATTTAATCAGGTAAAATTGCTGAGTGATATTATACTTCAAAATATGAGACTTCTTAGCTTTTACAAGAAGTTTTAAAAGTAGACCTAATTAATTCCACTCCATTTCTCAGGATGAGTTAGCAAAACAGTTTCAAAAGGATTTTTTTCCCTCAGATTTCCTGAGGATTATGCACAAACAGACCTCCCCAAAATTGTAAAAACACAGAAAATACCATCCTCATTTAGGTAAACTGATATCTTGCAATGTCTTTGTTTATTTCTTTTCAAATAAGGCATGAGATTACATGTAGACAAAGAGACTTGCAGAGGTGGACATGTGCCAGTGAGGCTTCGGAACATGGCAGAGAAAAATGCAAAATTAACTTTGGATCCTAGAAGGCCTCTGGCTTTGCATAGAGTTGCAAGAGGATAAAGCTGTGTCCTATATGTTAGGAGATTTCTTTGTGCATCTTATGGTTTCTGATTTATTTATATATGCATCATCTGTCATACCAGTCTCTCTTCTAATCATTGTGCTCTAAAAATTTGTAAGAATGAAACTTGGAGTTTGTTTGTCTAACGTGTTTCTTTTGTTAAGCAACCTTATCAAGCCCATCAGCTTGTAGATAGTTTGCTAAATACATTTATCAAATGTTCATGAAATATAATCCACCTGGATGTATTAATAGGGAGCTATGCACTAAACCTATAAATATCCCCCCCAAAAGTTCATAGCTTTGCAGTGTTTGAAAAAGTATATAGAATTGGAAACAAAGCTGAGGTATGCTTGCCCTGCTACGTGTTGCAGAGAGGTCCAAATGAGCTTTATATGAGCTAACTTGGATTGAAGCAGGGTATCTGAAGCCAAACTTCAGACAGCTAATTTCACCTTTTAGAAGGCTGTTCAACATGGACTCGATAGCTGGATTTTTTTAAAAATGAAAGAGATTGTTACGAATGTATGCCTTTTTTTTTCCCCCTTCAACCAACTTTGGCTAGACAGAAAGACTCCTGGATGTTCCTGCAGAGCATTGAGGATGACTTTTTGACACAGGTTTGACACCATCCTTCACAACATCCTCCTGGGCAAGCTCCAGAGGTGATAGATGAATGGATGATGAAATGGATTGAGAACTGGCTGCATGGCAGAGCTCAGAAGGTTGTGATCAGTAGTGCAGAGTCCGGTTGGAGGCCTGTAGTTAGATAGGTCAGTTCTCAGCCCAGTCCTGTTCAATTTATTCATCAATGAGCTATTTGCAAATGATATCAAACTGGGAGGAGTAGCTGATAGCCCAGAGGGCTACACTGCCATTCAGAGGGACCTGGACAGACTGGACAACTGGGCGATGAGAAATCTCATGAAGTTCAACAAGGGAAAGTGCAGGATCCTGCGCTTGGGGAGGAGTAACCCCGGACACCAGGACAGGCTGGGGGCTGACCTGCTGGAGAGCAGCCTCACAGAGAGGGACCTGGGCGTCATGGTGGCCACAAGATGGCCACGAGGCAGCAATGTGACCTGGTGGCCAAGAAAGCCAAGGGGATCCTGGCGTGCATTAAGAAGAGCGTCTCCAGCAAGTGGAGGGAGGTGGTCGTGCCTCTCGGCCCTGGTGAGGCCACATCTGGAGCACTGTGTCCAGTTCTGGCTCCCACGTGCTGTAGGGTGTACAGGGGAGTTGGACTAGATGATCTCCAAAGGTCCCTTCCAACCTTAATGATTCTATGATTCTTTCTGCAATTCTATGAAACATTTGCTGCAGGAGGAGTTGTGTTGTTCTCTTTTGAAGCAATTGATATCAGTGTCAGAGCACGGCAGTTCCATTCCAGTTTTTGTATATATCAAAGGCATTTGACTTTCTTGTAATACCTGATCAAAAAAGTAAATATTTTTCTTGTCCGGACAGGAAGTAAGCTAGAATTATTCACTGAGGTCACATATCATGTAAGAGCTCTGACAGAACAAAACAGTTATTTCATATGGTTCCTCACGTTTTGCTTCTTGTTTTTCTCTGTCATTATAAAAAAACACTGTACTGGGTCATGCTTAAAATAATCCTTCAGACAAGAAACACAATTATTCCATCTGGTGTATTGCAAACGCTTAGAAAAAGTGATGCAAATTGTAATGTATCTTAATACAAAAACAAAACCAACAAAAAAAGATATGTAAATTCCATAAGTACATACACACATCCAAATCCTACCTCATATCCCAAACAAGCTTATTGAGCACCCCAGCTGTCAGGGTGACAATAGTTAAAACTTACATTAACTAAGAGACTTTATTTAGAAATAAGGTGTCCTCTGCTTAAACTATTCTACCCCTTCACCATGTTTCCTGTGGGACTTCTCTCTGGAATTTTCCTCTCCTCCCCATTACAGCTTTTTGGCCCATGTCAAAAAAGAAAAAAGTAAAATCTTTACCTACATGTGCTCCCTAACAGAGGAATTGTAGGAATAAGAATAACCTGCCAAAAGTTACACGAGGGTCTGCGCTTTCCAGTACTATAATCCAAAAGTTGCAAGATAAGTTTACTCAAAATGCTCTATTTTTCTATATGTGCCAGAAGGCCAAAAAATCTTCGGTGCAGGCTCTTGAATGACCATGTCTGTGCAGGCTCACCTGAAGTAAAGGTGTCAAACAGCTCTCTACCAGCTGGGTAGATCATGGGACCACTGTACATTCCCATGTGAGGCAGTAGCGAAGTGTGGAATCCCTGCTTACATTTATATTTTGCTGAGCAGGTCAGTCATTCCATTGATGCTGCTATAGTCTGTATTTCCAGGAAAAAAAGGAATAAAAGAAAAGGAATAATGTATTCCAAGGATAGCAACAGAAAAGGAAAATACTAGGAACGCTATTGGATTTGTACTTGTTACATGGTATGCAACAGGGATATTCACAAACATTCACATTCGAGTGGCTTGAACATTTCTTCTCACCTTTGGCTTTCCTCAGTTGTTGCAAGGGATCTCTTCTGGAATTTCCATTATCCACTTATCCTCTACACTTGGATTGCCTGTCAGCTGCCACTGCCTCTGTAATACATTTAAGAGAGAAGTTTGACATCTGAACTAGTAGCTGTGGTGGCAGGCAATCTGCTTTGTTCTTGGTCTACAGGAGCCACAAATTAAGATAGCTTTGCAGCATCTGGGTGAGCGTTGCCCTTCCCTTATATGGAACATCCATCTTTAAGGTGAACACATTTACTGGTTGCTGAACATATTTCAAATTTGCATGGATTCAGTGAGTTGATAGAAAACAGATTATACTTTTCATTTTGAAAAAATCTTCCACCTTTTTTATCTGCTCAAAGGATATTGTCTCACCCTTTGCACCTATATCTTATCCCTATCCCTATTATACTGGCTTGTGGGTGAGAAGACCCTATACTTTTATACAAATAAAACTTTACAGTCATTCAAGGAATGGCTGTTTATCACAAACTGTAGGTGTGAATATTTTTAATTCTTAAGATTTCTTATGCAAAGTATATATGACTGAGAAAAAGACCTATGATAGCAGTAAAAAATTTGTAATAAGATAGTCTTAGATTGGTACCAATGATCATTAAATTGGTATCCATTTTGATCTTTCATTGAAATAAGCGTGGTTGTAATGAGATGTAGTTCCAAATAGTTTTGTTCCTGAAATCATTACAGTATCCTAAAGATTTTAGGGAGCTAAAAGTGACAAGTAAAAAGGATATTGCACACAGTATCATAAGCTAAAGAGAATGAAACATAGATTTAAGTGACAGGGAAAAGGACCCTTGAATCCCCATGTCTGTTGTTAGCAGGAAATAGCTAAAAGATGGGTGATTTTAAAATCTTCCTCCTCCTTTCCAATCTTTGCTGATTTTTTTTCAGAATTTCTGCAAATCATGACCTCAAAACATGCTGGCACATGAAAAAACATGGTGATATCCACCAAATAAATAGGAATTATAGATAATTGAGACCTCAGAAGTCATGCTGCTCAGGGGGATAGGGAACTTCATAATCAGAAACAGACACAAGTTAGCATCTTTCCATGGATGTTGAACAGAAGTGATGGAATTCATTCAACCATTCTCGGGACAGTTAAATTCTGTACCTAGCAGACTCCAAATTTATTTTTGCAGATTTGAACTCAAGAGCATGTTCAGTCCTCGCAGGAGAATTTGATTACTCACAGACCTATATTAATGAATTGGCTTGTACCCATCAGATATTTTATTTTATTTTATTTTATTTTATTTTATTTTATTTTATTTTATTTTATTTTATTTTATTTTATTTTATTTTATTTTATTTTTTACTTTTGAGTTTGTTTTGTCACTGCTATGGAATTTTTGAGTGCAGTGGTATGTACTCAATACTGTCTGTTCTTACTTGGTCAGTGGTGACACTTTTATGATTCAGAGTTATTTTCTACTTGTTTACATCATAATCATCAAATACATAATTTGGTCTTTTGTGTTGGTCTGTGTCAGTTTGTTCATTCCTGTCTTGGATACCACATCAGGAGTTTTATACCTGACTTCCTCTGGATCCTCTTCCTATAAGTAATGATATATAATATCTTTGGCATCTTTTGGAAAAGAATGTGAAGTAAAACAAGGAATTTTTAATAAAATAACATAGTGCTTAATGTAGTTACTCACTATGAGAGTTACAGAATTCCTAGATCTTTTCTCAAATATTCTTGAATAAATAGTTAATAAAATGAGTAATCTCTTATTTGAAGAAAAGCATTATTTCACAATCCAGATTGATCTATATCTTATACTCAAGTTTATTAAGAATTATATCATAAAGTTACTGTATTTCATACTGATAACAAGCTCAGTCTGGAGTGAATTGAGAAAATGCACTCACGATTTCCGTATCAACTCTATTGTCCTTAATTTGAATTGCAACAATTAGTTAGGTCTTATAGAATTTAAGAATTGAAATGACATAACCACATGATATGGAATAGTATGCATCAATATATACTATGAATATATTTCACTGGATTTTACAGGGAAGCAGAACTCACCAAGGGGTGTATGTGAGTGTGTGTGCACAATTTGCCAAAGCTAAGCAAACAGCTGCTTGATGAGTGTTTCTTCCTTTATACTAGCCTACCCACTGAGCTGGTAATTATTCTTGCTTTTTATCTAATCATTATAAGACAGAAAACAATTTTTTTTTCTAGCTCTCATTTGTCACAAATCACACATAGGCCATTAGAAAGTCTCTGTATTCTGAACTAATTTTTCATTTTTTTCTTATCCTTCACAACTTAAAATATTTTAAACAAATAATATGTACAGCAATTAATGCTTTTGAAGAAATTACCTATTGTCATGAGATAGATGATTTGCTATTCCATGCTTATAGACAAAGCCTGAATCAAAATCCATGGAAGTTAATGGAAGAATCTTGTGTGTTGAATCAAAGCGTGTCAGGAAGGTATTAATGAAGAAGTGGCTAATCGCTCAATTCCCTCAAATGGAACAAGTTCATTATACAAATAATGCTGAAAGGGGTAATGACAACTCACTTTAGATTCATAACTGTGACATTTTATAAAATACTATTTTACAAATCACAAAGCTTGAATTTCACCGGAATCTGCATGAGTTGGGAAACTGAAGCCCATTCTATATCCCTTTAAAATATATTTCTGGACTGCTTTGATAGGGACATGCCTTATTTATAAAAGATCTAGAGTATATAAAATGTGTAATATACATACACTACATACAATACTGGAACATGTATACCTGAATTAAATGAATGTATAATAACCTCTTCAAAACAAAGACTCTTCTTTTCTCTATGTATGGGGTTCAGCATTATTAGGACCCTTAAGTTCATTACGTAGCCCCAGCAACAGTACAGTAATATTAATATTATATTCCAAGATGTAAAATACAGCATTTATTAAAAAGCTTATATTGTATATTTTACTAAAATGCAATGTAAAACAAATATCAAATATATGAGAAAATTATAATATATTGTTAATTATATTATTAATCTACATTATTATATTATTAAAATATGTTCCAATAATTATATGTAATTCCTCATTATTACAATTAAATTGAAATATGCATGTGTGCCAGAAAGTATTCCAGGTGTATTTTGGCAGTTTAAGAACCAATTCAGAGGAAAAATGATGTTGAGTGTAGTTCAGAGTACTAAGAATGAAAGTGCCCCAGTTCCCAAAACAGCGTTTCAGGATGGTATTTCAGATGTGTGTGCTTGCAGAATATATTCATTTTTGGTTTCTCCTTGCAATATGAATGGAAACAGGATGAAAGAGCTGTGGAATATTAGAAGTGTTTCATAACGATACAGAATTATAGGAGAAAAAGAAGCATTCAGGAGAGAAGGGGGAAAAAAGGAAAAGAGGTGGAGGAAAAAAAAAGCAAAAGGGAGATGTAGAGATAGAGATGTACAGAACAGAAAGAAACTGTCACAGTACTTAGGATAAAGATTACTATCTGAAGATTCTTCCAGACTGAATCAGTCAGAAATGTATTATCCTTCTTATTTGACCTTTTTCTCAGGCAGCTATAGAAATCTTACAGATTGTTACTGCCAGAAGTTTTGAACACCTCTCAGGTTTGTCACAGAGGCTTCTGTCTTGCCAGTAATCAGTCATTATTTCTCCCACAAAAGATTAGTATTTTTCTTTACTTGCATAGAAGTCTTGGAGTCATCAAATATATTTGCCCTGTTCCGGCTGTTTCTATTTGGAAGATACTGAAAAAACATTTCCAAAGTCTGTTAATAACTCTTATCAAAATAACATCTATTAAATCATGACTGAATCGGTATTACTAACATTCAAAATTTCCTTGTAGATTAATTAATATCTTAAAAGTAGATTAATATCTTAATGACTAGTCATCACTTTTAAAGTAGAATTATGAACATTTTGTAACACTATCCATACAAAATAATGTCAAACCTGAACAACAGCCTCAAAAGTCAGAATGAAATGAATCATGAAGAAATGCTGAGAAAAAAACAAAGCAACACCCAGCAAGGAATACAGGGCAACCTTGTGACTTGAAACAAAAGGAAAACCAAGTGGGTAATGGAAGGCATGCTATGCAGAACAAGCAAATACAGGCAGTATAGAATAATGTACAGAAATGACTGAAATAGGATGTAAAATACAAGAAAAGGGTTAATAAGGCAAAGAGAAAAAAATGTGCTCTTGAAGTGCCTAATAATAATAATGAAAGGGGAGAAGGAAATGAAAGAAGGGTATGACTAAAGGAAATTGCACAAAACCTGTAGTTTCACTGTTTTATTTTGACAGTTCTTCACAAGAATGGAAGTTTGTCTAGGAGTCTAAGCTTAGGCTAAGATATAAATAAGGCTGGAAAAAAAACATTTTTGCACCCTGCTAGTCTTAGGTAAATGGAATCCAAAAGGAGTATTGAGCTCTCTCAATCTGAGAGCACTCATATTGCAGAAGTGTAGAATTATTATACAGGCATTTTAAAACTGCTTTCTATTGACAATGCCGCACCAAGTCATCTGTCTGACATGAGAGAGGGATAAGGAGGAGGATGTAGAATACGAAAGCAAGGCACATGAAAGAGCTGTTAGGAGAAGCAGAGTGCTACCAGGCTATTTTGAACAGCAGTTTCATTTCCAAACTGACTTCTAGATAAAGTGGTGTTAGGCATATTTCTCGCCAGCCCAGACTGCAGAAAAATGAGCAGACTGTAGAAAAACCAGCAGACTGAAGCAGAATTAAGTGTAAGGTATAAGAAAGTGTCCAAATAGACTCTGAAAGTTTATAAGTTGTTAGCTTGAAAGTAATAAACTGATTAGTTGCAGAAGAAAGACCTAGAAGATATAGGGCAAGAATTTTGAGGCAAAATTAAAATTTTCAATCAGTGATAAATAGGTCACTAAATCTGGAGGAGATTTTATACTTCAGTCCTCTTTTATGTAGTCTGTAAGATTTTTATCAAAATCTTGAGTTATGAACAAGTGCTTTCAAAATCATGTGGTTAGAACATGCAGCAGATTGTGTTAGGTGCTAGGCTGTTAACCTATCCATGTAGAGGCAGAGTTACTAAATGCCGTCTTTGTTTCTGTCTTTACAGCTAAGGCTAGTCCCTATCAACTACAGAGTCCCTATGAACTACAAAAGAGAGAAAACCAGGAGAGAGAAGACCTTCCCCTGGTTGAGGAGGATTAGGCTAGGGATTAATTTAGGCAAATTGGATACCCATAGATCCATGGGCCCAGATGGGATGCACGCAAGAGCACTGAGGAAACTGGGTGGGGTTGTTTTTCAGCTGCTCTCCATCATCTTCAAGAAGTCATGGAGAGCAGGGGAGGTGCCAGAGAACTGGAAGAAACCAACATCACTCCAGTCTTCAAAAAATACAAGAGGGAGGAGCTGGGAAACTACAGGTTGCTCAGCCTCACCTCTGTCGCCAGAAAGGTGATGGAGCAGCTCATCCTATAGAGCATCTCTAGGCATGTCAAGGAAAAGATGGTGATCAGTAGTCAGCATGGGGGGGAAGTTGGGGGGAAGTCACCAAGGGGAAGTTGATGACCTTCTGCTATGGGATGACTGGCTGCATGGATGATGGGAAAGCCGTGGATGTTGTCTACTTTGACTTCTGCAAGGCTTTCAACACCATCTCCCATAACATCTCTATGAAGAAGGAGGGATGTGGAGCTTCTAGAGAGGGTCCAGTGGAGGGCAATCAAGATGATTAAGGGACTGGAACATCTCTCATATGAAGAAAGACTAAGCGAGCTGCACTTGTTTAGCCTGGAAAAAGAGAAGATAGAGAGGATCTTATCAACATGTGCAAATTCCTGAGGGCACAATGTAAAGAGAAAGGGGCCAAACCCTTCTCAGTGTTGGCTAGTGATAGGACAAGGGGCAATGGGTGTAATTTAAAACACAGGAATATCCACATGAGGAAGAACTTCTTTCCTGTGAGAGTGTCAGCCCTCTGGCACAAGCTGCCCAGGGAGGTTGTGGAGTCTCCTTCTCTGGAAATCTTCAAAACCTGCCTGGCTGCCACTCTGTGCCCCATGCCCTGGGTGTCCCTGCTGGGGTGGCATGGGACTAGATAATCTCTAGGGGTACCTTCCAATCTCAGCCATGCTGTGGTTCTGTAGACTCATGCAGGTGCCAGCACCTTGTGATTTATCTCTTGTTCGTGCAAGAGCTAGCAAGCTAAGCTATACAGAAAATGAGGTGGTGAATATTGATAAAACTTACGATGTTAACATTCTGATGACAATGAGGTAAGAACAGATCTCTGTTTTACTGCTCTGTTGCTAACAATGGAGGTTACCCTGAATGAAAAGCAAGACATGGGTCCGATCTGACTGGCAAGATGCAAAGCTAAGCTTGCAGAGATCTGACTGGAAATAAAGCCCTGAGCTTAAAATCATGATAACATACGTGCTTTGAAAGGCTAAAATGTATACGAAAGAAAGAAGGGAAGGGCCAAGATGAAGGCATTTCCTGGAAAGATAAAGGTACTTGTTCAGGAAGACAGAAGCATCTGTCTGAGGAAGGGCAACAGCATTTTCACAACTGCTGAGTGTGAGGTTCTCACCAGAGATCACCTGTGAATAAAAGAAAAGGAACCACCCTTATATAAGTGTTCAGGTAAATACATGAGACATTATTTTTCTCACCGTCTTGTTTCCTCGGGCCTCAGGCCTTTTACCCTATTTCCTCAGCATTTGAGCCGTGACCTGGGATCCAAACTGACTCCTGTCACTAATGGAGGAATCGACCATAACTTTTTATTTTTTTAAACGCTATGACTATGCAGAATCCATAGAAGGAACGGTTTGTTTTATTGCAGGACTAATGTGAAAGTATCACCTCATAACTGCACATCCAAAAGGATCATTACATCTATTCATTATCACATGCAAGTACTAAATGGTTGAAGCAAACCTAAGTTTCATCAGAATTAAACCTAAAATAAGCAGCCAGCATCTATGTTTCCACTATCAAAGCCAATGAAAACAGGAAAGAGTGGACTAGAAAAGCTGTTCTTTACTGAAAGCATTAGTGGAACTGATCTCGTGTTTATGTTTTTCTCCATTTTAAATCTAGTTGTTTTCCATTAATGGAGATCACATTTATTTATAATATTTGTAACAAACTTTGAGGATCCTTTCATTTGGATTAACCAAATACGTCACTTGTAATCCCAAACATTCTTTGTGGAAATACAACATTTTTTGTTAATATCAAACACTCAGAATGCTTTGTTACTTCAAGTAGGCACTATGTATCATTTGGCTGTTCTGTTTATAATGCAGGCTCATTACCATACTCATTATTGTGAATTATAGAAGTTGCTTGGTTGGCCTTCATTAACCATCTGGCAGTTAAACACTGATTTGTGTTTATATATAAAGTTAATTTTACAGCACCTGAACATCCACTGGAAAGGTGGATGCAATCTGCTTCTCAGTATTTCTGCAAGACCTCAATGACTGTTCCAAATGTGTTTTGCTTTACTTTTATTATTTTATTCATGTACATGGATAGCATCATGCAATTGCATGCCTACAATAACAGAAATAATATGTTTTCCTTCTTCTACTATTCAGTAAAATGATCTTTTTTCCTGCCTTAGCTGGTGGCTGGTTTTCAGAGGCAGTATTAGCTTGACCAGTATTAGCTTTTCAGAACATGCCTTTTTTTCAAAACAGTATTTTTCATCCCAAAGCTTTACAGTTTAGCTTTACTGCTTCAGATGAGTTTGCAATTTTTCTTTTCTAAGTTGCTTCTGAAACATTCAGGAAAATACATTTTGAAAGTACAATATTTCAGTAATTCCATTCTAGGGCTCATAATGCACTAGAATCTAGTCCTAAAGGATCTGAAGAAGAATTAATGCAGACTGGAAATAGCTTCTTTTTTCCCTTTGACTTCTGTAAGATTGCTTTTCCTTCTACGATTTGATCATTCATAATCTTAAGTGGAAATAAAATCACTTATAATTACACCACTATCATTATGAAATATATTAAATCATCAAGGTTTCCAAACAGCCATTTTTAAATATTACCAGGATATCATATAAATATTGTATTACGTTAAAAGCTCAAAAACCTCTGTAATGTCAGAATCACTCTCTAAAACTCTTGGGAAAATATATTAACCTCAAATTACAATATCTGCATCTTCAGCAATCTCCATCATTCTCAGTTGTATATTTCCACACATTATTTGCCTGAGCCTGGGGAGATTAGTATTTTTTCATCAGCTTTTCCAGCTGAACAGTTGCTTTATCTAACTCATGGCCTTGTGCTCGGCCATTAACAAAATTCAGCCTAGCAAAGACAAGGCAAACAGTTCCCCCAGGGCACTAAAGACCCATATGATGAAACTAAGATGAATCACTCATTCCTGGAGCTTACCACAAAAGAGGACCATAAACAGGCTAAATGTGATCAAGACAAGTCACAGATCCATTTAGCCACTTTAGAACATAAATTAATGAACTGATATATCAGAGCCCCATGGAATTGGGACAGTTCAGGGAACTGGCTGAGTCTTGAGGCAAGCTGGATTCAAGAAAAAGATGTTATATGCCTAAGGTGGGGCTTAAAGCAGGGGATGTTAAATGGCTAAGTCTAAAATTAAGACAACAAAAGTGCTTCTAAACTGCTGCTAAATCCTGTATGAACCTAAGGACAAGAAGCTGCTTACCTTCATACTGCAAGATGGATGCCTCTACCAATGCCTCTGACATACCTGTGCTGGCCCTTTACAGACCAGGACAAATTCTCAGAACCATTTCAGAGTGCTCATTATTTTGAAATGATCCACAATGTCCTGTTTTTACATTAAATTCACAACCTGGAAGATGTAAGCATATATTTTATGTCTTTCTTAAGAGTTTGCCATGTGTAGCCTACTGTGATTAGAAAAGCAGGTAGTAGGGAAAGATGCTGAAGTTGTGCCATTGTGCACATGAGATAGCACATGCACCATTATATAAAATAGAAGTTGGAGCAGTGGTTGCCATTCTTTTCTCTGAGGATGCCTATCTGCGAGTATCCTGTAAAGGGCTTACAGCCACCCTGACCCAGCACACACACACACACACAATGAATATGTTTGTTGAGAATCCTCCTAAGAGCTTTTAATGGAAGACCACTGGTGTCCTTCAGGACCTCCGTAGTGGTAGGTGGTGTCTCTGCAGGGCAGGATTTCATTTTCAGCAATGAGATCAGCATCTGCAGTTGACCAGCTCTGTGTGGCTCCCTGATCTGTCTGGTTTTGAATCCAAGTCTCCCCCATGAGTCCCATACAGAGACTTTCATGCATGGCAGTATTTCTGGATTCCATTTCCAGGAGCAAACAACTAACCTATCTTCTGCTCTGCTGTGTTGCTAGCAGTAGGAAGGGTTTCTTTTTCTGTAATACAAACATTTTCTCCTTTTTCCATTTCCTTTAATTCTTCCATTGCAGTCTCTTAAAAGGCACGTGGATATATTTTATGTATACAAGGCATGTATTTTTAGAGTAGAAGGTTGTCCAGAAGAACAAAGAGAGAGTGTGCAGCTATCAGCATAAAAGGCTGTTGTAACAGAGTATCAAAGAGCAGTGGTACTGCAAGTAAGTCATATATCAAAAGTAGATAAATTCCATATTGTTGCTATTTTAAGCAGATAAACTTCACTTGTCTGCATGTTCCCTTAACTACACTTTCAAGTAGATGTCTCAGGGAACGTGCAGTTTATCTAGGGAGTTACTGATCACCTGATTGGCCCCAGACTACAAGGTAAATGAAACATTAGGCTGTTATAGTCAAACTATCAGTACTGTCAGTAAGGCTGACAGAAAAGTTATTTTAATATAAATAGTGTACTGGTCACCCTACAAAAGCTTTTTTTAAAATTGAATTACCATTGAGATGCTGTATTAGTGATCTCAGCAGGTATGCCCTCTTAACTTGGATTAGGACCACTGCTAGTATCAATATGTAAGCGTAAATTATAAGATCAGTGTGTGAGTTTAGAACCTGTAAACAAACCATGGGTCTTCTGACATTTAATGAAATGTCTAGGACACTCAGCTCCTCAAAAAGAAGTTCTATTCATCATCCTCACCAAAACTGGTTAGGAATTAGTACAAAGAGGACTACAAGATCTGGGTGAACCTATTTTCATTTTTAGAAGACAGCTCTAAGTGTTCTTTATTTGACATTTGACTGATTAATTCAAACCCTAATATTTAATTTTATCTTTCCACTGGAAACAAAAAAAAAAACCCAAATACTGTTCACTAGAAATAATTTCTCTGTGCAGCCACTGCCTGCCTCGTAGGCCTTAATGGGCCCTCAGGCTGTTTTTTATGTGCTTGTGTGCAAGTGCTTTATGCATGTAGAATTGTGCTTATTTCTTTTTTAAATAACATAATTTTAAATAATGCTTTCATTATCTGCTTTCTGATTTTACGTCCCCTGCTTTGTTAGATTCTACTGACAGCAGGAATAATACAAGGTGCACACTTCCTAGATTCACTGTTTGTGTGAAAATTATCTTATTTAAGATAAGACTATATATAATCATTTCATTGCAATGGACAGAATAGTTTTCCATTCATCGTAACACAAAATGATATTTTGCGCAAGCTTCATTATTTGTTAGCCTTTGTTCTTCCTTCAGGTTCTCAGAAGTCAGCATTTCAAATAAATGATTCCTGCTATTTGCTGAAAGAATACATGCAATTAAGCACAGAGGTTAATAGGTGTTCAAATTGTGATGGAATCAATTAGCTATGCTATTCCGTGGGGTAAATTGTCAGTATGGTAGAAGCACACAGACAGAAAATAGACAATAGTTTACTTAAATGAAAATGTGCTTCTCCATCTTGTATGATTATTAGTAGTGCTAGCAGTAACTGTGGAGTGCTAGCAATAGTAATCATCGTAGGAGTAGCTGTATTTATTTAATCACAATTGAAAAATCAGCTTATATGTAGTCATTGGTGACGTGATTTCAGACTAGCAAACAGCTAACATAATGAGGATTGCCATAACATTCTGTCTGAATTACTGTTTCTCTTAAATGAATATTCATTATTTCTTAAGTCTTCTTAAATATAATACTAATTTTCATATAATCAGTGCTGAACAATTATTAATTGAAGCACCTTTGAAACATGAATTGCCATTTGGAATAACTATAGCATTTTCCAAAGAATTAAGCCCCTAGTGTAGGCATATACAGAACTTTCAATTACATTTTATATTACCTCTTGCAAACCATTTTGTTCTAGTAGAAAATCCCATTCATTTCTGAATTGCGCTGTCTCTTTTATTGATCTTTATTGCTTTGGTTACTGCTGCCATATCCGCCCCACCTTGTTTAACAGAGAATATCAGCATAGCCTTCTCCTTTCAAATAAGCTGTTGTATTTAATCAGAGGTTAAGGCAGTTTTTGTATAAACAGTTGTTACTGCTCCTGTAAAACTTGCTTCTTTGGAGCCTCACCAGTTGTGCACATATTTGATCTGAAGCGTGCATACATTTTCCATGAAAATTGTTAGTGCATGGATAAACTTCAAATTAATTTAACTATTACTCTGTGCAGCTGCACATTGTGAGTAGTTGATACAAGCCAGTAGTCTTTGGCTCAGCATTAGTCAGTATGTTCTGTAACGTCTTTTTACAAGAATATTTGTGAGAGTCATTATAGCAAACATATTTGGAGAAATACTTGTGAATAGGTGCCTTGGTCTTTGTCTCAGCTGTTAATTTGTACAATGCATTTCATGCTGTCTTTGGGCTGCAGGTTCTTGGAGAATGGCTGTTTATTTATATCTTTTATATTTGCAATAACAGAGGAGCAATCTCCAGGGAACAGCAGTATTACCACTGCTGAGTGAGACTTGCCTTTGCATAATTACCTATGTGCTCTTTTTGGGTGCACTTGTTTTACTTAATTTGACATTGCTTGCCAAATTCAGGTAAAAGCAGTTAAAAGCCTGGTGTTGTGTTGTACAGTCACTGTGCTGTCTGTGCACAGGCTTCCCACGGAGTGACAAAAACTATCTCTTGCTATTTTAAAAGCTTATCTTGGTCTTGCCATGGCACCAGTAGCGTGTGTCCACTTGGTTTGCTCATGTTCCAAATTAACATCACACTGCTCAAAGTCAGGAAATCAACTTCTGCCCCCAATACATGAGCATATCACAGAATGAATTGCTCAAACTGCATTGGCTTGCAGAATATGGACTGTAAAAGCAAAAGTTTGGACCAGGTCATCTATAGGAAAGAGCTTAATTGGAGTTGTAGATAAATAATGACAATGACAGGAATGCATATCACAGCTTGCACTGTTTTTATTAACATTTCATCCATTTAGAAAAATGCATATATGTGGTAATCCAATTTTGATCTAGCATCCCCTTCAGGTACCTGCATGTAATATTATTACAGTGGGCATTGTTATCTTCAGACAAATTATTCCATCGTTTTTGGATGTTTTGCAAATTACATACATATACTTAATGTACTTCATCATTATGTTATATAACCTTTGATCAAATACAGAGCCAGCTGAAACAAAATTGCATCAGAAAACCTTCCATAATTACACAAGACAGTATATTTAGATATCTCATGCATTATAAAATAAATGACTCTCCTCCAGCTTAGTAGATTGGACTGGCCTTTAGGTTTCATTTACAACAAAGATCCAGAATGCTGGTAATTAACTTGCAGAGCCTGTCCCCGAATATACAGTTGGAAGTATCTGTGCTATTTTGAGGAAGCAGATTTAACAGAAAGAGAGCAGGGAAAAGGGCACATTCATTTCTCTCTCATGTTTTGATAGCCTAAAATATCCAATGAGATTGCTTTTGTATATGGACAAGTACATTTACACTTAAGAAAGCCTGCCATATGGATGCTGAATAGTTGAGAAAGGACATCTGGTGATACACCATTTCAATAGATTAATAATTAATTTTTCTTACCACTGCTATTTCACAGCGGTGGAATGAGTGGACGCTAATTTTCAAAGTTTTCTATACACTTCCTGAGTTTAGTTTTCATTTTTCAAAACTATATTTCTTAAATTTTTCATTTTTGCATCTGGTAAAAGCTTTTATATGTGCCAAGATCCAATACTTCAATTACTCCCTTTGCCCTCCCTCCCCAGCAGATCTGTTTTAAAGCTTGATTTTGCAAGTATAGAAGAATATGGTGGCCATGAACTAATGAAATTCTTAAACACATGCTAAACTGTCACTGAAGCCAATACGATGTGAATATGTTTAAGCACTTTGCCAAAAATGGAACTTCCGTGGAAACAGGATTCGAAAGCTGCATTATTGGTGACAATTTAATTCCAACTTATTTTATTTATACAGGAAGTTTTATTTACTTATCATATTATCTCTCCTCCTAAAAGAAAGTCATTAGAAGCTTGCTTTTACAGATTATTTAAGTAATGATATGAGCAATAGAGACAATGAAAACCAAGAGCTATCCATATTACCCTCATCCATTCTGAAGAGCAGAAGAGATAATTAGAAAATCTTGCAACTTCGAAAATAGTGAAAACCAAATAATAAAAAAAAAGAAACTGCCACTGAACAAATGTATTTTTTTGTGTGTAGACAGTTTAAATTCAGTGGCAGTGAACCCAAAATGTACTAACATATCATAGTGATTATGATAATAATATAGTTCTTTAACTATCATCCTTGCAGAAAAGAAAGCACAGATAAGCTTTTTGAGCATCATTTAACTGCAGAAACAACTATGTGCAATCTTCAGTCCTCTTACTCTCTGCTTTGCTGAAAAAGTGGTAGATCAGATTCCTATGATGACCCTCGGACAAAACCAGGGGAGCTGTTTGTTGAAAAATTTCCATTTGAACTAGGACAGTGGATACAAAGAAAAGAAAGAGGAAAGTGTGGGAAAAGTTCTAGTTACCTGTTACCTACAGAAAATAGCTCACTGGCTGTGATTGTGGATTGATAATCTACTTAGGTGAGAAGAAGTTAAAAGGTAATTTATTTCTCACAATTTGAAAATTAAATAATGCTGGACTCTGTCCTGGGACGCTCAAATATAACAGTGTGTTGAGCACAGTTGTTTAATGTAGCCTAGCAAATTAAATATTCTAATTTTATTGGACTGAAAATTACTAACAGTAGAAGCACTGTCTTTACGCTGAATAGATTGTTTTGGCACAAGCCATAGCTTTGCCACAGCTAATTACTCACCCTCACTCCACCCTGATTCCAAAGACTCTTTTCTCCCTCTTTTCTCCAAGTACTAATGACCATCACACCTTTCCCCTTGCTAAAACATTCCTTTACTTTCTCATGTCAGCAAGTGCCCCTTTCGGGTTTTTTTTTTTCCCCATTGTCTGACTTACTGAAGGAACTAGTTAAAATTCACAACAATTTCTCTCTGCCTAAAGAGAAACCTGTTGTTTCTCTTTTAGGCTTGAAGAATGGATTATATGCCCGATAGCCTGCTTTTTTGTTGTTGTTGTTTTCTTTCCCCAGCAGTATCAGTTGGTATAATACAGGATGTAATCTCTCCCAGCAAGTCCACAGGGACTTGAAAACTGTTTCAAGTGCACTTGCTGAATTATGAGCATTGTGCCCGCAAGACACAGACGGACACTTTCATTGTTTGTTTGTAGAATTATTGCTGTGTCTAATGGCAGTCACTATCTGGACTGACAGATAGAAGAAAAAGCATAAAAAAATTGTGTAGACATTAATATTGTCATGAGCAACAAAAACCTGTCAGCTCACTGTATTTGGAGACATGTTGCTAAACGATAGCCAGCATGAGAATCATAAAGCCATTTGGCCATGTAAACCAAGAGATAAGCTATTACAAACTGATTTTTATCTCTACCAGTCACACATCCGTTGTTATAAAACATGGAGGTTTGTGGTTGGTCAATAGCATTAGTGGTACATAGCTCATGTTTTTAACCTTCCTGCATAAAGCAAAGACTAGTCATTCTTTTCTTAAAATATACAATATCAAAAAGCCTACACTTGGTGTAAAACAAGTTCTTCAAAAAAGGCATCAATAAGCATCTTGATTTGTTGGTACACAGGAACTAAAGGGTAGTCATGCCTTTCACTTCTGCCATTTCTTGTTTGAGGGTTTGAGGGTAATGGCTACTACTGTCTTTTTCTATTATTATTTTCTTCTGCTAATCCAAACCTGAAGAGTGGTATAATTAAAGCCATACTTTGAAAGCTAGATAACTAAGAATTCAAGATCTGTACTGTATTTTATAACAGTTTGTACGTCTTCTTTTCCATGAATGTACTCAGAACTCAAATATTTGTACATGCAAATCTACTAAATCTAGTAGCTGCCTGAGCAAATATGAGCACAGTATTGAAAGTTCCCATGAGCTTATTTTAAATAATCTGCCATAAGAAGCTATGCCAATTCTACCTTTATCTTACAAAATAGTCAAAGTCCATAAAGACCAAAACTAACACTGTTTTACACTTAATCAGAGGCTTTATTGGTAGGTATTGGTATTCACTATTTAGTTATTTATTATATATGTATTTATTATGCATTTGTATTTTTTGCTTTACTGTATTACTGCCTCATTAGTGCCCGATCACATTCTTCTAATTATTCCATACAGACCAGTGTTCTTTGTCTGCCTCCTCCTCTGATCCCTCTGTTCTTCTTCTCTAACTACCATTGAGCCTTCCCATACACTTTTATCCTATTTCCACATCATTTGCAGAAAGCTTTTTATTCTGCTACTGCTGGCAGAAGGAAAGTGAGGAATTTGAGCAGATCAGGGGTGCCACGTTTCAGCATCCATGAAAATGTTTATGGCCTTCTCCCTTCCTCCTGCCTCACAGTAGAGGAAACTAATTAACCAGTTCTTATTTTTGTCTCCTTTGTCGCTTATTTTTGTGGGCCCTTTCAGTGAAAATCCTGTATACTTCTAGGAGCTTTGGAAATACAGAAAAAGAGAAGGTTGCACGATTGACTTTGTAGTGATCATTATGCATCGTGTGCTTGGCAGGCTTTAGGCTCGTAGCCAGAACTCCTAATAGTCCTTTTGGTAACCCACAAATACTAGAATTTTCAAGCATCATATTGAAAAGTGACATATTCTCAAACAGTATGACCTGAAAGACTGGTGAGCTATTGCTTTTATGTTCTGAACTGATAAACAGCTCAGATTCTAGGTGATGAATGTGACAGAGTATTTCATGTACTGCAGACTGACAACATTGCTGTAATGAGGAATGACATATTTTTAACATCTTACAGTTCCTCAAGGCTAACTCCCTAACAGTGATATTCACAACATGCTACATAACCAATTTTTCCTGCTGGTAGACAGAAAACCTCGCTGTTACAATCCTGGCTTTAGGATGAAAACAATTCCTTTAGCTAATGTACTAGCTGGATGACCATAGGATGGGGTCCTTTTTTTTGGGCTGGGAATAGAGAGTGGGGAGGAAGGTAACCTGTCTGCGTGTGTATCCACATGTCTGTCTTCTCTTAATAGTCTACAGAAAGTACAGTAGTCAACACTACATGAATCCTGCATAGTAATTAACCATGGAAATTTTTGTTTTCTTAATTTATGAATGGATCATTTGATCACTAAGGTGTGCTCTGTGTGAAAAAAAAAAAAAAAAAAGATTTCTCAGGCGTAATCTAACAAGGCTATAGTATAATTATTTTTACTTCCTGCTATTGTATTTGTACATTATAATATTAGAAATAGTACAAATAGGGATGAAGACTCTCTTGTGTTAGACAGCTCTGTATTATTCATTAGATCTTTTATTTACTTTGACTGCTTTAACTAGTCCTACTAGCATTTATAACATAATAGTAACTGTTAGATTTTATTGATTCACAATGGTATTTTGAATTGATACGGTTAAGTCTCCAAAGAAAATTAATCTCTTTTATTGCAAAATGATTTATGCTTGTAACATTTTTTGAATTTGACTGAAAAGCAGACAAGATTAACAAGGGCATTTGAAGTTAAAAATATTGTTATGATATGGTTTCATTTTTTCCTCTTTCTGACATGCTGATAGAAAAGTAACTTGCCTCAAGAAAAGATCACAGACTATGCAAATAAAGATACAAAACATCCAGCCATGCATGTATTTATAGCTTTATATTCTATAAAGCATATTTCTAGAAAGCTCATAAAAAGCAAGGGAAGTATCAATGAGTGCATCAATCTTGAGCAGAAACTAGGCAGGGCTTTTTGTCATTTCTTATGTTATGAAGAGACTAATTAATGACAGAAGTATTTTTAACAGAAGTTGTAACAAAGATGCTGTCAGATGTCTCCAATATTAATATATGTATGTATACAGATATATAGCTCTTCATGCTTATAAATGTGTGTATACATATGCTTGAATCTAAAAAGGAGATTGCAGATACCCAAATGTTTGCATCCTGTATATGGGTCTGTAGGATCTATACAGACTGATTTGTTTTGGATGTTCTGTAAATAGTAATGTGGCTGAGTCTTGATTTGAATGTTTTCCTAAGCAAATTGTTTTCTCTTAATTTGGACAGATGGCACTAAAATACTTTTAGAGATAATCTTTTAAAACTTTTTAGAACTTGAATAGTTTTATAAACATATTTTAGAGCATGACCCTGAAAAAGTTATCCATGAAGTCCTGTGAAGGATTGAATGATAAATATACTGTACATTGGAGACAAAAGAGCTGTGAACTCTTCAAATGCTTTGATGGCAAAGTGATTTGTCAGAAACAATAAAGGACTTAAATATGTCATCCAACATGAAGCAATTGCTCTCTTGGTGAACTTTTCTAAAAATCATACTTAGACTGTGGTAAATTAATCCATGGGATTTCAAAAAGGTGACACTAGAGGTGACAGTGACCTGGTGTATCTAAAGCTGTAATTTACCTGAGCCCCTATACATACAATCTTGAGACTTATACAGGCAATTTTCAAACTCAGAATTTTTTCAACACTTTTTCAGCACAGTTTCTGATTGTTAGCTGAGGTTGTACGTGTTAAGAAAAAAGAAAATACACAGATAACCAAGAGCTTTTCTTGATGAATGCAAGAATGTAATACTTTAATTTTTATTCTATTTTTTATAATATAATGATTATAATGATTCTTTACTGTCAAGAATATCTTAAATTATGTAATATATGTATTTGTATTCTAAAATATGTATTTATATTCTAAAATGTTAATTTCAACAATTCTTTTCAATTACATTAGATTTAGACACATTTACTCTTATTTCTTAAACTTAATGTGCTGGAATCTCCTCAAGGACAACATCTCTTTCCCTGGAAGACCCTTGCTTCCTGATTTGCAAAGCACTGGAAGTAGGGTCTATATTCTTGGAAATTATCACTGTGTAGTTGCCCTGTTTTCCTAGATATCTGCTATAGATCAAGACAGGATATTCTGGATACTAGGTTAAAAGGATGGGATGGTTTGGTCTGATTCATTACAACTGTTCTAATTTTATTTTATCATAGTCCATTTGAGCTCGTCTTAGTTGGAACAGGGTACAGCTCTTCAGGGAGAGGGTTGCAGCTAATTACTCTATTTCATGTAAATCTGTGCAGTTTGACTTGCTGAAGTCCATTTTAACTTAAATCGCTGCAAGAAAAGGCAATAACAGAATTCATTACTCATTGCAATGTCACACCCCAGTATTCTTGCTCAAAATCAGAGGATCTCATAGATATCATGTCCTTTTGACAAGCTGAGTGAGAACTACATTAGCAAAAGCTTACTGCTGGTAATTTCTCTCCAGTTTGTGTCAACTCGGTTAAGAAGGCTAGATAGAGAAATTCAAAGTGTCAGGTCCTGTAGGTATACCACTAACTGTTGAAAAATGCATTCCTTACTCTTCTAAAATACACTCATATTTCCCTACTCTACACTTTAACATGTGATTGTATTCTATTATATTCTGAAACATTCCAGCCACAATAGGTGATTACTTTTTTTTTTTTTTTTTTTTTTTTTTTTTTTTTTTTTTTTTTTTTTTTTTTTTTTTTTTTTT
>VZSG01000543.1:347518-370585 GCA_013398315.1 Nothoprocta pentlandii | reverse complement strand
AGAGGTTGTGGAGTCTCCTTTACTGGAGATCTTCCAAACCCGCTTGGACGCAGCCCTGTGCCACATGCTCTAGGTGACCCTGCGTGAGCAGGGGGGTTGGACTAGATGACCTCTGAGGTCCCTTCCAACCTTGGGCATTCTATGATTCTATGATTCTATGATTCTAATTGTAGGAAAGTAAGCTGACCAGTCCTTTCCTCTGGAAATCCTGAGATGGAGGGGATACAGAGATTTCTGACAAAGGAGACAGGAGAGGAGAAAGAGGTAGAAATGAAAGATAGGCACAAAATTTTGCATATCAACTCTTTTGAAGAAAAGTAATTACCATTAAAATACATTTTATTTAGTCTTTGCATCTAGAATATTGGCACTGGTGTTTCAAAGGGGTAATGTATGTCTGCTTTTTGGTGAGTGTTTTGTCTTTTTGAAAGAGTGTGGTTTACCCCAACTGACTTAATTTGGGGTGCACATTTATGTTTTCACTTATCTGGAACTATTGCAGCTTACTTTGCAAAATAATGCAGTGAAATCCAACATATCATTTCAAAAGATTGAATTTGTCAAAATAGAATTATGCACTGTAGACCAAAATAATAATCATTCTCTATTAAAATAATCTCAAAATATAATAGAAAAGATGATTATAGTTTAGTATTTCATTGCTCTTCAGTACTTGTAGCATACTCTTAAATTTTGTGTGCAATATTTTGCAAATATAATGCCATTCCAGAACTCAATTTTAATCTCTTTAATTACATGAATACTTCCATTGATTTATATGAGATGGCTCATATAAATTACCATTAAGGATTGCTTGTCTATTCCCCATGCTCACATTCTAGCTTCTACTTTTATAAGGTTATGGTAGTACAAAGTGTTTGATATTAAATCTTTACTGACAAATGAGGAGAAGGTTTATTTTATTGACCAAATTTCAGTGTGTGCAGATTAATAAAATATGACTTAGTGGGTTCCATGTCATGCGTGTATGGGAGCAGGGAGAATTTACAGAAGTCTGTAGGGGGAATGCTGTGCCCTGAACGAGTTTATGAGTCTTCATCAAGTGGAAATGTGCAAGTTATGAGCTCTTCTTCAAAGCACTGCTATTTGCAGTTGTGAAAAAGGCCAACTTCTCTAGCTGTGTGAGTTTCATATCCTGTAGCCTGGTAAGCTGAGTGGGCAGATGAGGGTCCAGAGCTGCTATTGAGGGGACTTAAATAGGCTGGAGGACCAGTCCAATGTTCATCTTGTCTGACCCTGCTCTGGGCAGGATGTTAGACCAAACATCTGCTGAGGTCTTTTACAGGCTGAATATTTTGTGATTCTCTGATTCTTCATCGCTCCTCAAGTGGCCATTGCTCCAATTTGAATAAGATTGGTCAGGATGTGCACCTGCATCTTTGGAATCCCCATGAAAGTCCTCAGCATCTCTTGCCCATAGTTTTTGCCATAAAGAAAGATGTGGATTATTCAGTAACCTCATGCTACAATTCATCCTATGAAGTATGACAGTGTGACGGACAGCATTGCATCAATTAAGGGACACAGCTTCAGTATCCCTGGCCTTTGGCTTATCATTCCAAAGGAAAGAAAAACTGCAGCAGTTGAGATAAAAAGACTTGTGCAAAAAAGACTAATGCAAAAAGAGAGGGGACAACAGTTTATCAAAAATCGCCTTATGACATAAGAAACACAGAGAATGAACCTCGTTCCTCAGCTGAAGAAGTATAAAGCTGGATAACCAGCATGACTGGAGAAAAATCATAATTCTGGGACCCTTGTGTGTTCTAGGCCCGAGCCTATCAAACTTCCATCATTGTTCTCATTTCCTCAATGTTCTCAATGTTCTCATTTCCTTTTATCCTGGTTATATTCACCAACAGGATGGTGCAGTAAATTAGTTACTGTTCTATATTTGATTGCTGTTCTTGAGTTAGTTGTCACTAAAAATCAGGAGGAAATCTATGAGCTGGGTCATTTGATATTTTTGTTTGGTGGATTCTTGAGAAACAGAAACACAGAAAAAAATAGAGGAAAAAAAATACCCCAGAATAAAAAGCAGGTAAGTTTTGCCTGGCAACTAGTGTTGTGTGGTCCAGACAACACTTTTTTATCAGTTAAGAGAGGATATAAATATTCTATGAATCAGGTCAGAGCCTTGCGTGGAAAATACCCAATCAAGAGCTGCACTAATTTATTTATTAAAAAAAAAAAAAGAAAAGAAAAAAAAAAGATTTGGGGATTTTCCTCCTTTCTGGTTGATGGTACATACACAATACCATTGCCAGCCACAAACTAAGATCAGCTGTGTTAGCTCTAGGAATCAAATATGTATATTAACTTTTAGGTTCAATAGCCTAAAATGCAGGCATCCATGACAAGTGGATAGTAATGGCAGGGAAGCAGGAGCTCCTCTGCAGACTGCTAGCATGTCCTTGTACCAAATGAATGTCAGGAAATCTGGAGTGATAGCAGCCTTACAATTTACAGAT
Source organism: Nothoprocta pentlandii (assembly GCA_013398315.1). Taxonomy (NCBI): domain Eukaryota; kingdom Metazoa; phylum Chordata; class Aves; order Tinamiformes; family Tinamidae; genus Nothoprocta; species Nothoprocta pentlandii. Next base: position 368,093 of record VZSG01000543.1, on the reverse strand, counting down.
GTTGGCTGAGCAGACACACAAATTTCAAAATTCCTGCATGCATTTTTTAACTAAGTCTGTGTACTTGGTGAACTTTCTATCCTGTGATAGAAAGAAAGAACCAAATTAGATGCTGCACTAGATCTCAAGCACAGGTGACTTTCCCCTTTTATACTCTGTGAGGGAGGTCCCATGGTCATGTAGAGCCCAACATCTTCTTCAGGGATTATAGCTGACTGAATGGCACAAACATGTACAAATTTATCTCAGGCATCTGAGCACCAAGGATATACAATGCACACGGACAAGCCCTCCATGGTCACCCGAATGGCTCTTGCAAAGAAGAATTATAATAAAACAGTTTAAAAAAATCAGTTGCAGTTTTCATGCGGCCAGGAGCTAACAAGCCGGAGAAGTAATGGGAACATACTTTTAAGATAAGCCTATGGTAAAACTCAACTGTATCATTAAAGAGCCCTTATTCAGTTAGGTTCGAACAGCTACTCTATAAGGTTGCCTGAAATAGTGTTTACTCTCTACTTACTATATGCTATATTAGAAAGGTTCAAAAGGTTCATTTACAAAAAGTCTTGCTTTATGCATCCTCTAAAACTAGTAAAACATGATTGGATATAAATAAAATATGCTGTCCAGCATATTTAGGACACTGAAGTGTGTCAGCAGGCACTGTAAGAAACCTATTAATAAATTCTGATCAATTTTGTCTTCTCAAGTAAAATGTGATTCTTGCTCCACTGGAGCATTTCGTGGAAGGAAGGAAGTTAATGCAACACTCTTTGTCGAAAAAAAAAAAAGCTACAATGAAATGAATAGAAAATATTTCAACAGTAATCTAGTCGCTCCATGATTTTTAGATAAAAATTGGAATAATCAATTCAAGAAAAATCCTTGCCCATTTTATTTTATTAAACTTAATGGTTAATTGAGAGCTGTTATTTAGTCATTCTAAATAATATGTCTGAAGACCACTATGTAAATAAAACTATAGAAAAAGAACTGATTAATTGTGCACCTCTTCCTGCTTTCATAATCTTTGTCAAGTGAATGGAATAATTTGTGCCATTTGTATTTCTTATTTGTCATTAGAATGAGGTGTCAAAACACATTAAGACTGTCTTACATTTTATGAATTAAAATAGTATGCAAAACTGTTGTGACCTTTTTAATATTCCACATTTTCTTCTATTCTGTGTCATTCCTCTGTCTCTGCTTGACTTCTCTGTTCAGTGATGGGAAAGATGAACTTACAGGCAAAGTATGAATAAACAAGGGGAACAAAACATTATTTCTCATGAAAATAATTCAAAAGTGAGAATGATCATGTAGTGTCATATTGCAAGGTTAAACTTTGCAACCAAGGTTGATGCAACCTTGCATCAAAACAAGGTTGCAGATATGTCAGTAGCACTGATACATCAATATTGTGGAGCACAGTGCTGTAAGAATAGACTGTAGGCTAAAAAAAAAGGAAGTGGAACTCCTTGCCACATGGTGTGAAGGATACACTAAATATTGCACATTTATATATCTAACAAGTCTATAGCACATGTAGAAATGATTGGTAGCAAATACTGAAAAGGTTAAAAAAATTCTTTTTAGAGGTTTATGCTAGTGTTTGACTATGAGCAATTAGAATGAGACCTTCATGAGGCAGACATGTCACCCTGGCTGAGTAGAAGTTTCTTTTGCATTGAAGTACTCTGCTTGCCAGTCTGGTATTGTCTGCTTGCCAGACAATATTAGATATTTGAACTGCGGTTATAATTCACACACGCAATTAAGAGGAAAGCAGAACCACGGTCACTGTTGCTGAGTCAAACTACATACAGATCACAGCCCATCCACGACACTATTAAGAGCAGAAAGATCTGAACAAGTGGCATAGTAAATTATATAACAGCTAAGAATATTTCTTTAATTCATATATAATTTAAAATACAGCCTGAAAATTGGCAATATGCTTGTTTCATTTGTTCTTTCCTTCACAGATGGATCATGATGGAAAGGTAGTTGCAGAGATCAGAAGTATACTTAATATAGTTCAAAGCTTCTTGATTAAAAAGCATATTAGCACAATGACAGGAATATGTTCTTGCAAATTCCAAACGCTTCCATCCAGTCTTTAGTAGTCAGAATGAGCTTTTTCTGTAATACAGGTATATTATATGGGAGATACAAATCCACTGATTCAAAGTAAATACAAGCAACACCTATAATTTGGCTAAATATGTCAAAGTAGTCGTTAGAACAAACTAATAACTATGGCTCTATTATAGTGGCCGAGACTGGATGACTGAGTTGAAAACCACTCCAAGTTTTTGTTTTGAATCAGTTTCACAAGAGGCCAATGAGCTATTGTCTTTTTCAGATTCAACAAGGTAAAGCCACAATACCATAAGTGCACTTCATCATGTTTCTCTTGATGGATACCGTAACAGTTTACTTAAATAAATTAGCCCTTTATTTAAGTAAAATAAAGTTTTACTTTAAAGTCATACAGTAAAAAAAAGTAATAAGCCCTTTATTTAAGTAAACTGTTAAATAAATGTGGTCACAATTAGCACTCATATTGCAGATGTTAATCATGATTCTATACCAAAAGTCTCCTACAGTAGGAGAAAGACAGATAGAAATCTAAAAGTGGCTAGGAAACTGATGCCTTCTTCTGAAGAATATACTCAATTTGGTGTAAGATGAAACAGTCTACTGTGAACAGCAAAACTGCAAAGTATAAGGTATCACTGTGTTGAGAGAAGCAAAATTTGAGGTCTTGTCCCTGCTCTGACAGCAGAGAAAGTCAAAGGTCATAGATTATCATCTATGTGAAGGCCCCAAACTACCATAAACTTAACAATTTATTCTAATAAATCTTATTATATGGTACATCTATGATGGTCCTTAAATAAGTTAAAGGCTGCTTAACTACATAAAAAAAAAAAAAAAGTATTTCCCAGGTCCTCCAGCTTGCCGTTTTAATGATATGTTTAACATTTGCCATTTTTCTGTTACTGTTTCCTTTCAAATCTTTATTAATTTAATTTTTAAAAGGTAGTTCTCTTATTCTTTATGATGGCTTTTTGTAGACAAGTGTAAACAATTTAAAATACTTTTGGTACATTTCAGTTGAATTCCAATTTCAATCCAAATGCAACTTGACTCAGGCTTAGAGTTAAGTGTTTGAATGTAAAAAAAAAAAAAAAAAAGAAGAAAAAACGTGAAGAAGTTTTGAACATGAACTATAAAGCTATATAGCTATTTAATTAAATGTAGATATAAATCCTCCTTTTTTTAGGAAACATAATAATTATTGATTGTAAAGGCTAAGTTTCCTAGAAAATCAGTATGTTTTAATGTTTATGTGAGTCAATAAGAATGAAGAACTACTCAGGAAAATTATTAGATGTATAAAAGCAGAACTTGATTAAACAGAAGTTTCTTTTTGCTGTTATAAACTGGTTTACAATTAGTGATTTCAATTCTTTGCTTAATCAGCAGCTCTCCAAATAAGCAGCAGCTTCAGCCTACTTAGCAAAAGATAATTTCTCTGCAGTCCTTCTTGCATCTACTTCTTTCTCTGTCTGCATCTTCTCACGGTAGAGATATTCAGAGCAAAGCCCATGTCCTCATGAGTTAATTTAGAGTTAACTTGTAAAAGCAGCTTACATCTCCCACTCAGTCTACATTACCATTGCATCTATCATCACTGAACCACCTCTGTTCTTTTGATATTCAGTCCATTTCATAAGCCCTGTGAAATTTCTTGTGGTATCTTCTGACTCAAGTAAATTATTTTGTTACTCTATATATTAAACAAAATTAGGAGTTAATATGGATCCACTTTGGTTTTATTGAAGTGTTGCCCTACATATTCTCTTGTTTTCTTATTCCTTTCCTACCTAACCCTTGTCCATGACTGTAATTTTTATTTTTTCTCCTGATTACTTAGTTTCTTTACTGTTCACTTGGGAGAGATCTAGTTAATATACTTCTAAAAATGTAAGCTAATTATGTAAATGTGGTTCAATGTTATCCATTTTTGATATTTAAGTGGTTTCAACAGATTACCGAAAAGCATCTGGAAATACTGGATTGGTTATTTCTTACATCACAATTCTTTAGCTATTCTGATATTCTGTTTTAAAAGGTATTTATTTCAGCTATTTACTTGATACCTACATACTATACAGAAGAATGTGTTTTTGTATCTTGAGCAAATTCTCTCTGTTACTACTGCTCCTCATTATATCTATTATATACATCAGAGACAAAAATGATTCATCAGTATCCTTTTACTAGAAACTCTTGTTTGTGACCACATTCAGCGTGCATATTTTAGCACCAGTAGTTTATATAGATGGAACTGTGAAGGACTGGTTTGGTCTATATCTATGTTCCCAACACTGGTAGTGATACAAAAGTAATTCTAACCTAACTTGGCATAGATATTGATCTTTTCCTGCCTTCAGGGTTTTTGAAATTTTAGATTTGCAATATTTTAGATGCATTATAAAATGTACAACATCATTGCTACAGTGACTTGTACAGAGAATGTTGTAATAATATATGTAGTCAGAATTTATCAAGGTCATGTTATTTGCAAATAGGGAAAACTTGACTGAATTAAGCTGATCATTCTAAATGAATGACGATCATAACCTTAGACTAACTTTACACTGATGTTATGTAACAACATTAACTGTTACACATCAACTGTTGTTGATGTTGTTGTTCAACTCAGTTATAAACTCTGAATCTTCACCTGGGAAACTACTACCTGAATCTCTTTGGTTGTAGCCTCTGCAGATAAACATTTGAACTACAGGCCATGCACCTACTCACGTTCCCCATGTACCTGAAATGTTATTACCACATGAAAAAAGAAATATTTTCATTCATTCCCCCTAAATTTGATCAACTAATGAACTCTATGAGTCATGGTTTCATTAACATTTCTTAGCATTACAGTATCATGCAAAATATTATATGATTTTATTATTTTATGATTTTATGCTTGAAAGAAAAATCCATTTATCTGGCCATATTGATTACTAAGAATGGACTAAGGAGTGTATCTTTTGAGGTTCAAATATTTTTTGAGACTTACTGAATGACTAGCACTCACAGCTATATTTTTGTCACTTACTAGTTCAAGCCTAAACCACACACCAGGAAGATGAACCAAAGCAGGAACCACTTTAGCTAGGTGTACACACACCACTGTAAAACCATCACTGAAGAAGGAAATAATTTGTATTCTTAAATGAGAAGACTAAACAACAGAGAGTAGAAATTTTGAAAGGGTTTTGAAAGTCTCTGATACTTGTTATTAAGTTTTTTAAATAATGCAATATTTTCTCTGTCATTTTTCTGCTGAGAGTGATTTCCCCATTTCTCATTATGTATGAATGCCAGTGCACTGTGCAGCTCCAGCGCACACTTGATTAATACGGTCAGGATTAGACAGTGAGAGCTTTCCTTTTCTTAGCACCTACTGCAGTTTTCCCTCAACAAGATTTTCTTCAGGGATTTTCTATGAACTATAAAATAAACCTACTGGAATAGAACCTATGTATTTTATCAAGTGAGGCCCTGAACTCTGTCTATCCGTCTACAGTTTTTTACGTTTTTTACAAATGTTATACATTAGATTTTTAATAGTTTAGATTAGATCCTACTAAACAATATAAAATACTTTAGGAAAATAATTATATTCATTTTCTGGAGAGTCTTTTTTTTTTTTCAATAAATACTGAATCACTCTGTATTGAGAAAGCTTTTTTTTTTTTTTTTCTGAAAGATAAATTTTGGTTTTATCGGACTTATGAGAAAAAGCAATTCAATATCTTTCCAGTGAGTGAATGTTTTTCCACACAGTGATTAAAGCTGGGATTTTCAAACCAATTAAGGAATCATTTTTACTAGTTACAAATTAAACCTTTTTTTTTCACCATTGCAGCTGTGCCTTTCCATGTGTACTTAAAACCTTTATCCAAATATATTTTTATCTCTCTGACCATATTCTGGGATATTCTTTAACTCTTCCATATTAAAGCCTGTGTCAAGGATTACAAGTATATATTTTTGTCCTCTTTTACTAGTTATCGTAACTGAACTTACAATAGTACCTGGTTTGGTATTTTCAGCTGTTTCATCCTTAAGCACATAGGAACTTTAATTAGATCAACATCATGAAAAACTAGCTTAAACTGTAGCAAGTCAACCAGATCAGGCATTAAAAAAAAAAAAAAAAAAAAAGAGGCAAATGAAGAAGGTATTATCCATCTACATTATCAAATGATGACATAGCTTGGAGGATCACAGACTCACAGAAATATTTGTTGGAAGGGACCTATAGAGGTCATTTAGTCCCCTCTCTGGCTAGACACAAGATTATTGTAAAGGCAAGAATCAGATCAGCTGTGATTTGTCTAGACCAGTTGAAAAACGTAAGGATGAGGGCTTCTCAGTATCTCTGGATACCCCAATCCAGTGCTGAACTGCTCTTCAGTTTTACCCTAATGTCTAAACTGACCTTCCAAATTACTGTTGCCTATTGTTTTCCTGTCTACCACTGCAGGGAAGTGATTGGCTCTGTCGTTTTGAAAGCATCTTTTCGGGCAGCTGTAGGCAACGATTTGATTGCCCCTTAACTTCCTCTTTGCCATATTAAACAAGGTCTGTTCTCCTAATTGCTCTCCTTTGGTCAGACACTATAGGCCCTCAACCACCTTGCTAGACCTCCACAGGACTCTTTGGGGCCCTTTGTTCAAGGGAGATACTGATAAACTTCTCAACTAGGGGTCCAATCTGCTCCCAGTTTGAAAACTGCAACCTCACCTAAGCCAAGTAGGAGGAAAGGCTGGACCAGGATCTTCCAGATTATGGCAACATTTTTCTGTATTTGCAAAGAAAATAAACAATTGATTCATATACAACTTAGTTTCCATTGTAATCCTCAGGACCTTTTCACCATGTTTTTCAGATTATTCTGTGCCAGTTACAGATTGTTGCCCGCCTCGTTTAATTAATCCACTTCTGGCCCAATCCTTAAGTTTCTCAAGTCCTCAAGTCTACCTGGACTGAAGCTCTACTGTTTTCTTAGTCAGTCATTCCCCATAACTTACTAATTGTTTAGCAATTTGTTAATGATGTATTCTATCTTTTGCCCAAGCCACTGACCAAGTTATCAAACAATGGTCATGGTCAATTTGTCGTCCACCACAACGCCCAGGTCCCTGTCTATGGGGCTGCTCTCCAGCAGGTCAACTCCTAATCTGTACTGGTGTCCAGGGTTATTCCTCCCCAAGTGCAGGACCCTGCACTTGCCCCTGTTGAACTTCATGAGGTTTCTCACCGCCCAGTCGTCCAGTCTGTCCAGGTCCCTCTGGATGGCAGCACAGCCCTCAGGGCTATCAGCTGCTCCTCCCAGTTTGGTATCATCAGCAAACTTGCTGAGGGGAAACTGTGTCCCTTCATCCAGGTCGTTAATGAATAGTTGAACAGGACCGGACCAAGGACCGGACCAGGGGTCTCTGGGGAAAATCACCAACAACAGGCCTCCAACTGGACTCAGCACTACTGATCACCACCCTCTGAGCTCTGCCACGCAGCCAGTTCTCATTCTGTTATGAGAAACCCCAGAAGAAGATGCACCCAAGGACATATTTTCACTGTTGTTGCTGGTATTTTATGAGAGACAAACAAAAGGAGCAAAGACTGGTAGAAGACGAAGGTAAGGACCTCCGTATCGTCGTGGAACTGGATGAAGCAGGACAGTAGAACCAAAACAGGGCCTGCCGAGTGAAAATGAAGACACATATGGAAGTGACTTCCGGGAAGACGACCACTCAAAAAGACCACTAGAGCCCACCAAAAGGACAGAGGGCGCATGCGTGTGAGGGTGGGGTATATTGTAATTAGTTCCAGGAAATTGAATGAATATGTATGATCGTTTCCTAGAATTTAATGCATATGTACATAATAGAGAAATAAAGAGTGTTAGCAAACACACCTTGAGGATGCACGATAGGTGGAGCTCTCTGTTGTGCATCCAGCGCTGCAATAGGGTGAATGCCTCTTTCTTACTACTACAATGGTGTTAAGAGTTTTTTTTTTCCTGGTTTTTGGTGACAATTCCACCTCCCCTCCTTGGTGAATCCATGCTGACTACTCCTGAGCACCTGCTTGTCCTCCACATGCTTACAGACAACAGCCAGGATGAGCTGTTCCATCACTTTTCCAGGGATGCAGGTGAGGCTGACTGGCCTGTAGTTGCCTGGGTCCTTTGACCGTTTTTTTGACTATTTGACCGATTCTTGTCCGTTTGGAAGACTGGCATGACATTGGCTTTCTTCCAGTCCTCCCAGTCTTGTTATCCAGCACTTTTAAAGATGATGGAGAGCAGCTTAGCAATAGCATCCGCCACCTCACGCAGCACTCTGGGCTGCATCCCATCAGGGCCCATGATACTAAGTGTTTCCTGACATAGTCTTCCTCTACTCACGGCAAGTCTTCCTCTCTCCAGGTTTCTTCTCTTGTCCCTAGGGTCTAGGATTCCAGAGGGCTGCCCTTGGCAAACACTGAAGCAAAGAAGGCATTCAGCAACTCTGCTTTTTCTGTGTCTTTCCAAACCAGGACACTCACTCTGTTCACCAGCAGACTCACATTTTCCCTAATCTTCCTTTTACTGCTGCTATCCACAATGACTATAGGTAATAATTTGTTTTCATTGTATCAGTTCTCATTATGCCCTATACAACCTGTTAGGACACTATATATCTATGCTACACAAGTTACCTACAGGTGTCTTTTCAGTCATAAGTAAAGGAAAATTGCTTTAAAGAATGCTTAAAATTCTACCTCATTTTCTACATTTCTATATTTTATCAAAAAAAGTCTGACTTACAGACAAATGATCAAAAAAGTAGACAGAAGTAGATGAGAATAGTTTTCTAATTAATAAAATAACAAAGTTTAAATATAGATAAGATTTATGTTAAATTGTATAGTTGCTTAGATTTTACAGATCATTCTTGATAAAAAAAGTATTATAAATATTATATAGCCTATATTAACTGTAAACAAGCTGTTCAAGGGCTTTAAGAATTAATGAAAATCAAATTTTACTTGTGAAGGTAACCAGGAAGTACCCACGAAAAACAATATAATAAGGTTGATTAAAGCAAGATTTCCCACTTACTGACTAAAATGATACACATTCCTCCACCTTGTTCCTTTCCTTGCCACGTTCTGCTATTGCCACTGCAAACATGGAGAGCAGTATGTATTTTTAAAACTCTTTTGAGATATCCTAGAGGCTATTTGAAGATTTTACTACATTTCAAATTTAAAATAACTAATTATTGCTGAAACCAAGCAAAAATACTAGAGAAAATGGACCAGGAACATATGAGAAGAATAAGCTTTTGGCCTTTGGAGGAGAAGTCTAAGCAGAGTAAGAAAAAAGTCACAAGTGTGGAGTATCACAGACGTGTTACCCACTCTTAGCCCTGCTCTGTCTTTGTCACTTTGACAGTCAAAAAGACATTGTGCAATAATGGAATTTGGCAACTTTTCGCACTTTTCTTTTTCTTTTTCTTTTTTTTTTTTTTCTTCTGTTGTTCATTTCACTTGAATTCCTTGCTGTTTATTAAGATCAGTGCATTCTGGCTGACAGCTCAATCCAGCTCTTCAAATGAAGGCCAAGTTGTCTGTTGATACTGCAGATATTTCATCCTTTTCTACAGAAATAGGTTATTTTTCAAAGGTTATTTTTCTTTACTGTTGTAAGCAGCCTACTGAACTTCCCATCTTGCAAGGTGATCGTATTCCTTCAAAGCAGCTTATGATTGCACTTGTCAGAATTAAACTCACCTTGGATGTGCCTTTCATTCCAGGTGGTAAGCTAGGTCTTAGCTTTCCCTCAGGGTAAACACATTGTCCTGACTTTTATTCAGCAAAGAGGTAACAGTTACATTCTTTAGCTTGCAGTGTCTGGCTACTTACAGAAGAGAATGAATGGAATACAGTAAAATGTAGATTTTTTAACAGGGATGTCTTATGTAGACATCCAGATTACATCTTGAGGCATTAGCAGCATGCCAAGTACATAAGTATATACTCGGAGTGCTGCCTGTATTTTAGGTACCTGTGTATGCTTGGTACTTGGATGTGTAACTGAAGAGAACTGGACGTTTTCCAAGGGATGGAAGAAAAAGGAAGGGGTGCAAAGATCCCAGGCTTTTGTGTAAGTGGAGACACTTAAAGATTCCCAGAACCCCTCTACAGAACTAAGTGCCTTGGCTCTCCTTGACTGGAGCCTAACACACTCTCCAGCCCAGCTCCCAGGGGACCCTCCCACATAACATTTCCACTTGGCTTAGGTTTGCATTTTGGGATGCTTCCTGGCTGTTCCCACCTAGCCATGCTGTGCTACAGACACTGGGCAGGCATTGAAGCAGACATTGGTTCAGGAGAGCAGCTTGTGTTGTGCAATGGCCTTCAGGCACTCAGACCACCACTAATCTGAAGTAAGCCCCCTCTGAAATGGATATACAGCAACGTGAAGATAACAATATGTTCTTTAATTTTCTTAAGCATTCAAGTTCATGATCCAAATCCTATATCATACTTGCTTGTATACTTTCATATTTAATTTATTCCTTTGAATTAAATATTATAGATTATTCAGTAGGACAAACACTTATTCAATATTTAAATCTCATTTGCATGAAAATCTTTCTCCAAGTCCTTCTGAATTCTTACCTGATCCTACATGTAGCCACACAGATTTCATTAGTTTGGCTATAAAGTACATAAAAAGGAACACTTGTTTCTTTTTCTTCTTTTCATTTAGTGCACAGAAGACTAGTTGGTATTTTCATTAACTGCTTAATTCTCCACTCTGTCTTGTCCCTTTGGTTTCTGATTAGTCAAGGTATTTTAATTGTGCATTGCTCTTATCTGTGAATGTTTATTATCAGTATGTTAAATATTTGGTTCTGTTGGTATTATGTGTGCCGTGCACCCCTTGGGAGAACACAAAAAAACAGTTATAAAACACATTATTCTAGGTAAGTCTGACAGAAACAGGTAACCATGCACTCCTTAGATCACAGCGACACAAGTCTACTTACCCATAACAGAAAGTTAGTGTTTTAACACAGAACAGGTATTTAGGTGGACAAGTTCATGAGCAAGTGTTAGATCAGATTTAAATTCAAACAATACCAACATACATGGTGCATGTGGTCAATATGAAATAAGCAAGGTAGTCTGAAATTCTATAGACAATCTAATATGTTTTATAAAGGATATTGTATCACATAATAGGCTGGATACATTCATCCAAAAGATATGGAGTTGCTAACACTGTTGAAACTTCATGAGGATTTAAAAAAAATATGGTGGATTATCAAGCAGGGCAATAAAATCTGCATGCATTCATTTAGTTATGAAGTAGTCATATGAAAGAAGTAAAACAAAATCAGTATCAAAGTGAGCGAATTTCTAGAAGTTATGGTGCTTCCGTTTGTAGTAGAGTACAGGGCCAACTGAAATAGCTCAAGGGCAGTGGCAAAGCAGCTACTTGACAGTCTGACCAGAACAGTTGCTTCCATTCCAGACTGTAAGCTCTCTCCTTTATCAGGTCTTTGTCCTCTCAGAGGGGCACTTCTTTTGCTTAAATTTAACAAGCAAGAAGAAGCAGTACTGTGAAAAAATGTACTGACAGTCCCTATTAGGCTGTGCCTAGGCTATCAGCTCTACTGTCCATAATCTGGCTCCAATCCATCTCACAGATGTTGATAAACCTGGCCAAAGTAGAGTGAAAATAAGGACATGACAATAAGTGTGAGAGGTGATTTGCACCCTGACTGACAGCAAACAGCTAGGGAGGGCAGGAAACACAATAGTGATAAAAGACTTCAATTACTCCCATGTAGTTTGAATAGATGTCCTATCAGGCCATGAAGCTGAGAGCAAGTTCTCAGTTACCATTGAGGATGGCTTTGGGGCACAAAGGACAGGAAACCTCAATAGCAGAAGTAACGTCACAGCTAGCCCAGAGCAGTAGGCAAGACCTAATATAAAATGCTACAGTGACCACAGGGTACTCACCCTCAGTATCCTTTGCAGAATCTACTATGTGGAAAAAATATATATGTTTAACTTCAAAGAGAGGAAATTACATAAAAATATGATTTATTAAAGATTAGATTAAAAATATTTTCAAGTGACACAGACAACTGAAGAAAAACAGCGTCGGACCAAATGCTTACTTCCTATCAAAAAAAAAAAGTCCTGGATGGCTGAAGAGCAGCGGTAATGATGCAATCATATAGAAAAAGATTTGTAAGCTTGGGACAAGAATATAAGAAAGATCATGAAAGAACTTGAAAAATAACTTGCAAAACTATTAGAAAGCAGAGGATTAGTAGATGAGGTTACTGAACTTCTGAGCAAAATGGACCAAAAAGGACCATAACAGATTGCCAGGTCCAGATGGTAGCCACCTAACAGGTTCCAAAGGGACACAAGGAACCACCAGCCATGCATTGCAATCTCTTGCTTAAAACTGCCCCGGTACCTCAGGGCTGGAAGGCAGTTAATGTCATGCTATTTTATTAAAAGATTCCAGCAAGGACATGAGAAACTACAGATCTGAACAGTATCATCTCCATGGGACAATATCTAAAGAACAAAAGGAATTGGACATGGATATAGCTAACATGTAGGGAAGAGTTGACACAACTTTGCAAAGAGAAATCATGCTTCACAGAACTATTGGTGATCTCTGATGGTACCAAAGGTCAGAGGGATTTGGAAATTCTAACCTCACAGGTACTTAAGGGAAGCAAGCTGTTATAGAAGGAAAAGGAGGATTTGCAAACAGAAGGTAGGAAACTAAAAGGACTGAATATATACTCAGTTTTCACAGACACAAAATGGAAGCCTTTTTTCACACATCACACACTTAAATTTGTAGAACTTATTTCACCAGAATAATGCACAAAACAAAAATCTCTGTGTATCTGAAAAGTGATTATAAAAAACTATAATCCTTATACATTCTTGCAGTTTGGGCTAAGTTTCTCTTGTTTTAGAAAAACAAATAAGAACATATTTCAGAAATCAAACTTCACAGGATCTGGCTTCTGAGTTTTCACATTCATAAAACAGGACAACATAGCCAAGGGAAGGATATGAAGATTAATTACTTAAGGTTTACACAGTACTTAGAGATTTTTAAGTACTCAATTTGAAAAAGAACAACAATAAAAAAAAGCTTATAATGATGCTTTTTTTAATAAGTTTATGAATTCTTTATGGGCTTCAATCAGTGCTCATCTTTGCCTAGCAATCAAATTCAGATGCAATTAGTGACAAAACTTATCTTCCCCAAGCCATCAAAAACTCTAATGGGATTTTTGTATGTCTACGAAGTCAAGGACAGCACCTCAATTTTTTGAAAGATAGTAAATTTTTCTTGAGAATTCATATGCAACTACCTTTTATGGCTGATGCTCTTCAAGAGAAGAAGTAGGGGAAAAGTAAGACTTCATGAAAGACAAAAAAAAAAAATTTAAAGGTCTATATGATCAGCAAGATGCAGCAAAACAGAATCAATACTGATTAGACGGAAGACACACCGGCTTTCTCACTTCATGCACTAAGGCATACAGGAGTTGGGGCTTGGGCTCCTTGAACTGAGGAACAGGTATTCTCCAGGAGAGCACTGTCCAAATTGTGGGTGAGATTGTACTTCAAAAGGGTTGCTGTCTAAGCTACAGTCTTTTTGGAGAAGATGATTTCAGTAGCACAGGCTGCTCTGATAAAATACCGCCTCTTCCTGTACATGTGCATGGTGAGGTGGTCAGAACCCCGGGTACTTCCATCATGATGTCTAAATGTGAGAAGATGGTCAGAAATACCTTTCTTCTTATGCATAAGTGCAGCTAGCACCTATAGTCTGGAGCTATTCACAGGGAAAATGCACAAATCTGGTCCTTGCAGCTCTTATGACTGTACCAGTCTGTAAAAGATGTTTTTTTGGTCTTCTCAGAGCTATGTAAGGGACAGTAACATCCAATCAAAGGAGAAACTTGTGGTATTTCTGGGGAATAGCAAATGACCTGAGATTTGAGGGATCATATAATAGATTGCATGTAAGAATTGCCTCTCCCTTCTTTTTGCAATCCATCAAGATGAAAGATTAACAGTAGTCAACTGTGCAAATAAAAGGATTCAAAAATGGCTCTTGTACTATTTTATTTCAGTGAGAAAGAACTATGCAAAAACAACAGAAGCGTGACAATACTATATGCCAAGAAAAATCAGCTTCACAATTTCTCACTTGTTCAAGGTGGCTGAATCAGCTGCATGAAATGAAAGAAATAATTCTGAGTCCTAAATAGGTCATCACCTAAATACCAGGTCTTGTAAATAAGGAGCTGAGGGGAAAAAAATTGATCATGTTTAAAATGATGAATATTGAAAAATGTCTAAAGTTCCTGAATTGTTTGCTCAGAGTCAATATCACAGAGGCAAACCAGCACATAGAAGATTTATGGGACTGTAATAGGAAGTTAAACCCAAATTGATTCAACAAATTACTGCACATAAAGACAAGCTGAATAATTTTAAAAATCAATATGAATAATTTGAGTAATTGAAGGCTACAGAAGAAAAATGTTGCACAGGTTAATGTTTATTGTGCATCTATTTACTGACTATCTTGAAGCAACAATTGTTGAATTAAAGAATGAATATCAGATATATTTAGTTATGTGAAATGGAGAAGGATAACAAGCAGGGATAGATACTTTCCATCTTGCTATCTGAAAACTGTGCAATACATTTCTAATATCTGGACTAAAGATTTGCAAAGGAATCCATGTAATCCTTACTACTTTTCATGTTACTTCTGTGCAATGGAAGAAATTTGGCAAATATAATCTAATAATAAATGTTCTGGGATGAAAGGTTATCTGAATTTAAAAACTGTTCTACTCAAAACAAGTACTAGCATAATTTTGGTAGCAAAAATGTACAAATTTTTATTCTAACAATGAATACATTAATCTTTTTTTTAAAAATGATATTTGCGTATTTTAGGTTTCAACTGAAGAATGGAAGAAAAAAAAGGAACAAAATGAGACACATTAAAAATATAATCATTTTTTTCCTCAGGTACTGAAAAAATATCTATAATGTTTAGGAAAACATTTACTTTAAGATTATTATGGATTTTAGAAAATATATAAAAACTATGGTTTACTGTTATAAAGTAGTACTTGGGTTCAAACTTTATATCAGCAAATGACTGCTTTTTTTCTAATGTTATTTCTTTAGGATTAGCTAAAAGCCACTTAGGATGGAGTGCTGTAGCCTAGGCGCATGCAGACTGACTTATATCACTGATGTATGTGGGTTTGTACTCAAACAGCTAATTCAGAGCTAGTGGTATATCCTTAACATAAGGGCTAAAACTGTCACTTCTGTCCACAAAGGAAGAAGGAAGAAAATGCTGTGGTCCTGAAATAAGGAAAATCAAGTCAAATTATCATTCCCAATTCCTATTATACTGAGAGATAAATCTGCATGGAATTTGTATGCGCTGCAATCCAATCTTAGTTTTAGAAAAGAGCAAGGACAAACAGTTAGGAAGTTTTGTGACAATGGAGAATCCCCAAATGCAGGCTAGTGTACAGTGAAAATGGTCCACTACAAAGAGTTGAAGGTCGACTAAAGTAGTTACTCTGTCTAATTAAAAAATGAAAACTAAGTAAACTACAAGCCTGTGGACTTGATTACAGTTATTTGGAAGATAATAGAAACAATGAAAAAATGTATAGTCTCAGTATACAGAAAGCTTCAGTCCTCAATGGGAACACATTTATGCAGATTTTGAATGGAATCTTATTCTTTGCAGATGTAACAGTCCACACAGGCGCATCTGTTCATGTACCGCAAGGCACTAACTTATTAATGAACATTCATTACAAATTCCTGAAGGGAAAAAAAAGACGTCTCACTGTTGTGCTTGAATTCTTTAATTATCTAGCCAATTTTGTGAAAAAGTCTATCTATAATTCATTAGAGCATTTGATTCTACATTAAGAACACAATCATATTCAACAAATACCAGAACACAACACAGAAAGGTATAACAAATTGAATTAAAATATAAATAACTGAAATGACATACAGTAAAAGGTAAGTCTACAATATCTTTGAAGGTCAACTGGGTTTTCCACCAGATTAGACTCTCCATTTATGCAGACAGCAAAGCTGTGATAATTATCCTGATTATATCTGAAAAGCACCTTTGAGGGCAAGCTTGACTCTAAATATAGTGAGCATGATACTTAGGTTAACAAACCTCCAGATACGCAGGTTAACAAACTTCCACGTGTGTTCACACAGCCTGTCCCAAGGCTACACTTCAAGCAGCTGTGAGGAAAGGAGGCAAATAGCAGAACACACACAGATACACCCACAGCGTCAATAAAATAAAATAAAATAAACCACTGGAGACAATGGCAAGCAACAAACTTGATCTATTTGCTATAATTTGTTCTTTCTTATAATAATTTCTAGATCTTATAAAACTAATTAACCCATGTCTTCATAGTAGAGACACTTTATAGTAGAGGCCGTGATCTGCACGGTGATATGGGGAGAAACTGAAGCTGAGGAGCAGGGAGCTGAGCTGCTGGATGCCCCGGGCAGGCTGGCAGCAGCGCTCTGCAGAAAGCCCCTATCCCATCTATCCCAGACTGTCCTTCTGCACTGCAGCCACCGGGAAGACAACGAAGCACTGGTGTAGCCCGAGAGCGCCTGGACTAGGCTGCACACACTCCCTGACAGAAAGAAAACACTGGGAATGCAGTGATAAATCACATCCAGAAAATAAATAAGACTTCATAGAAATAATTTGGCAAGCAGTTGGCTGGCCCAGAAGGAATACTTTTACAAATCCATTTTTGCTACTAAAGCAAAAAAAAAAAAAAGTTAAATTCATTTTTTAATGATATCTGCTTTAGAAAGGATTTTGAGAAAGGCAAAACATCTTTTAAAAGATGTTTAGGGATAAAAGGGATAAAATTTATTCTCCATTAGGAATATTTCTACATGAAAATGCTTTTATCTTTTTTCCCCTAAGAAAATGATATAGAAGAAAATTCTACAACATGAATTGGGCAGTCACTTCAGGAATAAAATGTTACATTTATTTCTCTGGATCTGTGTCCCCTACTTGCAAAGCCTCTTTTTCCACAGAAACATGGCTCTATTTGAGATCCATTATTCAAGATGTTCCCTGCACATGGTGGCACACCATAGAGTAGACAAAGATATCTATCTTTAATAACATTTATCTTCCTGAATGTCCTTTCAGTTTGACCTCTCCTCCCTGCTGCTTGGCCAATCTCCACTCCTTTTCCCTGCCAGGTCTACCATGTAGGCAGAAAGAAAATAACTGTGTTGGAGAGGTAACTGAGGTGGAGATAGTAATTTCTTTGAAAATTGGAACTCTTCAATGTCGTTATACAAAAGCTACAAAACTGGTTTTCCCAATGGTCTTGTTATGAAAAGACAGCTTTCTAAATGTGATCTTGCTTTAAAGCCAGCCACATGAAGACATTAATTTATTTCTGCTTTACTAAGGATAGGTTAAAGGTTGTGAGAGAAAGCAACAAAAAGAAAGGAAATCACAAACAAGACTGAAATGTTCCAGATGCCTTTTTCAATTAAGCACAACAAGGTGCCACCTGAGCAGCTTTTTAATGTATTGTTTTGTACTTTGGTATTGCAGGACATACAAGGTAAATTTCAGCTGCAAGTGAATTTCATTAGTTTTATTTTACCTCGTTATTATTCCTCTTTGCAGGGTTATTTGTAGTCATCAATGACCTTAAAGAATGTGTGTGGTTTTGAATGTACCTAAATTCATTGAAAATGCTAAGTTGGGCTTAACCACTTACTTAAATAAAAGAACCAAGTTTTGGAAAATTGTATCAGATTGGGTGAGGCTTAGAAGCTCAAAAGATTGCTCATATAGCCCACTACTGAGAAGTGTAAGGTAATGAGATAAGGTGTTAGAAACAATCATGTTTTATAGGCTAAAATGATACATGGTTCAGAACTTGAAACAGAAAGACAATTTAAGAGAGCATGATGGAAATTAAAAGTGTACTTCTTACAATTTTACATGTTTACTTCCAGGTCTCTCCAGTTCTTTTGAAAACACATGAAGAACATAGATCAAAAACCCTTTCTATAAATATGATCAAAGTAAGTATGAAAAGTAAACACTTTTACTTAGTTATTCATTTAGTTTTCTTTCACTGGTTCAAGCAATTTCCAGGTTCATTTGAAACCGTACAATCTGTAGCAGCAGCAAGATATGGATTTGCCCCTAAACAAGTGTAAAGGGCTTGAGCCTTCAAAGGTCATTAAGCAGTAAAAGGAGGGAATACTTCTAGTTTGCTTATGGTAATTTTAAACTAATTTTTGATTCTTCACGCTGAACTTTTGTATGGAGGTAGAAAAAGATCCACCAGACTCAGAAACTGCTCTTATTTGTCCTGTCCCTTTTAGAAGTCCTCATCATGAGCCAGACTCACTTTGCTATGCACTAGATAAACACCTGTGTAAACTACAAATGTTCTACGAAAACATATTTGATTTAACTGTGTACCTTTCAGTGATGAGGAAAGTCTGAAGATAAAACTCACTTGTTTATCAAATAAGAAAAGCTGCTGCTGCAATACTGCCAGTGTCTCAGAGTGAAGTTACAAAACGCAGATGAAATGACTGAACAGTCAGAGGGCGGCAGGTCCGGCTATCTCTCCCTCCTCCTGCTCCTGTTTTCCACATCCAAGATCCTGCCCAGAGGGTCTCCCTGCCTACTTTGCTCTGGCTCTGGCCCCTCTCCTGAATATTCAATTCACTGTCCCTGCAGGAGAGTATTCACTTGGTTGTTAGTGCTGGGTGTGGAAAATTGTTCCATTGCCTTAGGCCACACTGGAAAACTGCACTCTCGGTCTATTTTCCAGCTTTTGTGTGCACGAGTTTGTATGCACCAAATAAATGTGATGTTGCACAGTACTGGAGAATACATATTACATCTCCTGATTAAAAAAAAATGACCTTTTTAAGCACAAGGGTCTCAAGTATTAGTGCTTCTCCTAGACTGTTTACAGAATATTTTTAATGTAAGACAAAATGGTTAATCAAATTTCTGCTAATGTAGAAATGCTCAGTTTGTTCTTCCTGTATCTTAGTTATTTATCCAAGAGAACATTTTAATATTGTCTTACTTGGATATTTTTTAAATATGAGAAATGTTCTATGAAGGCCACTACTTAATTTAATTGGAAGAGTGGCAAGAATGTAAGCAAATAAAAACACAAGCTTTGTTACACTAGGATAGATCCTTCAAGTGCTTCTGCTGTTTAGAGAATTGGGATTCTCTAGAAAAAAAGGTATAAAAACCTTTTGTTTTTATACCTTAAACCATGCCAAACCCTAAAAATATTAAATGTGGTTAATTATTTCAAGTGATCAAAATTCAACCCTGCTTCATTTCTAGTAATCAAGAAAATAAAATAAGTCTCCTTTATTTCTTTCTGGGCTTGATGGAAGGCATTCTAGAATGTTATATTTAAAGGCAGTTGGATATGACAAAAATAGTCAAGGAAGGAAAAAAAAATATTTGGAAAAATACAAAGACAAAAATAAATGGTTTCTAAAAAAAGAAAACTAAAAAAACCTCTCAGAAGCCTAACTGAGTTTCTCCTTATTATCTTTAATATATGAATCAGGCAGATCTGTTATCCATGCCACTCTATGGGAATTCCCATTTGTTTAGCCAACACAGAAATAATTTACTTACAGATACAGCTCTCTTGCTGCTCTAAAATATTCACACAACATATACTGAAAATAGATTTAAAAATACAGTATACAAAGTCCAAGCAGGTCCTGTTTCCTAGCTGCTGCTGCAGCTAACAGTACCCTCAATTTCCCTTGCAGCAGAGATCCAATTTATGTAGTTGGTAGCTTCAAACACTCTTTTCAAATCGGGTCTTTTCAAAAGGACCTTGTACTAAGGCGCAGTAAAAGAGCAATGTCTCCCCAGCTGTTCAGACTGGATCCTCTTCTTTTTGCTTCAAGAGTCACTGGACACAGCACTGCGGGCCCTCCTTGTCCCTGCCTCTCCTCCCAGCCCCACTTCTGCGCAGCCTGAGTCCAGCCTGGTCACCCCAGAGCTCCTGTCCTGTCCCTGCCTGTCCCCACGGAGGTGCCGTGCTGCCCCACTGCGAGCCCCAGTGATACCCCCTTCCAGCCGCCAACCTCAGGGCAGCTGCGTGTGCCCTGCCCGTGCTGCCTTTCTCCTTCTCGCAGATGCTGAACGCGCCCTGCCTTCTCCACTCACTGCAGCCTCAGGCATTTCCAGAATACCCCGCATACTGGGAGTCTGCAAGGGCTCCCAGCATCCAGACTGTCCCTGCATACCCACAGGTCTGCAAGGGCTCCCAGCATCCAGACTGTCCCTGCATACCCACAGGTC
>VZSG01000543.1:316139-336230 GCA_013398315.1 Nothoprocta pentlandii | reverse complement strand
AGGGGCTCCCAGCATCCAGATGTCCCCTGCATACCACGGGTCTGTATGGGCTCCCCGCATCCGGACTGTCCCTGCATACCCACAGGTCTGCAAGGGCTCCCAGCATCCGGACTGTCCCTGCATACCCACAGGTCTGTATGGGCTCCGAGCATGCTCTCAGTGCTTCTTGTTCTCTCTGGTACAAAGGAAACATGGTATGATTTATGTGGCTGAGGGAAAGAATTTTCAATAGTGACAGACATGGAAATAAACATGAAAGAAGAAGCTCTGATTCTGGGGTTTTTTTTTGTTTGTTTGTTTGTTTGTTTGTTTGTTTTTTTGTAGGGTTTCCCATGTCTCCCATGCTCAGAATACATTTCAGTTTGATAAACTTTACTCTGCACATTGATATTTATTAGATGAGAATAGGAATAAGATTAGGATAAACATTTGTTGTGACAGGTGTTTAGAGTCACGTAAATCCAGGTGAGTTTCCCTTTATAATTTAAGACAAGATTATGCCCGAATGCACCACTTACACTGAATCATCCAGACTTGTTGCATGGTGACCTATCACCATTTTGAATAGCTGGGGGGGGATCTGACAAATTGTCTCAGAGTACAGCACAAACAGGCAAACATCTATAGGATGCATCTGCAAGTGATTCAGTGCATAATGCATCAAGATATGGCCTATTCAATTTAAAAGCATTGGCAACTTTGTATTTTGAAAAAAAAATGTGCAGAAGGATCAAAAGCATATACTTTCAGAGATTCATTAGATGTAAAAAAATGAGCAGACAGAAGATAAACTTTGAAATATGAAAGAACTGCCATAGACCTTTCAAAATGAAACAAGTACATACTTCTTCAAAGACTTCTTCAAAGTAAAAAGTTTTGAATAAAATTTGAAGAATTCACACTGAACATAATATCATTTTTCTATAAAATAACGATAAAACAAGGTAAGTAAAAACAATCAGTGGGTCTCCTCCCATTTGTAAAACAAAAACATAATTGGCTGGTGAAATAGAAAGTTCAGTTCCAATGGATTTTCATTTTGAGATAACTATCACTCATTTTAATATTTTCATAAAATTATTTTTCACAAAATTTAAATAACTATTTGTTATTTCATTTCAGAAACAAATGTTCATACATTAAAAATAGGAGAAAACAGCATACAAATAATACAAGAGCTGAATTACAAACAATAAAGCGAGAGTGAACAATTTTCTTCAATAACAAAGAAGGTGCAGTTTCGGATTGCTACAATTTCGCAGGAAGACTAGGTACATCAGCCCTGTGCGCTAAGCCTGACCTTCCCGTACTTGCAGTCTGTGAGGACAAAGGTCTAGTTGCATCACAGCACTCAGAAAACTGCAGTGGCAAAACATGTAGTCCTTCTGCCCTGACCCTAATGAGATCAGCAAAAGCATGGAAGGCCCCAACAGTTTATCCCAGCATACAGCATGTTGTGCCCTGCCTGTTGAGGGGCGTCTCTTGTGTGCAGGCTGCTGCTTGAAACTGCAGGAAGAACAGCGTACAGGGAAAGGGAAAGGGAATGGGGAAGACAGGAGCTCTGAGACTCCCTGTTTTCTGAGTCTAGTCTGTGTGGATAGTGGCTAGAACATCTGGAAAGCAGAGCATGTTTTCCAGAGGCATCTAGGTATGCTTGCTTATTAGCTGCACGTCGTGTCATTCAGGCTGCCTGAAGACAACACGCGGCACACGGTGGCTCCCCCAGATTCAGCGGGTAGCAGCACATGCCCATGCCGTGCTCTTGCCCTCCGGATCCAGAAGCGATACGGCATGGGGAGCTAACTCAGCTCTGGCTGGGGTGCTCCAGTCACAACATGCAGACCCTGCTGTTAACTTACAAGCAAGAACATAGGACTATGCCTGCATCCCTCACTAAAGCTGACAGACACACTAGAGGGAAAGGGGCATCATAAATACTAGAACATCAGGACCCTGAGGGCTTTAAAGAGTGCTACCATGTCTTCTGCTGTGAAGAGGCAGGTGAGAGAAGGATTCCATCATTTAGTGCGCGGGCACATGCATGGACATATGAAACGCTTGCCAGGGTCATTCTTGCTTGAGAAGCCAGTAGACTTGGTTGTGTTTATTCTATTATCTGCTCTGCATGAGACCTGCTAGTAGGGCTTGCAGCATGACCGAAGTGTCAGCTAAGATGAGGCACCTCTCAGCAGCTGGCATCTGCTGCAGCTGCTGCGGGAGGCTACCGCAGAAGAGCTGGGACTTCACGTTCCTCCTCACGCAAGGCAGATTCCCACGTGGCTCTGTGCATATTACCTGTGGTAGCAGGAGGTTGCCCATTACTCCAACACATACACGTGCTCCAGATCATTCCATTCTGGCCCCTGAAGACTGCATGTTCATTCATCGGAGAATGAGGACTCCTGGGCTGGAATTCAGCACTGCGCCTTACAGCGCAAGCAATGATGACAGCAACAGGTACCGTTGTCCCTCTCTCGAGTTCCTCCATCCACTGCTGAGGTGCTCTTGCTAGAAGCTGGCACATCAGAGTAGACCAGAGAAGTCCTAAGGCGCAGCCGTTCGAATCTCAGTCCTTGATCATCATTTGGGAGGTTCTATAGTGCCTCCTTCTAAAAAAAAAAAGTTTAGCACATTTTAGTGCAGATAAATATGCTGTTCACTGTTGGATATGCAGTTCAGACTTTTGACCTCAGCAAGGGCCATCTTTAATTTCTATAGTAAATGCTGGTATGCATGCTCTAAAACTGTCATTTTCACTCATCTTCCAATAACTTCCAATAACACAGAGGGTGAACTAGGCAGTACCCTTGATACTGGTCTGCTTCCTCGCAGGAGAAGAGGTCACAGCTCAAGACATTGTTCTTTGTGAAAGAGGCTGCTTTGCAGTAGACTGCAAACATCACGATGCTAAAGCACAGTCTACTCGTATGAAATAGTAGAAGGACGGAATGTGGTAGGCAGAAGACTAAGAAAAACGTAAGAGAAACTTACAGATCAAAAATGCCCAAATGGTAAAGTCTCATTCAGAACAGTGAAAGGAAATGTTCCCTTGAAGTTGCTCAATTACGCCAGAGAATTATTTAGAAATGCTACTAGATATAGCGTACTACTAGAAACAGGTCAAATTTGTGCCAGGAAAAACTGCATCCAATTGCTGGGAAAAGTTCCCCAAAATACTAGACTGGGAGGGAAAAGGGCAGATAAAGCTAACTTAATACTGAATGATCTCCAGGGGATCTCAATGGAATCACGCTGTGAATAAACCAAAGTTCAATCACACAGGAGCTTTGGACTAATTATTTCAGTATTGTTTAGATTATTACATTTATGAAAATACAGAGTGGATTAACTAAAACTATTGCTAAATAATCTGAAGTCTGCAGGTTTAGAATGAAATATGCACATAAATGATGAAAAAAAATTACAAAGCACCAATGGCTAAATCTGAGCCCAGGACTCTATAGAGAAAGATATCCAGCTTCCAGCAAGAGGAAGAAAGAAGCACTGTCCCTCCTCAGGCAAACTTTCCTTCCAGCTGTCTCCCTTTTTCCTTAGCTCTAATGTTCCTGAGCATCTGTAACCCAGTGGGAGCAAAAAGAAGGAAGAAGCTGTAGGCACCCTCTGACCACAGACTTTACCTAGTCCTGAGCAGCCCTGAATCCTGACCTGGTGTTCTTACATGATGCCTTTTCCAAACCTTAACTGTAGTCCAGCTGACGTGAAAGGGCGTTGTGAGCTTTTTTCATCATTCAGTGCCTATGTCTTGACAGTTCGTTTGGTTCCTGAATCATGATACATTTGTTATGTTTCAAGATTTTTTTTTTTCGGTGAATTTTTATTCATCAAATAAAAGTTTCTTCACCCTTTATTTTGCGCTTTATCACATGACAAAAATGGACCTAGTGAAAACTGCTTCTTCTCTATGTAGTCTCCATTTTGCCATATATATGACTAAATGTTTATGAATATGCTGGCCTCCACTACTGATCCTGTTTCTCAGTGTGATTGAGACCCTAATCTATTTTTAATAATTTAAAGTACCTACTGGCAATTTGGTAAGATTAGGGTTTAAGAAAGGCTTAACTTGCTTAACTTATATGATGTGGCCTTCTCCATGTCCCTTACTCTTGTAACCTTTAAAATAGCTGTGGGTTTAACAATTATCACTTCCATTATACCCCTCAGAAACTGCATCAAGCCAACTGTAGAAAAGAAAGTGTTAAGCATCATGCACTTCTAATTACACTAATTGTGTGGGTCTCTAATTGTTCGTTAACCTCTGTTCCATCACTCTTTCACTAGCTTTATGGTATTTTATGCCATACACCATTTTGTATGGTATTCCTAACCCTGAATGAAACTCTTACTAAGTTCATGATAACTGAGTTGGAGTTTTTATGTCATAGTTTGTAGAAAAAAAAGGAAGTAGTTAAAAGTGTGTGTTTGATGGAACTGACCTCAAATGAAAAAGAAAGAAAAAAAAAAAGGAAAAAAGAATATATTCTTTCACGCTGTTAAACTAATCTCTGTGGAAGATATGCATGACCAAGTTGCTTATGACATTCTCTTTGGACTTATGTGCAAAATAACCCTAAGAATGGTCTGAATTACTCAATCTAGCTGAATTACTACAGCCAGTGCCATTCTGAGAACCAGTATATATATAAGAGGTTAACTCCAGTAAAACTAAAGCTATTCATATCTTCAGGATCCATCCTACCATCCTTGGTTCTCTATATCATTAGTGTTTAGATCTAGGATGTCATGTAACACATATCAGAACATGAATTTGTTTGATAATTGCTTGAGAGGTATTACACAAATTGATAACACCACTCATAAAAATAAGAATAAATTTGTAGTCTTATGTTTAGATCCATATCATAGACATTAATTTTTATGTTACCTATAATAAATTCAGTGCAAAGAAAATACATTCAGCATGAGCAATAACTTTGAGCACTGCTAGTAAAAATGTATTTAAAAGGAAAATAATGGCTAAAGTGTTCCTGTTTTTCATCTCATTATCTGGAGGACAAGAGTAAAACTGGATGAAAGACAGAAATTGTTTTCTCTATTTGGAGGAATAGCTACTGGTGGAATGTTTAACCTGTCTTTTACATTTCCAACCATGGAAGCCTATCTTATTTACAAAATACTGAATGGGTCTTCCTTTATTACCTACTTCTTTGGTAAAGAGTTCTTTAAAACTGAGCAAAAAGCAAAATAAACGGCCAAGATAATTGCAATTCATTAAGCAAGACCTAGAAAACATACAAAAGTAACTCAAGTCAATGCAGCATGTTAACATACTATTTATCATGTTATAAAGTCAGTGTATCTGGATAACATTCAAAAGTCTCAATTGCAAGACATTACTATTTCTGCCAACCTTTTAAAACACACTTCAGTTTTCAGAAGTTAATTTAAATGTGTTAAAGCTTAACATCAGTAGTGAATTATTCTGCTGCAGCAGAGGTACAGACATATTGGATTGTGATTAGACTCTGAATGCAAATGTGATATAGCTAACTTACCTTCCACAGCCTCAGTTCTAAACCTTAAATACCAGCATAGTCTTTATTTTTATATAATTTCCTTCAAAGACACGCCTGCTGTTTCAAAACACCAGACTTTCAGAAAGATAAATATGCTAATTCATACCTCCTTAGAAACTTGCTTTAGGCATTAAATAGCTAGGTGATTAAGTTTGCTTTTAACAGAAGATTTTTATTAAGGCAAACCCAGTTTAGGTTCATCAGATAGTATAATTTCATTGGCATGCTCTCAGAACAAACATTACGAAACTTATGAAACAAAGGAAAGAAATTTAGCAATAGCCCAACAGTTCCAACTTTTTACTTCTGCCAGCTGATTCTCACCACTGGTGAAAAGAATCTCAGACATTCATATTTCTTTCTCCTGCTGCATGCATAATATACAACAGTCTAGCAGCACCTTATCTACTATCTAGGAGGTTTTACTAGCAGACACAGTGAAACCAGTACAGTTCTTCTGGTACAGTGTAATCTGAGCTGGCTGCCTTTCTCATATTCACCAGGTAACCTTGGTAGGAAAAGTCTATGGCAAAATATATGTTACTTGGGGCACACATCTCCTTCTGCACCCTCAGAAAGCATGTCATACAATATCCTATGACTTCTCTTTCCTCTGCATTCTAGCGTTGATATAAGGTATAGCACAGCATCACCAAATACGTCAGGGTACTTTGGCAAAATTCAGATAAATTCTTCTGTTTCCATTCTTTTTAGCACCTCTTTTCTTTCTTAACATGTCTTGCTGCCAGTAACACGAATGCTGGGACAATCTCACGTAAGTTGAGAAAGCAAGAGGTACTTTTCTATTTGCGGAAAGACAGCATCAGGAGAGACAACAGGCATTTTCAAAGTGAGATTCAACTATCTCCTGACCCACTGCAAGTTGTGGTGTGTGGCTCTGGAAGACAGAAGAACAGCTACAGATGGCTTCTAGGACAGTTACTATTACAGAAAACATCCCTGATACTATTGCTGCATGACTGCATTTTGCAACATTTGTGAGACCCAGGGGATATCTTAGTGCCAAGCCTGACATTAAGAGGTTCAATTTGTGCTCTGACTTCACGCAATCTGAGATAGGCCAATAGGCTGTTAAGGGGCCAACTTAGGTTTAGGAGGGAGATTTTACAGAATGCCATAGCCACAGTGTCACAGTGTGAAAAGGGGAATTGCTTTGGAAAACTTTGTCTGCCTGTGTCACCGGATAAAGAAACTAAATTAGAATTTTCTTAAGGTAGAATTTTCTGGAAAATACCATTAAAATAGGAAAAGTATTAACATGCAACATCTTCAGAGTGTCCCTAACGAGATGATAACAGAGACAGAGGCTGTAAAATCATTTAGTCTGACCGTGCTGAAATGAAGACTAGAGATAAAGGCTGTAGCCACGAAAGTCTTAAGGTTAAGGACCAAGAGCCAAACAAAAGGTAAGGTACCCAGATTAACTGCCAGTAATCCTGGAAGTTTCGTATCACAGATCAGGTCCTGAGATAGTTTGAGAGACGGTGATGAAAAAAGCTAGAGGCAGATCAGCACAGGAGGCTGCGCAGGCCTCAAACTGTGAGGCCAGACAGGAACCCCAGCAAAGGGGCTGCTGCATTTACGACCCGGCTGCCCAGTAGCACCATAGAGCACAGCGGAGTAATGGAGCAACAATGGAAACTACTCTGGATACTAACGGTTGTGTCAGATTAATAGCCAGACTTCAGCTCCTGTACAGCTCGGTCAGATTATCAAGGTGTAGGAGAATGACTTTTCCTAGGCTGCTGTCTGCTGTTTGATAGTCCAAGCTGTGCATAATTGCAACTGACAGAAAGTTTATTCATTGCACTTTTTATTATTGTCTGCCAGAGTTAGATGATAGGTACACGTCTTCGAGGAGACTGAAAACCTGATGAAGGGTTTTATATAACCCTGGACAGAAGTAATTTTTGTCTGTATTGTCAAGTGGCTCCTGTGTTGTAAGCCTGCCGATATTTTGATCAATAGCGCAGTCTTGACATTTAAGTCAGTTGCTCTGAAAGACGCAAGATCTTTTGGGGCTGTTCTGGATCTATCTTTCCCATTTAGTTTTACACTATAACATAAAATAACTACTTAGCAAACATCTCTGCAAAATATAGCTTATTTTTGATTACTATGAAGTTAATTACAATGAAAAAGAAATGTCCAAATTCAAACAAGAAAGCACATAACACTGTCATTTTGAGGAGGTGGAAAAACTTTGGATAAAACAAGCTGCCTATATTCACGAGGCAGCCTCTTCTGCATCACAGCTACACAAATTCCCTTTTTATTGTATTCAGAGGCATTTCCAAGTATTTAACCCTTGTCCTCTAGGTAATTTGCCTTTACAGCTTTAACACTGCCTTCTATGGGCACTACTGTAAGGACAGGTTGCAGTTCAGAGCACAGCACTGTCCGGTATTATTATTAAATGTAACGTATCAAAGATGAATACATAAGAAAGCCTACTTCAGTATGATTTTGTATCAGATTAATCTTTTTGCTTTTTACTCTTCTTAAGTATTTTGCCTTTCCTGTCTCTTTCACAGGTATTGACCAATCCTGCTATAACTTTGGGCTTCCTGCCTTCCATTCATGCAAAAATTCCACACTACAGCTGGTTCAGTTTTTTCCTGTATATATTAAGGAAATAGGAGATTTTCCCTAAACCATAAAACAGCACCAAGGAGAGCTGGAACAGGGGTCACTCACAGAAAGCTGTGCTAGGAGACGGCAGCCTGGCTTTCAACCATATTTTGTCCCAGGAAGCAGAATTAAAATGTTGGACCAATGAAATTGCTACTAATGGAATAGCTACATTGACAGCCTGTTAGCAGGGAATTGTTGATACAAGGATGCCATTCTTGTCCACTTAGCAATTCCATAAATGAAAATACATTAACAGAAGTCTCATTTGAGGAACCGGTTTAATTTTCAGTGGTAAATACATGAACATTATTTGCAGGACTGAATGCATATAAAGTGTGCTAAAAAAAGGCTCAGTCTCTACAGTAATGATCAGACTGACGTCAACACATGGGAAATTTATTTGGATTCTATAATCTTTGACTCTGCTGAGGTTGGAAGCAGGTGGTCAATTGCAATGGGTAAAAAGGTTTATTCTTTTTTACAAGCTGTAAAATTCATTGTAGAAACGCAACACAGCTATGAAGTTTACTCTTGGTGAGTAAAGAAGGATTCATATTAACAACTGAGATGTGGAAAAGCACAACAATAACAAAAATAAGCTACCAATAATCATCTTATCTATTCAGACTTTATTTTTCAAGCTGTTGATATTGCCCAAAAGATCTCCCTTCTGCTTCACTTGCTATTATCAACACAAAAAATCCAATTGTAAAGCTATTCTAAACCATATATTAAGCATATAAATTCCTAATTCCGACATAGTTATTGCAGCAGGCATCCTTTTGCTGGCCATATCTTTGCTAACATTTACTATACATCTTTAATCTTTCTAGATGCATGCAAGGTTATTTCTATAACTGAAGAATAATTTAATTTTAAAAAGCATTGTTTTTCAAAATACATCCTGAATTGCTGATATAGGAAGAAGTAATGGTTCAGTTAAACAATAGTGTGAGTGACAAGAATCATGACCTCTACTGTAAATGTCTAGATTTGTAATCATATTACCACCAGACATTTCCATTAAGAACAGAAATCAAGGCTAGATAGAAGGAGATAGAATCTAGTATATTTACTTACAATGAATAGACAAAGTCATTTTTGAGAACTTGGAAAGAATCAAACAACTGAAAAAATCCTTTAGTTGCAGTGCTATGCCATCTTCACGGAAAAGTTTTTTCTTTTTTTTTCCTTTTGGGTTAAAACAGTATTATTTTGGTGACATTTTATTCACTTAGGTACTAGAAAGAGCCATGGCAAGACTCAGCATGAGGCTCTGTAGATTCTTATGTATACTACGTGAAGCTATATTTTGGGTGGTTCTTATCATTCAGCTATTTTTTTTTCATAAAAAGAATTTAATAACTTCCTTCAATCACCAAATTAAAGGTGACTTCTCCATGCACCAAATTCTATTAAGATTTAATTTAGGTCATGACAACAGGTAGCAGTAATCCAATTTCAAAATTTTGCTCTTTTATTGACAAATCATTGAAAATAGTGTCAGAAGAAGAATGTTCATAACATTTGCCAATTTTGTCTCTTTTTATTATAAGTTTAGCAGTTTCAGAACAAATATTGTTTGTTTGAGACACCTGGGTTAGGTACAAGGTTAGGATTTGGCCTTTCAATTTCTAGGTGAAAAGTACTTCCAACAGAATTATTTTTCTTTCGCTTTTTTTTTTTCTAATTTTGATTAATTCTTTCCATTTCAAAAATTAAACTGTTTTAAGATAGGTTCTCCAGTTATGCTAAGGTTTACTAAGTTCCATACCTACAGGGTAGTTGGGCAGAAAACTTTTACACTATGCACACATAAATCCTGTGTGATCAAAATAATCCTGTTATCCACAACGATATTCAGCCTCTCAACTTATTTTGAAAGATTTCAAGTGTATTGTCTCTCTTTTTAAGATATAATTCCAGAAATATCTTGCTATATTCACCCATTACAAGATTTTGAAATAATATTCACACTGTTACCTTCATTACTCTAGAGATGTTAGTCTCAAAAGTGCCCACAAAGCATCTCAGCTTTGCAGTGGTAGGATGTGGCAGAAGATAAGAATTATTGATAACTTTTAATGGGTCAGCATCTTATCTAGTAAACTACCAAATCCAGAACTCAATAATACTGTCCTGTATATCTGATTTTTCATGCAATTCAAAACCACTGCTTCAAAACCACTAATTCATTATCATACAAGATTCACTATTGTCCTTTGTCAAAAATAAACAAAAAGTTTTAGCAGATGTCAAAAAATAACTGAAAGCTTATTACTGTATTATTTAGTAAAGGATAGTAGCAGATTGATAATGGTTTCTAAAAATGAAAACAAATGACAGTCAATATTTATATTAACTATAGAAGAGTTTTCAAATATTTCCTTTAGTGTTGATAATTGAAATAACACTTTAAATCTACTCCAAATCCTGACAAAGATCTTTCTTTAAAACCACAAAGTGAAATTCCCAAATTACCTCTACATGCTATGCTATATGAGTACTCCAAAGTACTCAAGATTACTACACTAATAATCTGCTGTATAATTTATACCTAAAAAAATTAAAAAAATACATAAATGATATTTTATTGCAATTTACTAGATTATGTCATATACTTTCACTGAAATATGGCAACTAATGCACTCACTGTCTCGCTGTCAATGAATTTCAACAGTAGCAAAGAAATAGTCATAACTTGTAAGACACACAAAAACTGCATATTAAATAAACAGAAATAATCACAATACAACATGAAACATCAAAAATACTCCATGGACCTCCATAATTAGCCCTAGAATTTAGTTTTTTAAGTGTGAGCATTGTTTTAATGGTTATCCATAATTCTATCACAAATCATCAGTCCATTCCAGTGTATTCTCGTGAAAACTCATAAGTACTGTGACACTTGCTGAGGGTACAGTTTATCGCTGTTCTACACTTTTCTTGACGTATAGTTAGAACCTTTCTTATCCAGTTGACATATATCAAGACAAAATCTCATCTAAAGGGCAGCATGGGTTTTCTAGGCTTCCTTAAAGTGCAGCAAGTGTGAACTGCTAAGCTGCTTTACCAAACAAAATTGTCTGAAATCAATCTGATCTGAAATCTCCTTTGCTAGTCTTCACTGAACAATGTCTTCCCATCTGAGCATGCTGGCATTAATGTGCTGAGCAAGGTCCTCATAAAAAAATCTTAATTTAATTTTAATCACAGAAAAGTTCACAGTCCATGCTTGGCCTTCACAAAATTTCTGTCATTAAGAAGTCACATCTGCTAAAAAGATTCCAATTTCCGTAGAAATTCTATACCTGATCTACATCTGCACACTAACATGCTCCTATGCAGTCATTACAATACTTTATCAAGCTCTTCAATCTCCATTTTTTTGTCCCTTACTGAAGTTCTGCAATTTCTGCCATTGCTTTCTGGCAGTAAAACATACAAAGTAACAAAATACAGAATCAAACAACATAAATGCCTCAAAAAATACTTCCCTTCTGAAAATCTCATCCTAATAACAATGGTGGCAAAGATCCTTATCTTCAGCGTGTGACCTCTGTGAAATGACTTTTTCTGACCTGAACTATTTCCTTGTGTGATGATAAGCATGAACATGCACACCAACTCTAGGTCTTACAAATGCAAGAATAAAATGATGGAATGTGAATTCTACTACACAAATCTGATGCCTGTACCCCTGCCATCACCACAGAGAGTGGCAAACGAATTTTGTAAATATCTTGCTGACATTGGCTATGCAGTCATGGAGTGAACATAGTTATACTGACAGACATGTGATTACCTGTGGTACAATTAGCATGCTGTAAGGAAAAAGCTTTAAAAGCTAATTTCTCCCCATTGCCTCTGACAAAGAGAGAAGAAAGAATTTTGTCTCCATGATTTACTCACTTTTCCTCACAAGAGGAAGATGAAGACGAAAAAACTAAGGAATCGTCACTACTAAATCACTCACTAAAGAAATGTGACATAAACAACAGAAAAGGCAAGATATGTCAGGATGTTATCATAATTGCTTTGCAATTCCTTTTTAATGCTACTTGATAATGAATTGTCCAAAGCCACTGGGGTTGATGACAGTTGCAGTGCCCAGTAAAATATATTTTTATTATAAGTTATTTTATGCTGGCGTGGTGGGATTATTACACTTATTATTAAAATACTTATATCACAGAGGGAAATTTTCTCAAAAATATCAGTATAGTTCTTTATTTGGCTTGATTTCTATTTTTTTTAATAAAAGATTGCAATCATATATATCATTCTGCTCTACAGTTCTCAAATATACTTACAAACAGCAAACAAATCTAACAGAGAAAGAAAAAAATAACAGAGATTTCATGGTCCTACAAAAACAATGAAAATGAGTGGTCAGATAGAGACACCTACTAGATCAATGCCCAGAAAGATAGGCTAATTAATGCCAAACCCTGAGGAAAATGGTGCGTATCATTTACTAAATTATAGGGAATCAAAGAAGAGGAAGCAAACTGATAAGAAAATAAACATTACTTATTCTGCTGTCAACAGCCCCTCTTTCTCTGCATCCTTTTAGCTTTTCCTTCCTGCTTTCAAACAAAAGCTCTGAAAATATCACTAGAGGACATCATACTGCAAAATCCTTGCTTTCTGTGTCTCCCTTAGGAGCTATGAGGCCCTCCTAATCAGAACTTAATAAATCTTGCTAAATTCTTTGTTTTTCTTTCTGAACAGTGACAGGACATGGTTTAATGATGGAATGGAATCCAGTGCCTCTGCACAGCATAGATAACTCCAAAACAACATGTAGCATGTGCCCATAGATCATTTTTACTAACATTTTAAGAGGTAGTTCTTGTGCAGGGGTGTTCCTGAACAGAAGCTTTTGGTAAGGTAGGTTATGTCTTTGATGAAAGTGAGATATGCAAGGGAGATTTGCAACTCAAACAAAACATGAAAAGGGGTCAGTGCAGGAAGTTGTAAGGTTCTTTAGAGGGAAATGTCTATTTTTTTTTCCTGTTTTCTGGACATATAATAACTTCATTTTCTCAACTTGTTAGTATTATTTTAACAATCTTTTGTTTTGTTTAGTACTATTCTAAGTATCCACTGCATTATGCTGCACACACATATACACATTTACAGCAAAAGTCTCTGTTGACATTTCAGCCAATTCAAAAGCATTATAGCTGCTACTGCCTTCTTCAACACCAAAGAGACTAGAGGAATGTCCAGTAAGTGCAGAAAGATTCCCTTTCTGCCGGTGGGGGGAGTGGTGGGCAGGTGGGAATACGCTTTCCATCCTCTCAGTTTGTTCTTTCAGAACCAGTCTTTAGTACATGTGTGTGATGGGCAGGATAAAATGTAGCTGTTTTAATTAGATTAGGCAGGTTTTGGAAGGCTAAAAGGACTAGCTTGATTTGAAGCAATGTAACCAGACAATTTTGGTCTGTCTTCTCCTTTTACAATTGTATGGGTATTTTAGGCAGGTCTACCCATACAATTTATATTTATATTGTACAGAGCTTCATATACGAATGACAATTTTTCAAAACCTTCTTGCCTATAGCCTGTTTACAGTGAAAAGCAATAACCAAGAGAAAAAGGTATTTCTCACAAAGTGAAGTTGATTTGCAGTGTTCTTTTCACAATACACACTTCAAGTGAACTGAAAGGAGATCAAAGGGAAAAATAAGAATATCATCTGAAAGCATCCATACCACATTCCTGCAGTTTGAAGCTTTGTTTTCAAAAGGCAGTGGCAACAATGGATATACAATATGCAAATATTTTTCCATATTGTCAACAGTATTCCAAGAAAAGTAAATTGTAGATATATGCAGTGATTTAATTACTTTGCATATCAGATGTTGAAACTACCTGACATATTCTTAGGGATGTTTGCATTTAAAATTACAATGAATTACCTCTTTCTCAAAATCAAACCAAAAAAACAAACAAAACGCACCCATACCTTCTGCAGAAATTAAGTTATTTTCTACCAAGGTGGTCCAAGAAACACATATGCTTATATACCTACATATTCACCAAGGTATTGCACCAAAGCATAGCAATATATTCAGTCCCAAATATACTTCTGGCCTCTCTGAGCTACTGAGCCTGTTACTGCATAATGTGAGAGGGAGTTGTGGATACATTCAAATTCTGTTTTGTAATACATGGTTTAAACCTTGTGAATTCAAAACATGCATAAGAGATTATACTTCACATAAGTATTCAAGAAGCAACTAAAAAGTATACTACACAATCCAGTAAGGGAGTCAAGCTCATTAAAACAACTGTGATGATACGTATCTGCAATACACTTAACCTTTACACGAATATAGATGACTGTGATATTTGATCCATATTTTATACTCTAGGGACTAAGCCAAATGCTCAAATTATATTGTTAATATTTTACATACATAGCTAAGCTTGGTTTACCACACTTATTCCTGTTACTACACTTATAACGATAACATGAGACTTACTGAAGTAGCTAGCACTAATTCTACATTTCAATTCTACATCATTTTTGACAAGTATAAAATTAGCTACTCTGATAAACATTTTTGCAACTTTTGCTTTTTAATAATCATTAATATTAATTTGAAATCCAAACTGATATTTCCATGTAATTTCTTATAATGTACCTGAGACACTGCTCTTTACTTAGATGTTGCTAATACAAAATATTAACTCCACCTATTAGTTGTTGCTTTACTCCCTTTAAACTGTGCTTACATGTAAAGATTTGCAGTTCCCAGTATGGTTTCCAATTTGCAGATAATTTGAGATTTCTTCCTTTGTCAACACAGCCGAAATTAATACTTGGATAATTCCCCCCCACACACTATTCTAACATTTAAACAAAAGTTAATAAGGAAGTCTTTATCTTTCATTAAATATTATCTTTCTGTTGTGCTTTGTAGAGATGATGCTTATTACCTGCATTTAGAGATGCAGGTGAATGATCATTTCTATTTTGGATAAGTAATCCTAGCTCTGATCATTATTTCTTCTGAGAGGTGAATGACACTGGAATAGCTCCTCAAAACTTTTGTACTATTAAGTTTCCTCAACTCAGTCAATTCTTAAAGGCTTGTTTACAGTTCTCCTGTTTACAGCAAAGACTTGATTTTGTTCTATTACTCTATTTTTCAAGAAAATGCCCAGATAGTTAAACATGTGACTCAATATATAAATGAAAATTACATATCTAATAGAATTTAGCAAAAAAAGGAGACAATCTTTCACTTTGTAAAAATAAATGCATATATTGTATAACAACAAGATACATCATTAATACTTGCTTGTCCACCAATTAATATTTTGTCATTTAAATCTTGAGTGTCCCTTGCTATAGAATGACATACTATTCTGTAAAAATCTTTGTATGGTATTATGTGGGTTCACAAACATTCAGCCAGACTTACAGACATATGGCTTGTCCTGGCTTACTTTCAGATATTTGAATGTAACTTTCTGATTTTTGTCATGCTGTGCTCTTTAAATTAACACTTGTGAAGCTGTCTGCCCCCAGGGGTCCATCTGTTTTGACTCACTCCATGGAGCACTAAGAATTTTCCAGTTCCAGGCTCTAGGTGAGAAAAGGCCTTGTTATAGTTGGTGGGCAAGATGTCTGCACACTAGTAAAAGACAAATTCAATACTAATCCATCCTTTACACAGCTTCAGATATATGGTTCATGAAAAAGCTTAAAAAAGGGTGTGAGGCAATAGACTTTGTGAGGAAGGATCACTTATAATGTTAATTTGATCTGTAAGAATGATCTGTGCAGCTGTTTTGAGGTTTCAAGATAGATAAACAGCACAGATTTATTCTGTGTCTTGCAGTTTAGGGCAATAATACATTAATAAAATGATTGAGTTACTTATCAGGATATTAGAAGTAACTGATTGTCAGCATTTATGTTAACCTTGTACTTAGATACTGTTTCAGCATCTTAATATTTATTAAAAGTTCCACAGCATTTTTTTCCTCTCCAAACAACATATTGTTAAGAAGAAGGAAATTCTAAACATATATTTTAAAACCTGCTCTCTAAAAGCAATTGAAGGCTAGCTCAGTGCAGAGGGGGAAAACATTCAGAGATATATGTCACAAAACTGAATTTCTGCAGCAATTTGCTTCAGACTTGTTAACAAGTCAACAGATTACACAAAATTTCTTCAAAGAAATGTATATTTTGCAAATAATTAAAAAAAGGCCAAAAGAAGAAATCTGCATTACAAAAATTTAAAGGACAAACAAAACTGAACCTTCTAGAACCTTCTTTGTTGTATATTTCTTGTTTGTGCTTACAAAACTTGCAAAATTTTGAAGAAGCGTGGATATTTATATGTCTAGACTTCTAGACTAGACTTCAGCTGGAAGTATAAGAGACTGCTATTTCCCCAACGCTTACCTCTGGCATATAGCATTTCAAGATCTCTGCCTGTCCAATTCAGACTAATTCTAAAGCCATCAAAATATTTAAATGCACACATACTAAAGATACACTTAAAATCACTAAGATTCTAGTCTTAGATTCAATCAAGTGATCAAATATGAGTTCAAAAGTTATGTAATAAGAATAAGCAAAGAAACATTATGGAGCTGAAAGGAAAACCTCACTTTGCTTCACTCATTACTAATAACCTGCCTGTTTGGAAAGGTGATTGATTTTTGCAGTTTGAAGCCTTACACTTAAAAACAAAATAAAATAAATGCAAAGAAAACAAATTTGGCATCACTACAATTGAGATCTGAGAGAAAAATACCTGACCAACAGTCTGTAGCTTAAGACTTATCTATATTTTAGATGAAACTTCTTTTCATGACTTTATGCGATTGCAGTTCCGGCCCTGCACTTCCTTGGCTTGTTAAAGCCTCAGTACTCAGATTCCTACCTAATCCCTAAATGGGTATAAAAAACATAAACATAACTCTCAAGATATACCAAGATTACATCCCTTTCAAAATGCAGTTTTTTTTTTAAATGCTGTTACTGAAAACAAAATGGGTGGAGGTGTTAGAAACATTGCTGAATTGTAGCCTAATGCATATGGCAAAACTACTGTTACTGTCATGGTAAATGGAAGACCAAGGTTCAAAGACTGTTTTCTAACAAGTGTTTTGGTATATAGTGTGTGTACACATGTATATAATATTGATTATATACATGTGGCATGTGTACACACACAAATAAATAACAGTATTCATAGATATGTTTTTATGTATGTTTTATGCATACTATGTATTTATATATATGATGTGTTTAAAATAGTATTTATAGCTACTTTAACACACAGGCATGGATATATAGCTTTAAGTAAACATGGCTAGGTGATATAAGTGGTCAACACTGTTGACCTGTTTCTTCTGTTAGCCACCCTTTAGAAATGGAAACATAACTTCTTTGAAAAATGACTTCCTATACAACTCCTGAGCAAATATATATAACCCCCTGTTGCATACCCGCTATACAACATAATTCAGGCATCTAACAAAGGTATGTGAACTTGAGGAAAAAAACGTACATCTGCAGGTGAACCTGATCCTTACATTAACCTTAAAACTGCACTGTACTTTTCTCCCCCCCCCCTTTTTTTTTTCCAGTGTGGAAAAACAAACCAGACACTACTGATTATATTCAAGCTAAATTAAACAGTTCATTTTTAAACAGCCAAGTTCCTCATTCTACT
The DNA here is from genome assembly GCA_013398315.1 of Nothoprocta pentlandii. Taxonomy (NCBI): domain Eukaryota; kingdom Metazoa; phylum Chordata; class Aves; order Tinamiformes; family Tinamidae; genus Nothoprocta; species Nothoprocta pentlandii. The sequence continues at coordinate 318,304 of VZSG01000543.1, read as the reverse complement.
CAAAATATACTCTTATCTATGGGCCATTAATCATTAGAATACCACAGTGTATCTAATATATATATAACATCTAAGAATATCTAATATTGAGTTACACCCCAAGAATAAAATGTTGAAAAACCTATACTCAGATGGTAAAGATGTTGCCCAAGTGTTTCTAGAAAATCAAGTAATAGGGATGCCCAGACATACCCTGAGTAGGTCCCCTCCCACATGCATATATTAGGAGACAGTTCTGAAGTAGAAGTTCATACAGTTCTTTTCAAATGATCCCTAAGGGATCCATTAAGGGTTTTCTTAAGGGCACTCAGTGGACTGCAGTCATTTAAGTGATTACTTTCAGAACATAGCTTTACCTTCATCATAAGCTGGGACCTTTCGTAGTGCTTTATATATAGCATCCAAACATTGAACTGACAATAGGATCATTAATATGCTTTGGCTTTAGTGGTGGTTATTACAAACATTAAGGATTTCATCTGTACAAAATACTTGTGGGGAAAGTTTCAGGTTATTGTTTTCATTTGCCTGTTGCAAATGTGCTGTGCACATTTCTGCCATTAAGATCACATGCGTCTCAGAAGAGAAGTAAAGAACCCCGAGCAGTTTTCTGTGGATATTTCGGGTTGGGTGATTTGATATCATCCTTTAATAGAGACAAGAACAGAATCTGACTGTCTAAGGGAACATTTGCTGTCCCAGGCATCTGACAATTGCTGTCTGCAGAGCTTGTCTCATTCATCAAGCAGCTTCTGACTTTTTTTTAAACAAGAAAAACAGATAGCTGCTCTGTTAACAAACCTGCTTTTTTTCCCTCTAGGCCCTCCATTCCCTGTTCAATGAATGAATCAACCACACTGAAAGAGCAAAGATAATATGACTGATCGAACAATTAACATTTACTACACGCGAAAGCATAAAAAGATAAGCAGAGGCTTCATAGTCGGCCTTAAGAATATCACACAGTAAATCCTACTGCCATTTTAGTAAACTTGGTGTTGTTTTGTTGTAGATTTGAATATACTTTCCTTATTAAATAAAAAGGAATTTGGAAATGTCATTTTACACAGACTACTGCAAACTTGCATTTCTGGATTCGAAAGCATCTAAATGCCACTAAGAAAACAATAAAAGGGAAAAGTAGCTTTCTGTTTTCTATGTGGATCTGCCACTAGAGGGGGAAGAGAACAAGTGTGAAAAGGTAAAATAAGCGTGTTTACTGCTCTTTGCTAAACCTCACGCCAACGTTAGGTTTCAGAGCTCCTGTGTTTCAAGGCAGTTTCTGCAGCCGACACGTCTGCTCCTTCCTCGCTCTTGCCCGTCACCCTCCGCTGCACCTTCCCTTCCACTGTTGTTCACTCCTCTTATGCACTTCATCCTCCTGCCTCGGCTCCTGGTTCTCCACTCCTCCCCGATCCCAGGCTCAGCCCCGTCTTTTGTCCTTCCTCAAGTTGTTCTGTGGGTTTCTCTTCCCCTTTCCTCTGCTTCTCAGGGCTCTGCATTAGGAGTCCGTCTTCCTGAGTTTAAATGCAGTCAATATGGGGCACTAGCAAAGCCGTTTTTCTCTGCTCTCACATTTCACAACACAGTGGCTCGTAACGCCTAAAACCAGCAACTGCAAGAGCCTTATGCAGCCTCTGAAATCGCAGAACTGAACACTTAACTTTCCTGGAGGGTGAAATGAGGGAAGAGATCAAACCATCAAGTAGGTGTAACATACTACACACACGGAAAACTTAGCAAAGACATATGCTTCCTGGCTCCTACCGATCTTCAGGGGCCAAATCCTTTTCAGCACAACAGTTCAAACATCTTTGTAAGAAGAAGAAGAAGAAAAAAGCAGTGACTCTATCACATACACCCGCGCTTGGACTTGTATAGGGGTGGCAGAGCCTCCTGGAGAAAATTATTGGACAAGAACCGTGTACTGGCAGCATATGTTTTTATTTCTATTGTTTCCATAACTAATGCTCCCGAACTAAATAGTTCCCTAGAACACCACTGCGAAGTGGACACGAGTCATGGAAAATCTCAAACGTGAGCGGATGAGGCGTGCGCGAGCTGAGAGCCGGACACCGCGAGGGAGGCGCCGGCAGCCCGAGCCCAACGCCGCGACCCCCGAGATCGGCGCTGCCCTTGCAGGCGGCAAAACGCCCGGCCCGAAA
>VZSG01000543.1:299667-314883 GCA_013398315.1 Nothoprocta pentlandii | reverse complement strand
CGCCGCGGAGCCCGGTGCAGAGCGCGGCCCGTGGCGAGGGCTGGGCGCCCGGGGCAGAGCTGCGCGGTGGCAGCAACAGGTCCGTGTGGGGGAAAGGCGCCCTCGGCGTTACCGCCCTGCCTCAGCGCGGAGCTCCGGCCCGGCCGCGCCGGCCCCGCTCGCCTGTGGTGCTCACGGCACGGGCACGAGTTGGAAAAGCTCCGTGTCAAAGTACAGTGGACGTAAGGGTTGTTTATCTGTGTCTGAAGAGTATTTCAAAGAGCACGTAGTATCCTATACTACTGCTTGATTGTGTATATGTTTTTGCTTTCTTACGGTGGTAGACCAAAATAAGTTACAGAAAATGAAGTAATAAAGACAGAACTTCTTTGTGCTTACACCGTATATATTGTCTTGGGGAAATAAATAACTGAAAGTGCACATTAATGCAGCAGGGAGGCTTCATGCGAGTGGAAGAACTCAGAAAGGTTAATCAAAAAGTAATCTTATTTCCCTGAAACATTGGCACCAATTCTTCATTTAATGTAAAAGTAATAATAAACTTTTTTTTCTATTGAAATTTTTTTTTCTATTGAAAATTAAAAACCTAAGCCTAAGTGTGAGAGCACAGAACCTCGAGTTACAGTTAAGAGGTTGACAACCAGTTTTCTGAGAAGCTCCGAGATGAAGAAAGAGAAGTTAGCAGAAGAAAGCAAGCCCAGACCACAGCAGTTGTGTCTGTGCAATAGATAGCTCCAGCAGAAGAGTAATACTGGGTGTCAGTGTCGCACTTCTTTTTTTTTTCCTTTTCTTTCTTTAAGAAAGGTGGCTGCAGAGAAAGGCATAAATACCGGCTTGGTGGTCAGTATTTTGTATTAGTAAATTGTCCCTAACTCCATTAGCAGAACTGAATCCATGCAAAGAATGAACAAGACCACTTCTGCATGGATGCTTATGTGATATAAGTACAGAAAGTGTATTAGAAAATTTTGTTTTCCCTTGTTAGTACTTACAGGGACAAGATAATTACAGTGTCCTGCACTGCAACATCAATGCATAGTTTATCTCTTGACAGCCTTTAGCTTGGTGTCTTAATCTAACACCTCTTCCTTCTACAAAATGAAGTCCCTTGAAGACAGATGTTTCTTCTCCTCCACTGCCTCCTCTTTATCCTCTAGAACATTCTGTGAGCAGCAAGGAAATTGCTATGTTTTTCTTCGTTCTCCTCCCCACTTTCCATGTCTCAATTTCCTTAAGGTTGCACCTTCTTGCTAGGGAATCTTCTGCTTGTTTTTTGTTTTGGGTTTGTCCTTTGTGCTGAATAGACGCTTTTCCTCTAAGTTATCTTTTCAGGAAGTTAGAGATTAAATTAATTTGATTTTTGTCATTTCCCTTTGCTGCCCACAGTGTTCTAAAAAGACTGACTTCACTTCGTTAAAACTGCAAAACCACTGGAACTTAGCAAATGCCCTGAAACCTGTAGTTTTAAAGTTCATATGGAAGATAAGATGTTACCACCAACATTTGAAAAGAAGAGTTTTAATTCTACTTCAGCTTTTTGCCAGTGCAGTGTTGCTGGAACTTGGTGTAGTATAAGTGAAACTAGCCACAGATGTAACAGCTTCAAACTGTTGTTGTTTATAAAAAGCGATGGTAGCAGTAACTTGCCTGCTTACGTTTACAGACAGTGTTGCTTTGCATGCTCCAATTGTCACAGTTAAGAGTCAGATTAAAAAAAAATCCTACAACTTAATCCATTACTTTTTTAGTTCTGCCAGTGTGCTCATCTTTCAACTTTGCCTTTCCTGCATACAGTCCGTATGACAACATGCTTCACATTTCATGCCCTGGAAGTTGGGTGTTTGTTGATTTTCTCCTTCCAATCTATGTGGCATACATTGAGCTAAAGAAAGATCTTGTAAGTGCTTCTCTGTCTAGGATTTGCTAAAAATGCAATCAGAATCGAAGTTGGGATTTTTTTTAGTACTCTGCCTGGCTGCTGGGCATTCCCCTGAAGAATAATTGAACCTCATACTAGTAGTGCAGTAAATGGTTAAAATTGGCACTGCAGTTATTTTCCAGAATGTTTGGTATCATATCAAGGGCTGAACTTCTCTTTCTTTTTTTTTTTTTTTTTTTTTTTTTTTTTTTTTTTTTTTTTTTTTTTTTTTTGATCATTCTTTTTGAAACAGCAGTTAAGCTTCGTGTCTTTTCCACAATTTCTTCCAGTCAGTTTCTCATTTCTTGCTCTCGGATTAGTGTGCATGAGACTCGGGATTGTGAATACATTTTCTATTAGGCTTGTCTGCTGTTAGCTGTGTGGCCAAGCTCCTTTGCGAGCTTGCTATTTGAGAGTTGTTTAAGGATGCCAACAGAAATGTCCTGGAAAAATAATTTTTGGAGAAAATCCACCAAGATTGTTCAGTGTCTGTAGACAGATGTGTTCAGTTATCCTCCAAATGTTTTAAGTGCCTTTCAGTGCTCTGTTGAAGAGAATCGATGGCCTGGCTTGGGAGGCAGTGATAGTATTTTTAAGTATACCATCTGTGACTTTCCAAGTCTCTTTCACAAGCTGGCATTGGTTGTCATACTTAAAGTGAATGTTGTCCATGCTACCCATGGTGAGATAGCATTGTGACAACTGAAAAAGAACTTGAGCTAATGAAGTGATTTGTAGTCTTATCATTGGTTTTGATCATTATTTAAGACTTTTTATAGGAAGACCTCTAGGGTGCCATAGAACTTGAGTCACCATTAATCTTGGGAAACTAGATGCTATAATACATGGAGATTAAGATTTTTAATCCTCTGTTCTGTAATAGCTATTCTTGCATCAAAATCTATGCTTTCTGTCTTTATAAATCTTGCCTGACTGCCAGATACATGTTACTTCCTAAAGTTTCTAGCATATCAGAAGATCTCTTTTCCTCCCGGAGCTTGTTTCTAGCTGTTACAGGATCTCTTCCTGCTGGAGTATATCATGGTCTCTGATCCTCCTTTGGGGAACCTTTTCCTGCTTCCTTCACTCTTTTTCTGCATTCTTTTAGTGTAGCTCAGGGGTGGATCCGTGAAGCTGTTGCAGAGAACGTGTCTCAGGACTGGAGTGCTCTGAAAGAGCCTCTGGAGCTTGCTATGCCCATAACCAGTCTTAAGGGAGGACCTCTTCCAAGGACTTGCAAGCCTTGATACCTACTTGTTTCGCCCTTATCCGCTTCATCAGTGTAACTAGGATGGTTAAACTTTTTTTTCTAAATTGAATCATACTGAATGTGAGGATGATACCACAAGATCAGACTAATGGTCTGTTTAGTTTGGTATCCTGTCTCAGGACAGGACACAATCTGTGCAGTGACATGCTGAAGGTGCAGGAATGGCCTTAGGTCCATAGTTAATTATTGTACTGGTTGCTATCATAGATCATGGCACTGATTGAGTCTCCGAGAATTCTTAGGACAATACAATGGGGAGAGACTTGAAGTGGTGGTTAGCCTTGTATTGTTTCCTGTGAGCTGAGTTTGAGGCACAAGTGATTTATGAGCTAAACTGATCTTGATAAATGAAAACTTAATTCCAAACAAGTCTAAAATGGAATGTCTGTAGGTAGCTTATCTTGAAGAGCTTGTGTTACTGTATTCAGACAAATACTAAATCCTGATAAACACAGATCTATTCTGCATTTTGGACCCAAATAGGAAAAAAAATCATTAACCTAACTTGCCCTGTTTTCTCACCTAATTCTACTTTGAATTAGAATTGACCTGCACAAGCTATTCATTTACTGAAGTTGGTAGTCTCTTTGAGTTGCATATTCTAATATTTTGTTAATTTTGCTTGATTTAACCTAAAATCCATGGGATACTCACAAGTCCAAGAAAAATCCTAGATTTCTAATTGAAGATGAGTAATACATTTTTATAGAAATATTTGCTATATCTTGCTTCAGAAATATATGGCCTTTATGTAGTCTTAAAAGTGCTCAGTGAAACTTATGACTGAGGAAGGCAACACAGCACATTTCTGTCAGTATTTTCTGTCACTACTTATCGGGTGATGCTTTGGAACTCAGCTTTTTCTTCTAAACACTTTCATGCACCTCCCTTTGGCTTTTATGGGAAGTAGCCCTCCAGTGTGCAGAAGTCCTCCTGCAGATTTGTTTTAAAACTAGTATTTGCCAATCATTCCTGTTGATAATGAGAACAGGACTAAAAGTTTGCTCATTTTTATTTTAAGTCTGCCCTTTGCAAGTCAAAGCACAAACCTCCACATGTTAGCACCACAGTTTGATCTCATTCTCCCCCTTGTTCTCCCCACATTATTTGAACTTTGCTCTGATATTCTCATGTGCAGTAAATATGTATCAGCTCATGCTTGGTGATTATTGTGGTTATTAGGGGCAGTGTCTGAAGGTGCAGTGTCAGTATCAGCAGGTCTGTAGGCTTCCTGTTTTTTAAATGGTTTCTTAAGTGCTGTAAATGCATTTCCCCACTACAGTTCTGCTGTGTGTACAGCCATAGTGAGGTTGCTGAAATCCAGTGGCTAACACACATTAGTAAGTGCTCACTACTTCTTGTTATATGTTCTTAGTAATTCATATATATTTGGGATCTCGCCAACCTGTGCATGTAATGAAAATACAGCACTTCTGTATGACAAAGTATAAGAAGTTGTATGATCAGTTGTATGATGAGAAAAATATTAATCTAAAATGTGGATAGTTGGGATTAAAGTTGTACTTAATTTTGAAGTCGCCATTTTTTTGACTTCTGAGCACTGAAAAAATTACATGACTTTTACTAGCATTATTATAGCTCTCTAGTCAGAGAATATCGAATGTTGATTAATCTTCCAAAAGAATAATCCTTTGCCTGATTTGTCTTAAAAAAAATAAACAAAAACTTCTTAACTATGCCAAAGTCCACAGCCTGAAAGGCTTTGAGTATCATGAGGATACTCTTGAAAGTACAATAAGGAGAAATTAAAAATTTCTTCTGCTGAACCTTTTAGTCTGTTGTAAAGAAAGAGACTAAAAATCAGACACAATTATAGGACAGGAAGAATTACCTGTAATTCCTGGTATTCACATGGTGCATTTGTCTCTGCTGCTTGTGTACTTCTTGTACAAGTTTTACTTCTTGTAAAGTTTTGGGTAAAAAGTAAAATTAGCCAAGCAATCATTTAAATAAAGACTGAAAATAGAGTGGAGAGGGGAAGTGAAATAGGAACTGAACCTGAAAAATATCAGTCAGAATAAATGACTCTAGCACAGAAATTACTTCTAGATCTGTCTCCATCTCTCCCTTTCTTTCTCCCTGCCCACAAATGAGGTGAAGGTGATGCTTGACCAGTCACTAACAGCACATTATATTTCACTTTCTGTATGTTATTGGGAAACTTAAATCTAGAATAATAATGTACTGAATACTTCTGTCACTTCTAATGGTGGTAAAACAGAAAGTAGAAGTCGATCAGCTTCTTAGAATCTTTTTGTCATGTTGCTTCATTATAAAAAGGTTCATTTGAATAAATGAATTTCATTTCAGGTCATTGTTTTATAATTCAACTAATTCAGGTAAATCTCCATGCCTCCCTGAAGTGGGGCTTGTTCTGGATGGTGCTTTCAAGGCTGGGTTTTGCCACGGAATTTTTGACAGGGTTATTTGTGTAAGTTTCATTACCATAAATGCATATGAGCCTTCTAGCCAGATTAATATGGACTTTAAGCCTTGACTTGTGCTCTGGCCTGGTGTGTTTAATTTTTTTTTTTTTTTTTTTTTTCTGACTGTGTCCTATTTTGCAATATAAATACCTTAAAAATAAGATAATTTTATTGTTATTTCAGGCTGTATTTTTGGCTTTTTCTGTACAGGAAATGGCTTTTTAAATTTTGTTTAGCATGTTCTGTTCATTGCACAGTGCCATAACAGTGAGTAGAGATACTTTTTCTGGGCTTGTCATCCTAATATGCTACCATCTGTTCAGAGGCTTGTAGCAAGATTTTAGTTAACTTTTGGCTTGAGCTTGTGGAGATGTACCTGGAAATAGTTATTGACAAGAGACTGATGTAGAAAGTGATTAAAATGGCTGCAATTTAGTGCAGGCAGAAAGTAAGACATCTTGAATCAGGTTTCCTCAGTACTTACTGATGTAAATTTGTGTAGGTGGCAACCTCATCTTTAAGTCTGAGTTGCCTCAAAAACTCTGTTCAGTGTAGTACTTGTTTGACCACAAATCCTCTGTGCCCTACAGCCCCTCAAGCAGGACACTGCTAGTCTACTGCAGTCTCTTCATTTTTCTGAGGAGGAGAATGCGTTGACAGCTTTTGAAGTAAGTGGTGGTGATTGCAGACTGACTCTCAACTCATGTGGTAACCAAGTTCTAGTTGACTTAACCACAGAAATCTCTAAGCCTCCCTGTTTTCGTGAGATTCCCTGATTTGCCAGCCTCGTATGTTCTCACTTCAATTATTTAGGCTAGGCACCTTCTTTTCCTGATGGACCGTTCGTTAAATGCAGTTTCAACAGGGATAAAAATAGGAAGTGAAAGTTCTGGGAGAAAACGAAAGTTACAACTAAATACCCCTTCTCCATGGAAATGTTTACGTGGGAGAAAGTGTTCTCTTTACACCTTCCTAGAATGAAGCAGCCTGTACTTCCGTTGTAATACTGAGTTTTCCATTTCATACTGGGCTGCAGAGCATTCTTTTGAGAGTTTTAGCGTTGTTACAAATCAGACCAATGTCAGAAGCAAAGAGAGAAGGAGAAGTAGAGGGCAGTGAAGAAAGCAGGAGTATTCGGGGCATGAAAACTGCTGAAGGGTTAAGACTGACTGAAGCAGAAGGAGCTGTTTATGCAGCTGATTCTTTTGGTGGTTGTAGCGGCCAGTTGCCCATTGCAGCTGAGTATGGAGTGCCTGTTCTAAATGGGTGGAGAACAAACTCATCTGTGCTGCTTTCAAATGAAAACATACATGGGAAGATTTAGCTGATTCAGTCTAACCCTGTCTAACCTTGGGGATTGTGAGCAGATACGCTGCTCATATAATGTCTTTATTTTACCAGTGAATCTGTGTCCGTTTTCACTAATGGGTTTGTGAATCCGTTGTACTGCTTTTTGTAGTAACTGTTTGCCATCTCCGTAAAATGACAACAACAATGCCTTTCGTGCTTTTTGATTAAAACATTTTTGTGCACTGCCTAAAGATATAGGGGCAGAAAGAAATAGAAAAGAGAATTTTAAAGCCAAGTTACAAAAACAAATTAACTGATCATGTAGGCCAGATGACTCACATAACGTGATATTGAGTTTCCTTAAGGTAATGCAAGTATGTAGATTTGCAAATCACCCTATAATGATTTCTTCTTGAGTTCAGCAATACTTACCTAAAAAGTGTCCTGCAGATTTTCTTTGGCAGCACTTGCAACCTTACATCAGGATTGCTTCTTTTTTTTTTTTTTTTTTAAATTTTTGTGAAGAATTAATATCATAGACTCCAGGGGAAGTCTACTGACAACTAGTTATTACGTAGCTGATCAGATTTTGCTATCTGGTATCTACAATGCCATTCAAAGTACAAGAATTTGAGTGGAATTTGATCAGGCAGTATTGATGCATCTCTACAATAGATTTTATAAAGCAAAAACCTTGTGTGTGGAAAATTTTCAAAATCTAATTTAAAATACTCTTAGAATAAAGTTTTATTCATGAATAAGGTTCCTACGTTTTATTTTATTTTATTTATTTATTTTTTAATTCTGTATTTATGTATTAGTACCAGTTTGGGGCTCTTGTAAAATGTTTCTTCTGGTAGATCAACATCCATTACTAGCACATAGTAAATCACTAAAATGATGCATTTTAGTGCAACTTCACTGTTTTACACTATTTGCCTTTGATAATTCATGCTGGACGGTGCAGTTCAGTCATTTCTTTTGGAAAGGTTGAAGCTGAATTTGTTTTGTTCCTATTAATTTCATTGTCTTGAATATTTGGAATATTTTTCATGTTATCTCATGTTTCAAATAGCTTTAGTATTGAATACAACATTCTAAGCATTATCAGCTGCCTATGTAAAAGGAATGAGGAGAAAAGTGACTGTGGAATGAAAAAAGTAGGCAGATTATTTTGCTTACCCTGGTTCCACATGAAATTTTAAATTTGCAGATGGATCATCAACTCTGTTTTCTTATTGAATAGAAACTTCAGCCCTTTTCTAGTTTATGATATTAACTGCTTCTTAAAGCTAACTTCTGTAGCCAGTTCATATCATGATGGAAATAAAAGTAATAAAAATCTTAAGATAGTGCTGTTTATTATTTTTGGGTGCTGTAGGAGAGTTAAGTTGGTTCTTCACTGTACCTTTTCAATTTTTTGTGTTCAAATTGAATTGGTAGATGCTATATTGAAGTGCTTTATATAAAAGGGACACCATGCATCTCAGTTCTCAAAGAAAGTAAGAGAACAGGCCTTTGTGTCCTTCCCCCTTCGAGAAAGGGAGGACTTTGTAAGGATTCCCACCTCCACATAACAGTTTCTATCTCTACGGTAAAAGTAGTTCTGCATTCAACATGCTTTTAAGAATTGCTGCTCTTCAGAATCCTAAGTAGACTTTACATCTTGGAAGATAAATTACTTGATAGAATCATACGGTATAAAATAGTCTATAGTCTATAAAATCATTACTGCTTGGAGGTCCGCAAGGGACAAATTATTCAAAATACAAGCGGCAAGGAACTTGGCTTAAAGTTTAAAAAGTAATATATTCTCTCACATAATACACAATAAGATGTGACTTATTATCCTAGTGTATTTAGAGTTTTAAGGCATAATAAATTCAAGGAGGGGTCCATCTAGACGTTCTTTATATGATGTGCCATTCTGTTTTGGAGGTCTACCTCTCCTGGAAGTTGCGAGCATGTGAAAAATGAAAATCAGGGTAAATGTATCTTTTTAATGTTTCTTTTTCTTTGCATCAGTTACTGATTGCTGTTAGAGAATCCTTTTTTAGTTAACATGGACTAGATGTGTCTTAACATATGACTAGGCAAATAATCTGTTGCTAAACAGTATGGAATTGTTCTCTTTTAAAAAGGTGTAGAACATTTCCAGAAGGAATGGAATTGGAATATGCATTTTAAATAGTTGTCTGATTTTACAGTTTGTGAAGGCATGAGGAAGAGTTGCAGATAGCATTTTAACAGCTTAAGTATTTCGTAACTTTGAACTCCAGCCATATGCAGTGAAGCAGCTAATAACTTGAGTAGATGTAGTTATATTTTAGCTTTTTAGGAATTTAAAAGATCAAAGATTATGCTGGGCAACCTGTAAAGCCCCAAACAATATTTTGTGTATTTTATTTTTTTGTAAGTGGCATAATAGACTACTCGTCTGAATGGTAGAAACTTTTATTTTGGGGGTTTTGGGTTTTGTGGACATCGAAAGAGAAAATGCTAATTCTAGAAATGCATACTTTCCTTCAATGTAATATTTGAAAAACTTTAGTCCCTTTTGTTTCTTGTATGCCACCAGGGGGCATGGGACTACAGTTTTTTTTTTTTTTTTTTTTTTCCCCCTTCCAGTACCCAATCATCGGTGTATTGATTTACTGTTTCTTTACAATTCATACATTTGAAAGCTTTCTTGTATTGGCCTTTAAACTGTTTGGATGCTAAGATGTTTGCCCTACATGTCAATTAGTTTAATTTGACTGTATTGCCAAAATATAGTTTTTGTCTTCTAGAAGATAGTGAGTATTTACCTGAGTTGCATTTTGAAACTTGTTATTCCTTTCAGGATATATTAAACAAATAGAAAAAAAATAACAGCACTTTCCAGTCATAGAATGAACAAACAAATTTTTAAACTTCAGAGTTTCAAAAATACTAGAATTTATCCTTTATAGAACTGCAAAGACCTGCTGTATAGATGCAATCATAGGATTGCATTTTTTTAAGGAATTTTTATTCCTGCAGACTTCTCAAAGTGAACATAATTCAAAAGAAAGTGCACAATTGAAACAGGAGGCTTAATCCTTTGCAAAGTGAAATAGTGAAGTTACAAACTTATTTGGCATCTGACATTCGGAAATATCAGCTTGTACCTTAAAGGAAGTTGAAAAGGCTTTGCTCTAGGGAACAGCTGTAAAAGGGGGAAAAGACACATTTACTGAGGCCACTGTTAATATTATGCTATAGTACAAATGTATGCCAATATAATAAATCATTGGTTCAAGAAAAAGTTTAACTGGTTAAAAAGCATAGAAGAATTCACTTCTACTGCATCAATGTTACTTATGCTGAATTTAATAGATAAAATATAAATGTCCAAATCTGCAGATGGTTTTGTTTCAGTAAGATCTTTTTAACAAATCTTAATTGTACATTTCTTATTTGGGGTCTGTTCACAATTCTAATAGTATGAAGTAATTGTATTTCAGTCTATTATTATTGTCAGTCTGAGGAAAGAAATCACTCTGGAGCTACATTGACCTTGGAAACCTACTAAATGGTCTAGCCTCTTACGATTCTTGTGAAAACTAACACACTTGTGTCTGAAAAGCTTAAACTCTTCAGCTGCCAGGGGTAGTTAGAGCAGTAGCACTCAGAGACCTGCTGCTTCTGTTATGCTACCTCCCCTAATCCAACAGTTCAGTTGTTAGGTGCTACCACTTTTGTGAAGTGTCTGTATTTCTGCTTCCCAAGTTGGGGGTTGCGTGATTTCTTTCATTTCGTACCTATATTATTCTCTATCCTCCCTATTGTTGTGTGCGCTAGAACCAGCCACAAAATCTCTCATCCGCAATAAATGAGCTGACAGAAAGAGTAGTAAATTTAAGCTGACTTTTATAGGATTATTTTAATGTTTGTAAATGTCCAATTATACAGATTTCTGGGATGGCTAGGCAGTTAAGGGATCTTTTTCTCTCCATTAAATGCTTTTATTAATTTTTCTGTTTTTTATTGAATATAAGAAACTTGGTATCTGTATAGAGAAGTTTAAAAATGTGCCATTTGATAATTTTATTTGTACAGATTTATAAGATTCATACGTCTTATAAATGTCATTCTGTATGGTGCTGCTACTTCCTAAAAAGTGGCTATCCTTTTTAGGATCAAAAGATCATTCTGATGTGATAAATAAAAAGACTAGATTTTTGCAAATCTTGGGACATGAAAAAAGTTAGTTGGAATTATTGGTGCTTGAAAGAGGGTGACCTCTTAAAAACATATCTGTATCATTAATTATATCTTGTGCTATAAATTAAAATTTGTAGTGGAAAATGCCTTTCGTTTATTATTTGAATGTTTCATGTGTTGGTTCAATTTCTTGCATAGTTTGTATAATAACAACAAAAAAAGAGCTATATGTGAGGATACACTGTAGTGGAACTGAAATTAAAAAATTATGTGAAGAATTGACCTGACAGTTTTTTTCTGTTTTTCTTTTACAGGGCCAGCTTTCAATATTGCAAGAAAAAATAGACCATTTAGAGCGCTTGTTGGCAGAAAATAATGAGATTATTTCAAACATACGAGATTCTGTGATTAATCTGAGTGAGTCAGTAAAGGATGGTCAAAGAAATCCTGAGGCTATAAACTTCAGCCAGGGATCTCTGTCTGAACTGCTTCCTTCTGCTTCAGTTGTGCTTGCAGTTGATTCTGAGGATTGTTTGTTTGCTTCAAAAAGCAGAAGTCACGTTTCAGGAGTACAGGTAAGCAATACATCTTATCCTCACTGGAGCCCTGAATATCATTATCTTATATATTGCTGCAAGCATAAGGATTAAAACTTTGCTCCTAAGAACCATTGCTTTACTCTAAGACATAACAGAATTGTTTAGGTTACAAATTGTTATACTTAAGTAAATTTTTGTGAAACTCTTCCTTCATTATATTTTCTACACTGGATAGAAAATGAATTTATGATTATGATGACTTGGCTTTTCTATAAATATTGAGGAGAAGCATGCTGAAATGATTAAACTGAGATTAGTGTTGAGTACTATCAGAAGTTCTTTAGAAAGAATTTCTTTATTTGACAGTTTCTGACATCCTTCCAGAATTCTTTTGAAACTGATCTTAGAGAAGCTGGAAACAGAAAAATGTCTTCAGGGGTGGATGTATACATGAGTCTTGAGGGACTGACAAAACATGCTTAAGAAACAATCATTACAAATTCCCAAGTACTCTACCCCCTTTTGAATATTACTTCTGTGTATTGCTGTGCTATTATAGGCACTTTGGTTTGACTTGATCAGGAGTGAAGAATGTTAGTTGTTTATTGTGTTGGCTTGTTGTCGTAAACCAGATTGATTTTTAAAGTCAAATACTCAATTGTTCAAATTATTTTGCTTACTAGTAAACTTACTGCTTACTAGTGAGGTTTGTGAGTTCATTGACTCTTATCTATTCAATTTTAAAGGAGTATTTTGGTTAGTGATGTGTGCTGTTTTGGGAGAGGTCTTGTGGGATATTATGAATATGCATGGTACTCTAAATTTTGACGTCCATCTTTCTCATTCTGGTAGTGAATGTATTTCTACTGTAGGAGAAAGACAGTGGACTCAGGATGAATAAATATTAATGTTACAACAACTGATGTATCTTTTATAGTGCTTTTAAGATGTTCAGAGATAGGTAATTTTTACGATCTCAATATGTAATTTATGGAGAAACTAGTTATTTAAAGGCAGTAAAATCTGACTGATTGTATTTGTAATATACATAAGATATCCGCACAGAGAAATTAGTACTGATATAAGATTACAAATTTAAGTTACTGTATTTTAACAAGTTATTCCCTTGTACAGCCTATTACCACTTCAGCAAATGTACCTTTTTAGGTATACTAGAAATAAATGAGAACTAAATTCATGACAGTTCATGTTTATAAATAAAGCTTTTTGTCTTAAATTGCTGGACACGTTGTAAGCCTGTTACAGATGGAAAGTAAAACTCATTTCTTTAAACTGTCCTTATGGTTTGCTTCACATGTGTACCATTTAAGGCATACGTTTGATGAGCTCATTTTGGTTATCCTTGCAGTTAATGGCTTCTTAGGTTGTAGTGCCTAAGCTGCTTTTTGTTCATTTCCTTTATTTCTGAAGTTATATATAATATATGCAAATAACAACTGTAACGGGGAATGTTCTTCATGTTTCATTGCTCATACTGGTCTTTTCTTGCTTTGTACAAGAATGGAAGTTTCTCATGTTCTTTATGTCATTGAATTAATGCTCTTCTGCCATGATCATTCAATTATTTTGATACTGCATTTGTACTGCAAAGTGCAATTTTTCAACCCGCATAAGTGTAGATTCCTTAAACTGGTTAAGGAATCTAAGCTCAGGACTTTGGAATTCCTCTAACAAAAAACTTAAGTAACTGATCTAAATTATTGTGTTTGAATGTAGCTTCATTTTTTAACACTTCACTGGTGGTGATCAATCACCAGGGCCACAAGATTAAACAAAATTTTTTTTTTTAGGTCTTTTAAAAGACAGAAGCGTATTGATTTCAAATTTATAAATCCTTAATCAACTATGTTATAGCTGGTTAATGGTAATTATCTGCTATTCACAAACATGAACTTACAAGTACAAATCTTGACCTTTTTCCCTGTTAATTTAGAGTGGGTGTATGAGAATGAAATGAGAAACTAGAAAGAGATGAGGGAGCACATATGTAAGACAAGAATGTGTTTAGATAAAAATATCACTTTGGAAAATGAAGATAAAAGAGCTTTTACTGAATAAATTCTGGGAAATCTTTATTACATTTTACCACGTTGTAGAGACCATTGCAATAGACCTGAATATCCATTAAAAGGATGTTTTCTATGCTAAAGCTGGAGGAAAAAAGTTACTGATATCAGAGTCCCCCAAATCTTGGTTAGACAGCTAGATTATTTTTCTTTTACATTAAAAGAATTGTAGAACAAGAAATCATACTATGTTACATGTGACATTTGTTAGTAGCAAGGGTATTACGTTGAATTGGGAATTGATATTGTTCAAATTGAAGCCTAATGCGTACCACTTCCCAAAGACGAATATGTCATACTCAAAGTTAGTTTGTAAAATCGACTGAATGGAAACTTTGGCTCTAGTATGGACATGACCTGACATTTCTTTAGAGCAATAGTTCAAAAAAATCTGAGATTTATGTCCAAAGAAGATAGAATTCCTAATAACTATCATAATGAGCTCTAAAGTCTCTTAAGACAATGTAGCATGCTTCATCTTCCCCCCTCCCCCCCCCAATTACAGAAGCATCTTTTGCCTACTCATATTAGTATTTTTAAAAATGTCGAGCATAAATCACTGTTAAAGATGTTCAGAAGAGGAACAAACTATGCGTGTTTCTATAGCGGAAGAAAATATTTAGAACAGAGCCTGTTCCACTGCTCTGTTATCCTCACAGTAAAGAAGTTCTTCCTCACCTGGAGATGGAACTTCCTGTGCTCCAGCTTATGCTCATTTCCCCTTGTCCTATCACTGGCCACCAATGAGAAGAGCTTGTCCCCTTCTTCCCTGCATTCTCCCTTCCTGAACTCATACATGCTAATCATATCCCCTCTCAGCCTTCTCTGGAGAAGAGAAAATGGGCCCAATTCACTCAGTCTCTCCTCAGACGAGAGATGCTCCAGTCCCTTAATCATCTTAGTTGCTCTCCGCTGGTCCCTCTCTAGAAGCTCCATGTCCCTCTTGTCCTGGGGAGCCCAGAACTGCCCCCAGTACTCCAGGGGCGGCTTCACCAGAGCTGAGTAGAGGGGCAGGATCCCCTCCCTCTACCTGCTGCCAACATCCTCCTGATGCAGCCAGGGGCCTTCTTGGCCATGAGGGCACACTGCTGCCTCATGGCTAACTTGGTGTCAACCAGGACTCCCAGGTCCCTCTCCGTGGAGCTGCTTTCCAGCAGGTCGACCCCTAATCTGTCCTGGTGCCTGGGGTTATTCCTCCCCAGGTGCAGGACCCTGCACTTGTCCTTGTTTAACCTCATGAGGTTCCTCTCTGCCCAACTCTCCAGCCTGTCCAGGTCCCTCTGGATGGCAGCACAGCCCTCCGGAGTGTCGGCCACTCCACCCAGCTTGGTATCGTCCTCAAACTTGCCCAGGGTGCCCTCTGCCCAGATCATTGATGAACAGGTTGAACAGCACTGGGCCCAGTACTGACCCCTGGGGGACACCACTGCCACAGGCCTCCAACTGGACTCGGCCCCATTTATCACCACCCTCTGAGCTC
>VZSG01000543.1:283857-299071 GCA_013398315.1 Nothoprocta pentlandii | reverse complement strand
TTTGCCTAAGTGATCCCTAACCCAATCCTTCTCAACCCGCGGAAGCTCTTCCTCTAGCCCATTTACATCTCTTCCACTTGAGCCCTGCAGTTCATGGTGAGTGGCCTTAGCAGTAAAGACAGAAACACAGAAGGCATTTAGTAACTCTGCCTTCTCGGCATCCTCCGTCACCAAGACCCCCTCCCCATTCATTCAGCAGTGCACTAACATTTTCCCTTGTCTTCCTCTTGCTGCTGACATATTTATAGAAACCCTTCCTGTTGTCCCTGACATCCCTTGCCAACTCTAATTCCACCTGGGCTTTGGCCTTCCTCGTTGCGCATCTGCATTCTCTGACAATGTCCCTATATTCCTCCCACGTGGCCTGGCCCTTCTTCCACAAGCTGTACACTCTTTCTTTCTTGTTAACTTTGCCTAGCAGCTCCTTGCCCATCCACACAGGTCTCCTGCCCTGCTTACTCCGCCGCTTTTTTGTGGGGATACACCGATTCTGAGCTTGGAGGAAGTGGTGCTTGAATAACAGCTGGCTCTTCTGGACCCCCTTTCCTTCCAGGCCCCTGACCCAGGGGAGTGCTCCAAGGAGCTCCCTGAAGAGGTCAAAGTTGGCTCTCTTGAAGTTGGCTCTCCCTGGGGTTGCTATCCTACTTCTCGCCCCACTTCCTCCATGCAGGATCGTGAATTCCAACATCTCATGGTCACTGCAGCCCAGGCTGCCCCCAACCCTCACATTTCCCACTAGACTCTCTCTGTTTGTTAGTATCAGGTCTAGCAGCGCCCCTCCCCGTATTGGCTCATCAACCACCTGTATCAAGAAGTTATCTGCAATGTTCTGCAGGAACCTCCTGGATTGTCTGTTCCTGGCTGTGTGGTTTTCCCAGCAGATATCAGGGTGGTTGAAGTCCCCTAGGAGGACCAGGGCCTGTGATTGGGAGGCTTCTTGCTGCTGCCTGTAGAAGGCTTCGTCCACTTCCTCGTCCTGGTCAGGAGACCTGTAGTAAACTCCCACCACCGTGTCGCCCCTGTTGGCTTGCCCCTTTATCCTCACCCACAGGCTCTCTACTCATGTTCCATCCTCTGAGCTCTAAGCTGAGCTCTATGCTGAGCTCTAAGCATTGCAGTTGCTCCCTCACATAGAGAGCAACTCCGCCACCTTGCCTTCCTACTCCATCCCTCCTGAAAAGCCTGTAGCCCTCCATGGCCTCCTTCCAGTCATGGGAGCTGTTCCACCATGTCTCAGTAACTGCAACGAGATCATGGCCCTGTAACCGCACGTTCATCTCCGATTCCTCCTGTTTATTCTCCATGCTTCGTGCGTTTATGTAGAGGCATTTGAGCAGGGCTCCCAATGTGCCTCTCCTTCTTGTTGGGACAGCTGCAGCCTGACTCTGTGGGCTTTCAGAAGTTCTCATATTTTGCCCTTTGGCCTCTTCAGTCCTAGAGGACCCTTCACAGGCCACAACACTAGATTGCTGTGGGTGGTGTGACGGGCGATCAGCCACCATTTCATCCGCCACCCCATGGATACCCCCCTGCCCCCTCGAATCTAGTTTAAAGCCCTCTTGATGAGTCCAGCTAGCTCCTGCCCCAGTGCCTTCTTCCCCCTTTGAGAAAGATGGACCCCATTGGGTGCCATCATGCCTGGTACCCAGTGGGGTACTAGGGGATAGGACTGTTTAAGAAATGACTGATTTAACAGCTGTCTGTCTTCTGGATGTCTTGGTGTAAATGTGATTTTAGCCTCATCTGGCTTGTTTGGATTTCAGTGGAGGTTCTGGCATCCTTATTTTTTCTTGGACAAGTTTTTTTCTTTTTCTCTTTTTCTGCTGATTCATATTGAGCCAGTTATTTCAAAGAACTGTGCCAGCCCTTGGACTCAGAATCAAATAAGCATTGTGTTAATGGCTTTTCATACTAGCATGTCCAGTCATATACTCACGTACGCTGTGGACTGTTAAGACTAAGATGTTGCAGTATGCAGAAAGTGGCGTGTAGAAGAAGCCTTGCATGTGAAATTAAGCCCCACTCATGAGTCATACATAAGAATGGATGTAAGTGAGTTTAAGCAAATATGTTACCATTGTTGAAATAATAAAATAGTTGATCAAACATGACTTCCCCTTGGTGAATTTATGCTGAAAGTCAAAGTAACAAAGATAACAAAAACATTCGCTATTTTCTCCTTGTCTAGCTACAGAAGGCTATTGGGTTGGTAAAACATGATTTCCTTGTTGTGAATTAATGGCTACTCCAAGTTGCCTTCCTGTTCCTCATATGTCTGAGAACAGTATGCAGATTCAGCTGCCACATCACCTTTCCATGGACTGGAGTGAAACTAACAGGCTTGGGAGTTTCCCACATTCTCTTTCTTGCCCTTTTTAAAGATAGAGATGACATTTGCAATGATATTGGCCAGTTCCCTTGACTTTCATAGGTTTATCTTACTATTTTTGTGCAGTTCTGGGTTCTCCAGTACAAGAGGGACGTGGAGCTTCTAGAGAGGGTCCAGTCTCTACTGGCAGCCAAGGTGATGAAGGCACTGGAGCATCTCTCGTAAGGGGAGAGACTGAGTGAGTTGGGCCTATTTAGTCTGGAGAAGAGAAGGCTGAGAGGGGATCTGATTCCTGTGTTTAAGTACATGAAGGGGGTATGTAGGGAGGAAAGGGCCAAAGTCTTTTCAGTGGTAGCCAGTGATAGGACAAGGGGCAATGGGTGTAAGTTGGAACACAGGCAGTTCCATCTGCATGTGAGAAAGAACTTCTTTCCTGTGAGGGTAACAGAGCCCTGGAACAGACTGCGCAGGGAGGCTGTGGAGTCTCCTTCTCTGGAGATCTTCCAAACCCACCTGGATGCCGTCCTGTGCCCCATGCTTTGGGTGTCCCTTCTGGAGCAGGGGAGTTGGGCTAGATGATCTCTAGGAGTCCCTTCCAATCTCAACCATTCTGTGATTATCAGAGCATGTGGGGTTGTTTGGGTTCAGCTTGTTTTAAGTGTTCCCTAACCTCACCTTCCTTCAGTAAGGGTAAGTCCTCTTTGCTCCAGACATGTCTCTGTTGGCAGGAGCTTAGTTCCTTTATGGTGAGTCTTACCAGTAAAAACTGCAGTGAAGGAGTTGTTCAGTACTTTTGCCTTTTCTGTGTCCTTTTTCACCAGGACACAGTTTATTCGTAACCAGTTGTTAACTAGTTGAGAAAGAGTTGACAGAGAGTGTGCACTTGATTCTCTTCTGAAACCGCCATTTCTGAAGAACCAATAATTGTGGTTCTTCAAAATCAAATTTAAAAAAGATGGAAAGTATGGAATTAGTCTCTTTGCTGTACAGCCTTTCTTTGCCCTCCTCCACCTGATCTTAAAATGGTGATATTGAAAGCATTGCATCTGTTTCGCTCTGTTAGGAATATTGTCCTAAGGTAGAATCAGTGCCGGCACACTTGTGACTTTACAACCCTTACCAGATCATCTTGTTGATAGTTATAGTATGTTCATTATAAGTCTAACTGGGTTACTGCTAGGATCAGCATTAGGATTATAATGGCCTGTATTGTAATGTAACACTACTTGCTTTTCTCTGTATCTTAAGCTAAAAACCTTAGTATCTTTAGGCTTTCAGATATTTGTATTTTTTTGCTCAGGTTTCCATGTTTAAAGGAATTCATTTGTTATGAGAAGACTTTAACTCCTATGAGTTTGTGTTAAGTGACTCCAGTAGACTATATTTGTAGATGTGACAGTTGAAGGAAGTTGCTTGTCAGGTGTATAATTATATCTTAATGTGTTTTTCCACTGAAATACTTTTTTGGAGAGATGTTAGAAAATTCCCCAGTGATCATCTTCTACATAAGTTTTAATTAAGTTATTCTTAAATGAAATATCTAGGGAATGTACTTTTGCTAACATACTTAGCTTAACATGGTCAGCCCAAGAAATCAGAGGACTTGGCATATTAAAAATTCCTGCCTTTTTAAAAAATGATTTTTCAAGTGCTTAAAATCACAGCAAAGCTACTTTTCTTCATTGTTAGCGACATCTAACCCCTGCTATCATTAGCAGATGATCCTTCTTTTTTCATTTAAAACTGTATTAGAGTGGAGTAGTACATTAAAAACTTCTCCTATTATGTCTGGTGCTGTCAGTTGTTGATTATCTGGCTATCAAAGTCAGTACTGAAATGGCTTTGGAGTGACAGAATCTGCATGTCACTTCTACACATAACCTTCCTAGTTTGTTTCCTTCTTCCACTCAATGTGTACTTGATTCAGCTTCAAGTGTAGCATTTCTCAGACTGCTCCAAGAGCTAATTCAGTTTGCTAACCCAAGAGATTTTTTTTTTTTCATGGATTATGTTTTTTTTTTTTTTTTTGTGCTGTAGTGATGTGAATTAACTTAGAGCTTTTTTAGGAAGTACCTGAGCTGGCACCAGGTAAGAGGTGGAACTGGGATGAAACAGTACCTTCCTTGTTTTTGAAAGTGGTGAACTGCTACAGTGGTCTCATGCCATCTTTTTTAACCTCATCATTATTCTTCAGTGAAGCCAACCTTTGTGTAATGTTTCAGACTTTTTTTCCTTACATGAGGAAACGTCTTGTTAGAGAGATTGAAAGAATTGCTTAGGAGGAGGAAATTTTTTCTTGGATGTCAATGAGTACCTTGTCCTCGTCTTTAAATATGAAGCTGCAGGAATTTGCAGTGAAAACGTGTTTGTTGCACATCTCATTGCATTTTTAGAATTTAACTTATTTTTCATTATTAGTATTATTATAAGTCATTATTTGACTTCTTATGACTTATTTTTCTCATTGTGCGTTAGGATATGCTCTTACATATATTTGCAGAGCTTGCTTAATAGAGAAGTGACATACCTTCGAATGAGTAGATCAGTTTACAGATTCTGAGATGTGGAGTTAACTAGGAACTGCTTTTTTACCTGAAATAGAGCACAGGAGATCCAAGGCTATATTGGAATGTCAGAGGAGAATTTAAGATATTTTTAGGGGAGACCTTAAGAAACAATTGGTGTGCATGTTAGTTGAGAAGTACATAACATTTTGTGGTTGTTTCTTACACCATTGCCTTTCCTGTACAACCACCTTAGATTGCTTTCTTTCCATAAATAATTCTTCGTTTTCTCTCTTTTGCATGTACAGTCATCTTTGTGTTAAAAAAAAAATACAAAAAACTGTGTGCCTTATATATTTAAATTACATTTCTCTCAAGTAGGTGTCTTCCTGTTCAGATTTTTTCCCAAGAAGGATGTCATATTCAGTGGATAGCTTTTTCAAACGTATGATAACTGGTAATTCCAAAAGCTTGCCTAATAATTTCTTTTCCTAACACATTCATGAAAAATGCTATACTTCTAGAATTTAGTTACAGGACCAGTTGTCAGAATCTATTAAAAGAAAGACTGCTTTTTTTTTTCCCCTTTTTTCTCCATTTTTGGAAAATGCATTAAATGTCATACCAATGTTTGGGGCACAATTAGATCCATGCTTTGAGTCTTTTTTCTTTTTTTTTCCTTTTAACTTCAAATGATTTGAGTATATCAGAAGACATCTTTTGAAATGGATGTTTTTGCAGCTATTCTGAGTAAAATGATTTAGGGAAAAAGTTGGGATAGCTATGCTCCCCAACTATGCAAATAAAACAGATGAGAAATACATGCATCTAATCTGTCTTTTGAGTATATTAAGTTCTGAAAAGCATATGATCTGAAAGCCCAAGGCACAAAGAGAGAAACTACATAAAACACTTAACAACTTGATAAAAGTTAAAGCCCCGATTTTTCTTTTTAAAGGAACTGGCTTGTTATGGCTCCGAGTAACTCATCAATGCTTTCAACAATAGCATGTGAAAGAAACTGCTTAATAACATAGTGAATGTGTTAAAGATTTTGACCTTTTAACAATTACTGATACATTTTTGTGTGACAGTATGATCATGTGAAAACATACCATGCAATATAAATGATTTTTAAAAACTGTTTATATTACAGACGTTTTATATACATATACAAGTCTATATGTTTGTGCTTGTGTCACAAAAATGATATTCAAAGCTTTTGGAAACTGAAAATTATTTTGTCTCAACAGCATCTAGATTTATTTTGCTTGCGTCATAGTGTCGTCTGTACTGACATGCCAGTTTATAGATGAGGCATTGTAAATACATGAATACTTCATTGTTCTTGCGTTACCATTGAGAGGAAGAATGTTCTGATGTCATTTTTGCCAGCTATATCACCTTTATTTTTTAAACTGTTTCTGAAGTAGTCCCTAAATGCTCTGATACTGACTTCTTCAGCTAAGAGTGCTCTCTCTTGTCTTTCTTCCAGTAGTTTAAATGGCAGCTGTGAAGCCTTGGAAGTCAATAAAATAGGCTCCAGCTTCAATAACTAAGGATGTTTTCTCCTGTTCACCCAATATGCATTCTTACTTGGAAATAAACTTTGCCTATCAAAGCTTTTTCCAAGCTTTTTCCAAACTTTGCACACCAAATAGGATTTTTTTTTTTAATCTGGTGACTGTGGTAAGCACCATTACTGATGCATTATTAAATGATATTTTTACATTGTCAGTGTCAAACTTCGTGTTTTAGAAAATATCAGCATCCAATGGTTGACTTAAAGTGACAGTTTTTTTTTTTTTTGACCTTTTAGGTGGTCGACACAGAAGAACACTAATATAATGTTTAACTTGGTTGGATTTTTAAAGTTCTGTCTAGTCCCCTTGATAAATTCAGTTTTATTTGAGCTGCTTTTTAGCAATATTGTCTTTAACTTGCTATTGCAAATTTCTGATACTATTACATATTTTTCATAGCATTTATTGGATCATACATGTCCAGACCTTGCATTTCTGCAGTGACAAGTAGTCCTTGATTAATTATTTTGTGAAATTCTGTGCAACTTGGAGGATTCGTGAGTAACAATAGTCTTTAAGTTTTAGTCCCAAAGAAAATTGCTTTTCCTCCTTCCTTTATATAACTTCATATGTTCTACTTGCTTTCTGTTTTCTGTACTGTTGGATACTGAGTGCTTCTACTTGTCCCTTCCCCATCCTCAGAGAATTTTGCTCTGTCTGGAGGACACTTCATAGTATTTTCTGTACTTGTGGTAATACCTTATGTATGCATCAGGGCATGTTGTGAACATGCACTGTGTTGGGCAGGAAATCTCCTGCCTCATGTTTTCCACAAACATCTTCAAGCATTCATTATGAATTAACAGTTGATTCTAAAATGTATAGTTCATAGCTTCTGTTGCGGTTTAGTTCACTGTCTTCCATCCCTCTTTCCAGATTGTAAAAATCTCCCAGTTTGGGGAGGAGGGAAGAATTGCCTTTTGGTGTTTTAATTTGAGTGAAATTGGACCTAAATTACCAGAACGCTTTATCTTTTGAACATATCTTTAGGCTTTTAATCATCAGTTATGTGCATAGGTCTGGAATGAACTTTTAGGTCTGTCTTGATAAAAGTTAAAGCCCCGATTTTTCTATTTAAAGACGACGATACTGTAAAATTGCTTTGGAGCTGATGAACATTTAAGAGCAGTTACTCTTTTTTTTTTTCCCCTAGCTTTGCTACTTCCAGAACTTCACTGTTGAATTTCCAGCCACTTCTTCTGAGTTTTGAATGATCTTTCTGATTTGTCTTTATGTGATCGTTTTAATATAAAGAAAATGCATTTAAAGTGAAATAGTTCTTCTATTTTCTACATTTCTCTATTTAGTATATTCTCCTGTTTGCATAGTGCTTTCCGTGCATAAGCTACAAGCCCTCAGTGCTTTTATGATCTGGCATCCGTTTGGTTGCTTCTTTCAGGTCTCTTGCTAACTCCTTATCTAATCAGTTTTGGTCTATATCTCAGAATGAAATCTGTCAAGTGGTTTTATCCATCTGCCAGTGCTTTGATTGTCCTAGTTTAACTTGAAACTTGTTTTTATATGTCAACTTTTATGATTAGTCTCTCCCAGGGTCAGGAACAAGCAGTATTGTTACTGGAATTTGACAAAGCAGTATTGTTACTGGAATTGACAAAATCATCTGTGGTTTTAATAACGTTAATGGCATACTTTCTTGTATGTGTGTGTGAATTTATGTTGTATATTCTTTTTACCCTTTTTAGATGTTGGATGTCTATGACATTCTTCCTTTCGATAATCCAGATGGTGGTGTTTGGAAACAAGGATTTGATATCACATACAATGAAAATGAATGGGATGGTGAACCACTTCAGGTTTTTGTTGTGCCTCACTCTCATAATGATCCAGGTAATATTTTTAACTATTGATTTGGGTATCTAGAGGCCTGAATTAAATATATAATAATGTGTTAAGACTACATGTGTAAAGATAACACCTAAATCTCTAGAAATATTTGAGTTTTTCAGAAATCTGAAAGTCTTATGATTAGTGTTTGTAATCTAGCAAAGCAGTTAAACATATACATAATTTAAACATAAACATATGCATAATTTAAATTCCATGGACTTCAAGGGACAACTATTGCAATTAAAGATGTATATGTTTATTTTTGGGAGTAAAACTTCAGCGCTGGTGTTGAAAAGTAACACATCATTTGTGTATATATCCTGCTGATGACCCAGGTAGTTTGTTCATTGCTGCATAGAATATAGTCTGTTTTTAGTTTTGTCTTTTTAAATTTAGGTGTTTAACCCTCAGCCTGGTTTAGGGTGTGCTTTTTGAAGAAATCTGATTTGCTGAGGAGACAGCAAATCTGTTTTTTTTTTTTTTTTACATAACATTGTTTTGCTTCTCTCCTCTTGAGTGCCTTCCTAATTCCTGTATTTTAAAAGAAAAAACCACAGTGGGATAATATAAGGTCTAAATTTAAATGGAAGTGTAGATATGCTTGCGTAACTCCACTTCATCCTCCCAAGGGGTTTTTTACTGTATAATATATTAAATGCAAAGTGTCAGTTCAGTTAAAAATGATTGTAAAATATATTAACATGAAATACATGACAAACTAGTGAATTATACAGCTATCATGTAGTACTGCTAAGTTGTGTGTAGACTGACCATGCAAAGATGGTGAAGCTTTATGGAAAGCATGGAAAAGCCACAATCTAAGTATTTTAGACTTTGCTACT
The DNA here is from genome assembly GCA_013398315.1 of Nothoprocta pentlandii. Classification (NCBI taxonomy): domain Eukaryota; kingdom Metazoa; phylum Chordata; class Aves; order Tinamiformes; family Tinamidae; genus Nothoprocta; species Nothoprocta pentlandii. The sequence continues at coordinate 289,965 of VZSG01000543.1, read as the reverse complement.
CCATAGCACTAGCAATTTAAGTTACAGATTTTTGGAAGCTGTCTGCGTGTTCTGGGCTTTGGATTTCTAGCCCCATTTTCAGTAGAGATGACTTTTGGCCTTGATAATGACTTTCACACCATTGGCTCAAGTAAACTTGCTGTTTCTTGAATGTTTCCGGTGTTGGTATTATCAGAACAGTAACTTCTCTCCTCTTCCTGCTATAGGAATTTTAACCAGCACTGCGGCTTCACAATTGCAGGTTCAGGCCTAGGCATTGCCAGTGGAGGTAACCCTCCGCCACTTTCTCTAAAGGAGACACGTAGACTCTTCTGACAATTTCTGTGTCCCTTAACAGATAGCAAGTCACAGTTAGAAACCTTTCTTTACATATTCCCTGATTCTTTAGTTCTAAAGATCTTTTTCTGTTTTTTCCAATGTTTTTTTGAACGTTCTTTTTGTAATTGTAGTCTGAAGTAGAATATATTGAGTTAGTCCTTCATTATTTATGCTGCACATAGCAGCACAAATAGCCTCTCTTATTTATGCTGCACATATATATGACCAGCTTCTTACTGCCATTCTGTAAGGACTCTATGGATCAAACCCTTAGATTCAAAACCTCCAACCTTCCACTTGCTTCTTCACATCTGTAGATCCCCATCTTGTGTCTAGCTATCAGGCAAACATCCATTTTTCAGCAGACTAACATCTTTGTCATTTGATGAGCTTTGGCTTTGACCTAGTGTTTGAGTGATTCAACAGCACCACTTCTTCTTGCTTAAAGTGTCCAGTGAGCCCTCACATTCTTGAACGTTGCAGTTACTGGGCCACTTTCAACATAAAGATTACTTCAAAAGATACCGTATTCTTTTCCTACAGGTGGCATATTCTCTCTTGGTGTGCCTGATAAGTTTGTCTTGAGATTGTTGTTGGCCCATCAGAACTTGCCAAAGCTACTTCGGTCCCATTTTTTAAGAAAGAATTATTCAAGATTCCTTCAGAGCCCCCAAATATTTTAGATTTGTTTTGGGGCTTTACAGACTAAGTTAGATCTTTAAGTTAGATCTTAAAACATTTGAGGAAAGGATCCCTAAAATACTGGAAGTCTTTGGAAGAAGGACATATCTTTTGTTAACTTTCAAATTCAGATGCAATTCCTGGGCCTACTAGTTGCAGAATAGTTTGAGTTACACTGTATATTTGCCACAGCCTTTGATATGTGCCTCATTTTGGAAGGTCAAAGGATGACAAGGGTTTTCTGCAGGTCTAAAAAATCTCAGTATATTCCAGTCCAAGGTGTCAGTTTTGGGATACTGATCTTTGTAAAAAATGTTTTTGAGTAATGAGGACTATTCAACTTTCAGAACAGATAAGGCAGAGATAGCAGTCATCTTGACCTGATCTAATGTAGTCACACCAGCCGCTTTTCCTTTTTCAATTTTTATGTTATCAGTTGTGATATTTCCTCTACTTACTGGAAGATATATTTGCAATATGTCTGTAACCTTTGTGAAGAACCTGGTAAAAGTAGTTCACCAAGGGTGATCGTGTGAGACTGGTTATCAACTGCCTTTATAAACAGTGTTATGAGATATCTCCAGACTTGATAAGGTCACTTATTTGGAATTACCTGCAATATGAAAGTTTATACCAGTAAGTATTTGAGGGGAAAAAAAAAGTAACGAACAGAAAGGGTTTTTTTTTTTGTGCAGCAATAGAATGCATTCTTCCTTTTTCCTCCTTTTTTTTTTGTTTGTTTCTGTGATAAAGGAAAACTACGGGTTAAAAGGCATGAGGTGATGTCTTCCATCGAAGACCTTAAAACCTAGTGAACATATAGCATAACTCTGCGTAGGAATATTTTTACCAATTAATGGGGTGCAACTTTATTAGCTATAATAAATGTTCACTTTTTTTTTTCCCCCTCATGTGACATGACTACTTTGTCTTCAATTTTTCATTTAACAGATAAGAATGCTAGTGAGAATATCGGAAGCTTAGTGGTGGAAAAATTGCCTTGGAACAGCAAGTCTGTGAGGGGGGAAAAGTGGGAATGTGTTCTTAGACTCCAAGCTCTATGTCTGGAGGTGACTTACACCTGCAAGCACTTACTGTTACTAAATCTGAGCAAACTGGCTCCACATAAATTCATTCAAGACTTATGAAATGGAGGCCTCTATGTTCTTTCCTTAAGTGGCTGTGTGTTGGGAAAACAGGTATGAAAACAAATCTTACATTTTTGATTAGTGGCAGCCATAATTATCTTTTTCTGTTTCTAAGAACTAATGAGGATTAGATGACCTTCTTAGATGAATTTAGGTCAGTGCAAATTAATTTCAAACCATGGATAGGTGTTCACTTTACAAATGACTGTGCTGAGTGACGTTATTGGCACCGTAAATAGTGACATTCCTTCCTACAGAGAGTTGAGGAATGATCTTCTAACAGGCTGTGCGGGCAAAGTCTGTATGTCACTTCTCATATACTTCTGCAGCCGTTTCATGTGACTTTGCTCAGGGTGCCTAAGGCAGCTGAATTCCCAAGGAGTAAGCTCTGCTTGGGAACTGTAATACTGTCTGCTAGCACAACTGGATTTGAAAGACGACACTCATTTATGACCTTCCATGTCTGTATGGATCAAAAGACTTCAAAGATCACTGGCTATTTCAACCCCCCCCCCCCCCCCCCCCGAGTCTTTTATTATCATGGCTGGTAATGTTGATCTTCATAATGTCTTTTCATTTGTTTATTTAAGAATTTTCATTTGTGGATGTTTAGTGTGAGTGTATACTAGACTAGATTCTATTCCTGGATGATAGCATTACAGATGTAGTACAATCACCTTTTAAGTGGAATTGAGACTAAAATAGATTTTTTTCCCCCAAAAAACTTCTGTCCAAGTTAAAGTGGATGTTAAAGTGTTCACCTGTGCATGATTAGTCTAAATCCTGCTTTTAAAAACTTCATGGATTATCTGTGACATAGGTAACATTACCATGCTAAAACTTACATTGCCCCCTTTTATTATTAAAAGCTATTCCCATTTTTCAAGTGGGCATCTTTATAGTCTTAAGAAGTAAATCATAGTGTTGAAGTAAATGAAAAAATTAAGCAGCGAAGTTCGATGTTGTTAATACACGAGTGGAATTTCAGTTTTTTTTTCTGATGGTGAGTTCTGGTAGGATTTTCAAATCACTTATGTTCCTTCGCATATTTGGTTCAGTGGACCACTAATGATTTAGACTGTTGTCTTGACCCACTGTAAAATTCTAATTACACATAAGAGTAAGATAGTATGATTTGGAACAGATATAGAAGTATTACTTGGGTTAAGACTGAGAGCTTTACCTTTAAATCGTTTCAGATTATAGACTATGAAATTAAAAGTTTGCTGATTAGTATAGTCATGTTGCATAGTAGTAGTAAGATTAAAACAAAAACACTGTATCGTTGTGTGTAGAATGTTTTCTTCCTCTTCCTCCATCAAGAACATGTTTTTTTCCCTAGAAATAAGATTATATTATCTGTGTAAAATATGTATACATATACAGTAATGTATACAGTAAGAGGTGAGTAGTTAGTTTTGTCTGCTCTATGGGGAAAGGAGCTTTAGAAATAGAACAGGAAGATTGACAGCTCCGATAACTTCCTTTTTTTCTTCCCCCCCCCCCCCCCCCTTCTTTCACGAATTCAGGGAATCTGAGTTGCATTTCTGGCTTTTTCTATTTCTGTACTTGCAAGAGTTGTAGAAGGCAACTCTTAGGGAAAGAGGTATTTTTCCCTTCTTGCCTTCTTCCCCCTCTCTCCTGCTTTCTCTCTTTCATGAAGATTCAAGCAGTTCTTCTGAAAACTAGCACAGCTGTTCTGGAGAGCACATGCCTAAATTCCTTATCAGTCCTAATTTTCTTCCCACCTTCAGTATAAGAATATCAGGCTTCACTTATACGAACAAAAGTTTGATCTTGCACTGTGTAAGCCTCTCATTCAAGAAGTCTAAAGATGCTTCTTGAAGCATGCACTATTTTGTTATAGATTTTGGGTTTGGTCAAGTGTACCTTTGTGTACTTAGCTGTGCTTATGAAGTAACATTGTGGGGGATCCTGGTCAAATGAGCAAAGATCTTTTATCAGTTAAAGTATGCTTTTGGAAAAATAAGTATAGTTTCCTACTTTTTAACCTAAATTACATTATTTGTGAGGTAAGAGGGAGGGGTAAGAGGTACTGCTTTATTTATCTTCTATTGTATCAGAATGGATGCTGCAGTACAATTATATTGTAGGAAGCGCTCTCTCTTGCTCAGGTTTGCCTTGTCTAAAATAGAAAAATGGAAAGTAACTGTCTTGGGAGACTACTTTAAGTTTTAATTCTGAAGTAACCTTATCTCAGAGACACCATATTTTGGAGTTTTTTTTTCATAAAATAAACTATAAACTATTATATACTATTACACTATACTACTATAAACTATTAAACACTGGGTAATTTGTGACTGCTTTTTTTTTGTGTATGTGTGTGAATTTAGTGTTGAGGGTTTATGTCAAAAACATTTCTAAAATAGTAACCGGTTACTTGCAGTGATTATTTTTGGCATCAGAGGATGATGATGGATTTTAAAATAATTTTTTTTATAGGTCCTGTGTCTCACAGCAGGAATTCTTGCTGAATCTACAAAGGAGCAAATTCAAAATTCTTTTCACATTTGGTTGTTTTTACTAAAATATAAATTAGACTTTGTGTTTTGGATTTTTTTTTATTTCTAGTGTTTACGTTATTGTGGATTAGGATACTATATGCCAGTGTGTGATCACTTAGACACACATACCACACTGAAGTTCTCCAAAGCACATGTTAGGACTTGGGGCTTAAAAATCCATTAATTTATTACTATTATTAAGAACATATATACTTTTTTTTACTGCTAAGGTTGTGCATGTTACGAAGGACATGAATGTAATTATTAAGAACTAAGATACATTCTGTCAGCTTATGATCCTTTATGACTTTCTTGACTATTAAGGCAGTACACTAAATGGCTGTCTTCTTTCAGGAATTAGTTAGACTAAATAGTGCTTTCATCTTGTGTTGTTTAGACATGATTTCATGCAGAAAAAAAAAAGTAAGGTTTTATGAATTAATTTGTACACTTAAGATTTGATATGCTAAGTCAAATTGCAGAGTTTCCCTATATTTTTCTGGAAAGTAACGCTCACTGAAATTTTGTTGTTTTACTTAATTCTTCCATAAAAAGAAAATAATGAATAAATGAAAAACTTCCATTGCAGAAACAGTATTGATCTCTATATTTTGGACCTACTGAAACTGATATCGAGCAAGTGTAAAGTATATTAAAGAAAAACTATTCACAAAAGGGTTACATTAATGAATAAGTGGTAGTGTTCTAGATATTTACAAAGTTTGCCTCTTCATTGATCCAGGTTTCTTTAGGAACTAGAAATCTTCTCAAGGAACATTTCCTCTTAAACATTGGAATGTTGGCTGTGGTAGTAGGCAGTTCAAAAGTGTATTTTTTTTATGGCAGCATACTATTCTTTCTTTCAGTTTAAAATAACCCACTATAATGAAAATTAAATATGTTTCTGCATGGATTTCTAAGCACTGCTCAACATCACTTTGGTAATAGCAGTTCCATAGTTTCAGAATTGTCTTCTGATTCTTGTGATCTAATCAGAATGCATTTTTATTTGGAGTTGTTTTTTGATCAGAAATTTTACCTGTATCTCAGCCTCTGTATCTTAACTGTATTAACAAAACGCCTTGACGTGAAAGGCATACATACATGCCTTTCTTTTGTGCGAGGAGATGGTACACCTTCAAGAAGGAAATTGGACTGAAAGCTGTACACAGGTCTAATGGTGAATCTGTTAATGAAATGCTTCACTGCTTTTCTTGCACAGCAGTGGATTGCACTGACATTTTTTCATGATCCCTGGTGTCGGCTGCCTTTCAGAAAACTTATTTTAACATAAAAAAGGAAAAGAAGAGAGAAGGGAGAGAGAAGAAAGCACCCAGAAAATCTCCTAAATCTCTCTGGAGAGAGAGAAAAACAAGTTTCCACAATTTTTTCACATTTTGCATAATGTCACTAATGAGCTTTTTTTTTTTTTT
>VZSG01000543.1:268876-283582 GCA_013398315.1 Nothoprocta pentlandii | reverse complement strand
TTTTTTTTTTTTTTTTTTTTTTTTTTTTTTTTTTTGTTAAATCCGTGCAAAGTTGGACACTTTGCATGGCCACTAGGAGTAATGGGTTAAGATCTGTTGATGTAGAACTAAATAGATTAAATGCAAGATGCTAGAAGCATGGTAATTGCATTTCAGATGACTTTTTCAGATAGCTTGCAACTAATTCTGTGAATAAATATATCTGAAGATTTGATGTATTAGTCATGTTACACCCTTTCTACGTAGCACAATAAACTTTTTTTTAATTACTGTGAGACTGCTTTTCCTCATCATAATGTATTTTTATATGAACTGTTTTGTTATTTTCCCTTTGATTCTTTATTGAAAACCTGATTAATAACCTAATGTAAACAATATTTAAGAAACTAATTCAGTATAAATTAACTTTTATTGCTACAACACAGTTGGATAATAAAAACGTGCTAAAATGGTTTTATTATGACACTTTTCTGTATAAGAAAAAATAGAACACAGTTTCAGTTCATTCTCCACTAGTTGTATCCAAGTATGATAACGTCTCGTGCAGAATAAGTTCTCGGACAAAGCACATTTGTAGTTGGCTACATGTGCATCTTATTACAAAGATATCAATGAAATATTTCTTTAATTCTTTAATTTCTTTAATTTCTTTAGTTTCTTGAAAGATAAATCAGTATTGAAAAAGATTAATTTGTCATAAGATTCTTTCATTGAAAGATCCTGTATCAAAACACTCAGTGAAATAGAGACCACAACAAGTTTTGATAAAAACAGCATTAAAGGATAATAAATCCAGCTAGCTCATTGCCTTTTCCTTCTTTGGCCTTCCTGAACCACTTGTGAAAAAGTAATTTGCTGACTCTTTTATTACATTGTTCCTATGTCTATAAAGAATGTATGTTTTATATCTAGACCGTATGTCCTTTTTGCTAATGTTCTGGAGGAAAACAAAACCGTGAGATATTAATTTGGATCTTTTCTTATCTGTACAAAACTTGTTCCTTTTAAGAAAAGGATAATGATCTAGCACTTTTTTTTTCAGAAGTGTTAACATTTTTTGTTTCCTTTTTAGACACTGGTGGCCCTTTTTCGTTTCTCATAGTTTTACTTTGAAAAAGCCAAATTTAAACATGAGTGCCACCAAAAATCAAACTTGGCTCATGCCGTCTAGTGACTAACGACAGGATTCTGTATTCAAAACATGGTTAGCATTTTGGTATGTGAGCTGGAAAAGAATGGGCATGCTGTCAAATTACATTGGCATTGCAATTTCACTTAAGGTAAATCAATCTCTCTCACAGAAAAGAGTCTCAATATTGACTCAGGATATACGCATTAATGTTTATTTCTTTTGTTAGACTAAAAATGACTTGTTTTATATTAAAATCTTTTATATTTATCTACTTAACTTGAAGCAGTATTGACGTATTCCAAAACGGACTGGTAATGTGTTATCTTAAAAGCAGACTAGCTTTGGATGAGAATGGTGGTGCCTACGTAGAACAGAAATGAGAACAGCTGGTAACTCAGACGAATCATTCGGGACATATATCTGTACAACAGTCCTCATGTTACATGGAAGCTTTCATTAAGTCTTAAAATGTGAATGCTACAGGAATGATTTGTATCATCACTTTTCAGGCTGTTCTGCTTCATCTGATCCATAAACTCATCTGAATCCATTTTGGGCAGCAGCCCCACTCAGTAACACTCAATAACACACATGACCGATGAGTTGGTGGAAAGAATAAGAATATGCTGCTTCTGTTTTAAGTATATTGGCTTTCTTTTTCCAATTATATCTGTAGGAGGAACCCAGCCCATTCAGGTTCAGGGAAGGAAGATGTGTGTGGTTCCTTACACAAGGTTTTGTGAAGAAATTAGAAACAAATTAGAGAATTTTCGTGGAATGCTGTGCACAGTGAAGCTTCAGTATGTGGTTAAGCTCCCAGCCTCCCCTTTTCTCTTTTCTTTCTCTCTTTCTCTCTTTCTCTCTCTCTCTTTCTCTCTTTCTCTTTCTCTCTTTCTCTCTTTCTCTCTTTCTCTCTTTCTCTCTTTCTCTCTTTCTCTCTCTCTCTCTCTCTCTCTCTCTCTCTTTCTCTCTTTCTCTCTTTCTCTCTTTCTCTCTTTCTCTCTCTCTCTCTCTCTCTCTCTCTCCCTTTCTCTCTTTCTCTCTTTCTCTCTTTCTCTCTTTCTTTCTCACACAGAGCCAATATTTTCCTAACAAGGGATTACAATCACAACATGGCTTTTTTTCCTCAAACAGCACTGACAAGCCTTTGGTAGTGGTGTTGGTGACGTGGTGCTCAGTTTGTCTCTGTTTTTATATATTTAGTCTCTAGGTCTGTGGGAATGCTGTTTTGACTGTCTGTTTTCTTCCCAAGATATGAATGAAATGCAGTGTTATTCACAGAATCACAGAATCACAGAATATTAAGGTTGGAAGGGACCTCTAGAGATCATCTAGTCCAACCTTCCTGCTCAAGCAGGCACACCTACAGCATGTGGCACAGGGTGGCATCCAGGCGGGTTTTGAAGACCTCCAGAGAAGGAGACTCCACAACCCCCCTGGGCAGCCTGTTCCACTGCTCTGTCACCCTCACAGTAAAGAAGTTCCTCCTCACCTGCAGACGGAACTTCCTGTGCTCCAGCTTGTGGCCATTACCCCTCGTCCTATCGCTGGCCACCAGTGAAAACAGCCTGTCCCCTTCCTCCCTGCATTCTCCCTTCCTGAACTTATACATATTAATCATATCCCCTCTGAGCCTTCTCTTCTCCAGAGAAAACAGGCCCAGCTATTATTGATGATCTTGGTTCAGTAACTTTACATAGACTGGAGTAAATGGGATGCTTTATAATTTGAAAAGGAGAGAAGAAAATAAAAGGAAGGATCAGGAGTGTGTCTGCTGGGAACAGGGCATGGGCTAAGAAGATATTGTGTTAATATGTTTTGTGAGAGATGAGGAAACCAAATAGAAGTTTTCAGTTTACAGGTATTATATTAACTGTCTTTTGTTACGTATTTGCAATTACATATTACAGTCTTTTATTACATATTTACAGTCTTCTTCTTGGACTTTTTATTTTTTACTTAAATCATTTTCTTCCTGACAATTTTAAATGCATAGTGTTATCCCCACAGTTCTAGCTTAGCTAAACAAATTATAATACTTAGTTTTCCATATACTTATATTTTTGGGAAATAAAACATTTAAACTTTATAAAACAAAACAAAAAGCATACTTCAGCATTGTGAACCATCCATAAGACATGAAATTCAGCTTTTTTAAATAGATATGTAACAATGTTTTTCATGATGAAGGAGGGATATGGGTCTGTGAAGACTCTAGAGAACAGCCTAAGTTTCACATGATCTCATTTCTTTGTGTAGGTTGGCTGAAGACTTTTGAGGACTACTTCAGAGATCAGACACAGCATATCTTAAATAACATGGTTATAAAACTACAAGAAGACAACCGAAGAAAATTTATGTGGTCTGAAATTTCTTATTTTTCAAAATGGTGGGATGGAATAGATAGTCAAAAAAAGGATGCTGTTAAAAGGTTTGAAAATCTTTACTATTTGTGGTGTACTACTTGCAGAATGTAATGAATCTTTATATGCATTTGACTGCACTGTCGACTTCATTTCTGGAAATGTGATATGACAAGAATAACCACACTATTAAAGTTCAGGAAGTTCTGAGTTTTCCTCGTTTTTTTTTCTTTTTTTTTTTTCTTTTTTTTTCCCCTCAATTAAAAATCAAAACTTCTATTTAGAGAAATGGAGCCAAGTTACTGAGTTGCTGAAAAAAAAAAGGTTGAAATTCTCCATTTGCAACCATTATGATGGTTTTTGAACTGTAGAAGGTTTTGTTCTAAACTCTGTTCTTTCGTTTGTATTGGCATAAAATTTTGGGGATGAAGTTAATCTTTCATACTAGCAATTTATTTGAGGCTAATGTTTCACTCAGTTATGATAGTCATGGAATCAGTTATTTTGCATCTTAAATTATGCTCTTAATAAATATGCAGCTGTGTAAATGTTAAGTACATACTCCACAAAATTGTTTTTTTCTTAAATCACAGTTCATAAAGTAATACAATAGCAAGATATTTAAGTAGGCAATGAGACAAGAAAGCAAGCTGCTTGCATAGCTTCTAAGTAAGAATCTAATTTTGAGATACTACCCTTGCTATCAAAAAAAAAATTACATATGCTATATTAGTATTTAGTGTATATAATATGTGTATGTGATATATATTTATTTAAACTAAGATGCCTTAGCTGGGTCACGAGCATCCCTTCAAGATGCACTGGGCGTAACTAGAGCTGCAACATATATTCACGTTATAAGAGTATCAAAGCTGCAAAGCACTGGTGTTCTTGGAAGTCTTGGGATTAATATAGAAAACTGTATGTTTAAAAAGTTGTGTACAAATTGTAAATAATAAGACACTGGGGGATTTTGTGACCATAAAATCTCTTGGAACACAAAAAGCAGGTAAATAACATTCACTAGGGAGCTATGTGCTTCTTGACTCAAGTAAATCAGATATTCATTGAACTACTTTTTAGTTATAAAAGAGTTGCAGAAACATGCACGGGAGATTATTTGGTTATATTTTTTCATTAGTTCTATGAGAGTTATTTATGTTTTGAGTATGTGCTGGTAAGTCTGTTGTATTTCTTGAACTCATTTATCAGATATGCAGTATGCTACACTGTGCCAATATTACTCTGTTATCTATTTCAGTGGGATTGTCTTTATATAAAAATTGAAGCTCCGTTAGCTTCCTAAAAAGGTAAACAGAAGGCTTTATAGAGATAGCAAGTATCAGTAGTGCTAAAACTGTCAAATATATGGGCATCTCACTCAGTTGACCTTTAGTGCTGTGCTATATGCACTGTTTTATTTTCATAGTCTTTGTGGGAAATAGCCCTCTTTGTGAATAAAAACAGCAACAGTAAATATTCTGTGGTGTGTGCAGAATAGTAGATAGTTTTATAATTTTACTTTTCACAGTTATTAAGAATTTTCCTGTTCATGTGCTCATACTTTATCCTCAGGTTAAAAAATAAAGAATAAAAAAGCCTTGTTGTATTGCAACAGTAAATATTCTGTGGCGTGTGCAGAATGGTAGATAGTTTTATAATTTTACTTTTCACAGTTATTAAGAATTTTCCTGTTCATGTGCTTATACTTTATCCTCAGGTTAAAAAATAAAGAATAAAAAAGCCTTGTATTGGAACTAGGACATTCAATTTAGATTTTGGCGTCGTTTCCACAATAGATCTCATATGTATTCAGAAATTGATTTTAACAGTATATTTTCACAGTGAGTTTCTGAACATAATTTACCTCTTTTTTTCATTCAGGCTGATAAAAGGTGGGCAATTTGAAATAGTGACAGGAGGATGGGTTATGCCTGATGAAGCCTCTGCCCACTACTTTGCTTTAATTGACCAGCTAATAGAAGGACATCAATGGCTAGAAAGGAACTTGGGTATGTTGATTTAAAAGATGTTTTGTTGTGTTGATGCAAGCAGTCAGTTAGCAATTTATTCTTTATATTTTTCAGTTGATTAAAAGGCTTTGCTTATTATGCTATCCTGAAACATTCAATCAGACCTCTTAAATAGGACTGCGGGATTGAGCCTAGTATTTGCAATTTCTATTTACAAATATTTTTGAATAAGGTGTATTTAATTTTTTTTCCTGTTCTAACAGTTAGATTAATAAAAGATGGTCATAATATGTAAGAATAATAATATGCAAAATTAAATTATGCTAAACTAGTTCCCATGCTTCTAATATCACAAACAGTTGTTAGGACAACCTTTTGTCATTTGGAACCATAAGTAAAGGCTTAAAATCATTGGATTTAAAAATCAAAAGGCATTCCATGTGTTTGAATTTATTCTGGATATTAGTTATTATGTTGGTATTGTTTGCTTGAAGTTGAAAAATAAAACCTGTTTTTCTTCTGCTCTTCCTTTTGTCAATAGGAGTAAAACCAAAGTCTGGCTGGGCAGTTGATCCCTTTGGCCATTCCCCGACAATGGCCTACCTTTTGAAACGCACAGGATTTTCCAATATGCTTATACAGAGAATTCACTACTCAGTTAAAAAACATTTTGCAAGTCAGAAAACACTAGAATTTTTTTGGCGACAGAACTGGGGTATGTCTGTTCTTTTGTTTTCCTATGTCTCAATATATTTCATTTGTTGCTTTATTATTGATGAATTAAAAAAGAGAAAATGAAAATCTTAACAGGAACAGATTATCTGCACAACTCAGTAAGTCTTCAAAATTTTAAACTTGTCATTTTCTTGTTTTAAAATAAAATCTTCCATTTTGTTTTAAAAACATCCAGGATATCTGATACTTTCTGTGATTCAGTTCTGCTTTACTGATTTTTTTACTGTTTCTGTTTTACTGAAATTTTACTGTTACTGTTTTACTGAAATTTTAAAACTTCAAGATACACCTGCATTTCAAACATAAATCCTGAAAGAGGAAACAACATGGAATTTCCTCTCTACTTTTTCTTACGTCTTTGCTTTCTTCCTCCTATTTTATTTCCAGATGTTTATATTTAGTGAATAGAGGCAAGGAAATAAAGTGGAAATATAAAGGAATATTTTCCTTAAATGGCAGCAAAACTGAATATTGGATGAAGATAGAAAAGTTTCTTTTCTAGTCTTACTATGGCAAAAACCTTCAAGCAACCGTATTTTCTCAGAATGTGTGATTAATTTGTCTAATTAGTTACAGCAGCTTTGAAATATGTAGATTATCTTTAGTCAGAAAAAAGATTTAAAATACTTTTTAATTTGCAGTGAAATTCTCAAAACTTTTTTTCAAATAAAGATAATTGCTTTCTTGATATTATTTATGCATTATAGAATACGAAAGATCAGTTAAATAATGGAGCAATTATAACTGCAAACCGCAAAGTATCTGAAAATGTCTGTACTTTCTGATAAGAGTGTTATGTTTTGTTTTGCAGAGTACCAGCATTTCAATAAGTAATAGGACAAATGCTTGCTGGTGTGTTTTGTTATTTTAGTTTTTAAAAAACAAGCTAATATGTCACTGCTTCATCAATACTGTGTAAACAAAGGTATTTTATTTAGTGATGAAAGGTAGAGATTACTATAAAATTTTCCAGTTCTTGTGTATTATTCAGAAGATATTAGAGGAGAGAAGGGAATTCAAAAAAAGTAGTCTCCCTCACAAGCAAATTTTGGTGAAGTAAAAACATGACACTATCCAAGATGATGTGCATCACTGACATTTTTGAGGTTTTCCTCAGTGATCTCCCTCATCAGTGATGTTTTGGGATGTCCCTCAGTGTGCATAAGTAAGCAAATATACTTGATGTGACTTTTTATGAATGGTTGCTAGCTTAAACTCTTAGATGATATGCCATGGTGCTTGGACTTCAGAATAGTATGGCCTTTTGAAAGAGTTTTTAGCTCAGGTGTTTTTGCAATTGTTTCTTGTAAAGTTAAACCTTATAAAATCTTAAAGCAATGAAAGTTCGATATTGTTTTTGACTGAAAAACACAACATAATTGCATTTTTTTCTTTTGTTTTAGTTCTTCCACGATGAGATTTTTGTCAGATGACAGTTTGTTCAGACAGTTTGTTGGTTTCTTTTCCCTTGCTAGTCCTTATTTCAATCCTTTTTGCTGCTCTTTTGCCCTGAGCAAAATTTTAACTATAGTGCTAAGGATCTCTCTCCATCTTTTTGTGGTAGATGAGGAGAGAAGAAACTACATAACCGGATAGAGCAGTACATGGAAATAAAATTCCAGTGCTGGTTGAAATAGCTATTTTACAAAAAAAAAGCCTCTTTTTTTACAATGTCAAGTTTTACTGATTTGCATTCATTTTGGCTGAATTTGAAAAAAAAATAAGTTATCATGATAAAAAGGAAATTCTGTCCCTGTATTTCCTCCCCCACCTTGCTTCTCCCATCCCAACAAGTTTAAAAGCTCTGCTTCTGAAAACTTCTGCTTCTGAAATGGTTTTTATGTAACTTGCTTTTATTAATCTGTCTTAAAAACAATTTTCATTATGATTCCTGTTCTACAACTTTCCAGATACTGTAAATGTTGATATAATAGGGGAAGGAAGTTTCTAGACTTTTTTTATTTGGAAATTTTGATAATACTGTAAAATATTTAACCACTGGGTAAAAATTTGTGACAACTTCCAAGCTTGTATGATCAGTGATCACAGTACATTCATCTGGCAAAATAGGCAAAGCTGATTCCAGAGAGGTAAGAATTACCACAATTGGAAGAAAAATGCATATGTTTATGGGTTGTCAACTGTTCAGTAATAAAGTAAGTGTTTGTTAACAAAACATACGGAGTGGTGCAGTGAGGGCTTCTGTTCTTACAGCTTCTGAAGAACGTTCTGTCACGTGTTGTTGATTTACTTTTCTTGGGAGCCAGATGCTGTGGCCCATCAATCATGTTTGTCCCTTGTTTCCATATAAAGTTTTTTTGTGTGCTTAGTGCTAGAAACAGATAATCAACATTCAGAGTGTGTTAACAGATGAGTAAAGGTAAAACTGTCCTTAAAGTGAAGATTTGAGAGACTTTCTTTTGAAATGCTTTAATAAAAAAAATGTGTAATTTATTTGAAGTAGACATTCAACTCTGTCTCCTGGTATGATCAAGTTCTTACTTTTGACGATGGGCTGACTACGTGGAAGAATTAGGCTTGCAAAAGTACTCAAAGACTTTTTGACACAAGTCTGTAAAATCACCATGTTAATGTATTGAAGACTCAAGGAATTAAGATACTGTTGTAAACAATTGAAATTACTAATAGAGTAATGACTTGTTTTTTAATATCACAGAATTGTAAAATATGATTTTCTTCACCTTTTAAAGTTGTAGGAATAAATTATCTGGGCAAAAAAAACCCTTATATTTGTTCTTATCTTCAAATCAGGCAGTGCTTGATAAAGCCATCTCAATCTTTGTTGTTAGCTCTATTTTTAGACTGTTTTATTTAAAGCAGATAAGAAAAGTTTGTCCCATCTACAGGTGTGCATGTTCAGAACATGAAATGTCTTGGTCTGATGTTTTTAAATAGAGTCTTGAGGACCGTGAAACTGATTTAACTTCAGAACACTTGTTTTATGTGCTCTATGCATTTAATTCCAGATTTGGGATCCAGTACAGATATCCTTTGCCATATGATGCCTTTCTATAGCTATGATATTCCTCATACGTGCGGTCCAGATCCAAAAATCTGTTGCCAGTTTGATTTTAAACGTCTTCCTGGAGGAAGAGTAAGCTGCCCATGGAGAGTTCCGCCAGAGGCCATTCATGCTGGGAATATTCAACACAGGTACAATTTCTTATGTTTTGGAAGTGAATAATTTATTTTTGTGCTGATTAAAGAGCCTGTTCTATAGTTCTTGAAACAGCTTGGCTACAGGAAAATGATACTTAAAACCTGCCTTGTGTTTGGGCTTAAGTTCAGAACATAATTGACAATGGAACACACAGATAGGTTCTGACTAAGGAAGATGCATTTAATATATATTTTTCTTGCATTTATGATGCATAATTCTCTTTCTCAAATATCGCAGATGAATGCCAAACTGAATATTCACTTGATCAGTTTTACTCTCTTCTTGCTTATGCCATTGAGCCTTGCTGAACATTCTGCAGGCTGCTTTTGCTTTTATAAATAGTTGGGGGGGGGGGGGGAGAAACTTCTTCAAAATTATCTAATGTGGAATTAGCTCATTTAAATTCTTAAAAATTTTATCTTTTATCTTTATCTTTTATCTTTTTTTTTTTTCTTTTTTTATCATTTCTTTTTTTGATTTCCTTTTTTTTTTGATTTTTTTTTTTGAATCCAGATATGTGGACTATATTTAGTTAATTAGTTAGTTAGTCTTCCTCCCTTCCTACATGCTTTCTAGTTTAAATCTGTTGCATCCCCACAACTCTATTTGGTTTTGAATAATCCACTGAAAAGAGACTTAAAGTAAGTTCAAAATCCAATTGATACATATGTAACCAGAATATTACTGTAATTTTTGTTAATATTATATATAGCCAGTAATTTGGCTCTTGTCAGTGTTTAGTTGATGACTTCAGGGAGAGCACAGTGTGGTTGTACTGTTCGCTAATTTCAGTATAATAAGATACTTTCTACTCTCTGTTCTTGCAGCTTCTGCTGATCTGTAGCCTGTTTTCTAAGGTAGACACTTAAACTGAATCTGTCTCCTGTGTCTTCAGATTCACCTATTTTTTTCTTTTTTTTTCTTTTTTTTTTTTTAAGATAGAAATAGCAAGTTGCTATGCCATTGGTAAGAATCAAGTTTTAAAAAACTATCTGACAGCTTTGGAAAAAAAACTATCTTGAGTTTAGGAGTTTAGGTATGTGATTGGGATGACTAGTGCAAATAGTTTATAGTAGCAAATATTTCAAGAATAGCAAGGGTGACTTTCAGTTTCTAGCCTTGATTTTGAGATTTTCAAATAAGCAGCTGTCATTAGAAATGATTGATACAATGTCAAGTACATACGACACACAAATCAAGTCTTTATAGCTTTCTGAGTACACTAATATGTATTTTGTCAAGAATTTTGAAATTTTCCCTTTAAATTTAATTAAATTTCAAATGCAAGACTTTATTGGAGATAAAAGCAGAAGCATCACAATTGTCATTTTTTTATTGAATTTGGAATACTACTGGGAAAAATGCCATTTTCTTTAGAAATAACCAGAAATTGAAATTAGATCTAACAACAGAATTGTTTTAGCACACCCTGGTACTTAACAATTTTGAGGAAAAGATGTTTCTTTAGATAATACTTAAAAAAAAATCTTCAGGCATTTCTTAGCCTGGAGAAATGAGGCAAGCAAACAAGAATCTTCGCTTTTCTATTTTACGAACAACTTGAGCAAGCAGGCTGTGAGGAATATGTAGAAAGAAATATTATAGGTATATATTTTATATGTAGAGAGAAATATTAGGGAAGTTATTTCTTTATTTGTCAAGTCTTAATTGCATTTTTGCACTTCTATTGCACTTTCACTTTTATTATACTTTTGCGTAATGCTTTAAACCAGACTTGTTAAAGAAATGAAAAAAGGAGTTAATGATTCTTGAGTCATGTAAAATAAAAACAAGAATGAAATAGGGCAAGTATACATTAAGGTATCATCAAATGCAAGCCTAGTGTGTTTCCCAAAGCTGAATCCCTTTGTATCAGTTTTCAGTAGATCCAGTGTTTAATGGGATAGGTATTATCCTCCCAGCAATATCCCAGAGATATAGATATTAACAGTAGAGAAAGTTAAACTAACCTGATGGTCTTTTGATTCAGGAGAGAATGGATCTTTTACAATCAGCAAACTGAAAAGAATGTAGATACTTCTTCTTTGATAGCATACTTTTAAATTCATTAAAATGTAAGAAACACTGAAGAATACAGAAAGAAATACTTGTATTTTAAGAACTGGTAATGTTGTATGCAACCAGATACTTTTCTGGTCTGACTTCTCTAGCAAGAGACATAGCACATCTACAGCTCTTAATGAAGAGAAGATTTGAGAGAGACAGAAATAATTGTAAAATCATATCATAAGTGTAGCAAGGTCAAGGTTTGTCTCTGTAGGGTTGTTAAGGGTTGTGTCTGGCTGCCTTTTTTTAAGACTGGAAATATACATTGCATGTATACAGTGTGGAGCTGAATAAAGCACTTGATACATATTTCATCAGTTCAGTGGCAGAGTTTAAATTGCTGACCTTTCTTAAATGCTAAGATTCCACTCAAAAATATAGGTCTATTCAACTGAGATTGTAACTCTTGATTTTAGTATTGCTATAGCTATGGTGATACAAAGAAGAAATTCAGATCTGAAAAGCGAAGACTAGCTGTTGGATTTATAATTGTCCTGCAGCTTTAATTGTCATTTGATAGGCATGAATGATTCAGCAGTCTTATTAAAAGCTTGCACTTTGTGAACTTAGTTACACTCCCATAACAGTTTAGGTTATAAAGATTGTTGTTGTGTATGCCCTGTCCTGCAGCTGCATCCTAATCACATCTTTTTGTTTGAGTGCTGAACTTCTGACTTTTCAGAAAAAAAAAATCCAGCACCAAAAAAAAGAAATCTGCTAATACCTGAATTACAAGATGAGTTCACATGAGCAAGAAATAACAGCTTTTTTTTTATAATAATGAATTGTACTTAGAGTGGAAACATAACTTGTTTTGATGTATACTTCCTTGTCATGCATAAAAACAGAAGATTCTGTGCTGTGGGCTTATATGCTACAGAGTAGAAAACGTGTCTCATCTTCAACAAATCCTGTCTGAGAGTTTCTGTTCACTCTTTTTCTCTCCTCTCTGAAATTATATTTTAAAATTTTTTGGAGAGGGACTTGAATCTTTCAAGAGGATACATGTGATTCTGAGACATCTCATTTTGTTTGGCATTTTGCAACTGAGAGTGATTTGCAGTAGAGGAAATCCCTGCTGCCTCATTACAAGCAACTAAGAATTCAGTAGGAAAAGGTGATTTATGAACAGGGAGAACGCAGCAGCATTGAGTTGAGCAGTAGATTTGGAAAGAAACTAGGCAGGAGTTAGAGGAGAGATGTCGCACGCAGTCAGATGGCCTCATAGCAGTAACCTTTCCTGAAGTCTTACGTTTCTCAAGAGGCTCTCCAATAAAATATTTTCCTAACCAAAAACTGCATTTTGGAAATTAGAGTTAGGCTGGCTTTTTAAAAGGGAGAATTAACTAGTCTTTTGTGTGATAATTTTAGTAGTTCTGTGAAGAGGAAGACTCACCTCCTATGTTAAGTACAGGTTACTGTTGATAGTCAGGGAACAAAAATGATTCAGAACTGTGTTCATCGTTAACTAACGTTCCCATGCCACTCCCTACTCCAGTATATTCAGACCTTGTATTTACTCAAAATTCTTGAAAACAGTTAAAAAAGTTGAAGTTTAAAAAAGTTAAAAAGCAAATGCCCAGACTTCTTCTTGATTAGATTGGAAATCCATTTTTCTCTATAAAGCTTGGTTAAATTCTCACAAAAATGCTCATATATATATTAAAAATCTTCAAGGGTGTGAAATAAAAGTAGGTGGTGGTAGTAAGCCTTGTTTGTAGAAATAAAAAGGTCACTGGAATCTGGAATTGAAACTATTTTCTCTTTCAAGTTTTATCCTCATTTACTGCACATTACTGCAATTTATACTTCCTAGTGTAATTATTTCTACGACTTTAATTAGAGAAGATCACCACCTGAAGTCGTCCGTAGTGGTTCACAGCCTTGGGGAGGGTAAGGGAAAAATGGACATTTTCGCTAATTCAGACATCAGACTTGTAACTTTAATTGTATTGCTGCTTAATAAGAGGACTGATACTTTACATACCAGAGAGTCAGTGAGGACTGAACGAGAATTTTACTACCATCTTTTCTGCACAAAAGAAATGCAGATTTAATGGGCTAGGACATGAGTAAAGGATTTGATATTGCTGTATGGGAAATCATTAGTAATGCCTAAGAAGACTCGTTATAAGACAGTATTATCTGGCTGAAGAGCGAAAAAGAATTGTTAGTCTTAGCAAAAACAAGAAGAAAATTCTGATGAAAATAATTACCGGATTTCAATAGTTATCTTCAGAGATTAATTTAAGGACTTTTTTTTGGGTCAAGAACATGAAGCTAAGTGTCTGAGGAAACTGTCGGAGGAGATGAGAAGAGTTTGTTTATTTGTTATTGTAAATAACGTTTGGAGAGGATTGGGATTGTTATCTATATGTGAAACAAATAAACATAATTTAGACTAATGGTTGGTTTTGACACAGAAACAACTTGATGCATATTGACTGATTTAAGATGGAACTTGGTAAGTTTATGGAAGATTTTAATTGGCTTAGTGTCTGAAATTCTGGTAGATTGCATATGATGCCTGGTGCAGGGAAAGGCATCCGGGTTTTTATCCTTAAAAGGAATAGAGAAAAATGTTATTTGTTTGGTATTTAAGGAATGTTTTATCTAGTACTGACCTTTCTAATTCTGTGTTCTAAGTCATATTTTTTTTTTTCAAGGGCTTGGATGATTTTAGATCAGTACAGAAAGAAGTCAAAGCTTTTTCGTACTAAAGTTCTGTTGGCTCCGCTAGGGGATGATTTCCGCTATACTGAGAGCTCAGAATGGGATCAACAATACCAAAATTACCAGAAGCTGTTTGATTATATGAATTCGCATCCTGAGTTGCATGTTAAGGTAAATACAAAGTTTTTTTTTTTTTTTTTTTCTAGTCTGTGAAGAAAACGTTTTTTCTAGGTAAGATGAAATTCCATGGAAACAAATAGATACACCTGGATGGGACACTGTGCCCTGTGCTGTAGATGTCCCTTGAGCAGGGTGGCTGGACTAGCAGATCTCTAGAGGTCCATTCCAACCTCAGCTGTTCTGTGATCTGTGATTCTGTGATTTTGACAGCTCTCTTCGAAACAACATCCAGATCTTTTCTAGTTTTTAATAACTGGACATGAAAAGATAGGGACTCTTCTAATTCTTCCGTGTCTATGTTGTTTTGACCAGTTGGAGTTAGAGTTTTGGCACTGGAACTTCACTCCTTCATGTTTTTTTCTGGTTTTTTTTTTTTTTTTTTTTTTTTTTTTTTTTTTTTTT
>VZSG01000543.1:246837-264927 GCA_013398315.1 Nothoprocta pentlandii | reverse complement strand
TCCAGCAGCTCCACATCCCTCTTGTCCTGGGGAGCCCAGAACTGGACACAGTCTCCAGATGTGGCCTCACCAGGGCTGCGTAGAGGGGGACGATCACTTCCCTCGACCTGCTGGAGGAGTTATTGAGGAAAGGGAATATTAACCTGAGTGACCTAACTGGAAACATGTACTTTTTAGTAAAAGTGTATTACAGCCAGTAATTGCATTGTATTATCATATTTAATGATAAAAATCTGATTTTTAATTAAAATTTATATTAAAATACCTACATCTACACAAATTTACATTTTCTTAAGACTTGTTCCTTTATTTGCATTATAGGTTTTCTCTTAATGATATCTTAGTTTTAAAGAAAAAAAAAAGTTGCATCCAGTTTAATTTAATCCAGTGTATTGAAATGTTAAATTGATTAAATCTTCTAAAGGTAAAATGGCAAACTTCTTTATTTCCTGCAAAGATGTTTTTAATTACGATTTCTGAGGTGATTTTTTTTAAAATATTGTCTAATGCATTTAACCAAATAAGTGCAAGTAACAAAATACATTGATATCTTAATAGTCTTAAATCTAGCAGTATTTTTGAATGCAGTTGTGACTCAGCCTAAATCTACTCAATTCACAGCATTTACTAGTGTAAATGTAGGTTATTTTTTTTCCCTGAGCTCGCCTATATGTACCTCCTGTTCTTCGTGTATTCTCCTTCTTTACATCAGGATTAACACTGCTGCTTAGTAGCCAAAAAGCTACAGTGCAGGGTTCTAACTCAGGACACGCCAAAAACAATACCTGCCTAAGAAACAAGTTTTTTTGTCTTTTGTTTTTATGTGTCAAGTTTGTGCCTTTTGAAAGTTTAACAGTTTTCTAATGGAGATTGAATAATTCCTGATTTGAGAAGGAATTAGCTTCCTCATGCAATAGAGAGAAGATGGATGGATTTAAGTAGCTGGTGAATGGCCATGGACTTGGGAAATACATGGTGAATTTATTTAGGAGATGTAAAAGTTATTATATACTATGTATGTTATATATATTTCCACTTATAAAAGTGGAAATAAAGATAACTTAGTGCAGAACGAGTAATCAGTGAACCAGTTTTTGATCTGTTCACAAAATATTTCTTCAGGTAACAAATATTTCTTCAGGGACAAATTAGAACTAAGTCTATGGTAACTGCTTTACACACACTTCTAATTTGTAGCAGTTTGAATCAGAGCTGAGGAATAGCAAGGTTTTATGCAGCTTTTGGAGATATATTGGAGGGAGATAAGGGCTTACTTTTATGTTGAAGTGTCCTCTGGCAAAGTGTTTCTTGTGGTTTCACTTCTGGGTGTCTTTGACCATTGAGCCACTGCAACGTTTAGAATAATAATTGAAACTTGAAAGAAAAATCCTCCATCAAAGAGACTGCTGTATTAGTTAGACCTGTAAAATGGAATCAGTTTATTTTTCTGAAGTGCAAAACAGTTCAAGTGTTATTCTAAAGAAAATAGTTTTATAGTGAAGTTGCAGAATAGTATGAACTACAGAGGTAATACCTGTTGTATTGCCATTGTGAGATTACTAGATAAAAGACAAAGTGGCAGCTTAAGCAGAATAACCTTGGCAGAGCAGAGTATGTTTTTTGGGGAGCCACGTTGGTGTTGACAGGAGATGGAGGTAAGTGGCAGTCATCTTCTGTTCTGATTTGCTGCTGGGGTGCAAATTCAACACATGGAAGAATTTCTACAGACATATTTTTGTTAGGCATTTCAGTATGATTGGCAATTAATATTTTCGAAAAGTAAACTTAGATTGTTACCACTAAAAACCACTGAAAAGGTAATATTTTAATACTAGAAGGAGAGGAAGGCTGTCTGTTATGTTCAGTGTAAGGCTCGTTGAATCCTGTTGTTTCCTTCTTTTAGACAAATGTTTTAGTAAACAAGCAAATGAGCTAACAGTGTTGTGAGGGAAACTTGTTTTGAGTGAAGTACAAAAGATAAAATACGTGCTACGTAGAATCTACAGATAATATAGTTATTCATCTTTAACATAGTATTACTCATTTGATAATTTGTTTTATTGGTATGTAACTGTACATATCTAAGACAGTTTATCCTTAATGCACTATTTTAAGGTCTGACCTATAATGTATGAGATAACATTTGTGAAAGTAGTTGTTACTTTTGTACTGACATTTTTAGGTTATAGTTCAGTATTTCCCATCACTGAAGTCTTTCAGGAAGTTAATGAGGATTTCTAGAAGGATAAGGTGCAACAGGACGTTTAACTATTGAAGATGGCAATAGGCGAAAAGGTATAATTGATGTGTAAGTTGTTTAAACAACCCATACAGCTAGGTACAAGAAAAAATGTATGAAAACTCTTTTTTCCCCAGGTAAAATGTATGTTTTTTCCTTTTTAAAGTAACACAAATATTTGATTTTTCTCTACCATCCCAGGTCAGCTGAGATCCTTTATTCCTTGGCTTTGGTGCAGTCCAGTAAGTCTGGCAAGATGAACGTATTTCCTTCAGTGGATCACTATAAATTGCTGACAGAGGCTAGGAGGAACCTTGGACTGTTTCAGCATCATGATGCCATTACAGGAACATCCAAAGATTGGGTAGTTGTAGATTATGGCACAAGGTAATCTATCATAAATACTTAAATGTAACATAGTAACACATTTGCTACATCTAACAACATACTGATAGTGTACTATTAGTTAATGTGAATGTATGATGGTATTACTACAAGAATTTTATTCGATTTTGATAGTGATTTTATTCACTTTACTCCTATCAAGTTAGGAAATATTTTCCTATTCTTATAGAATAAAAATCTAAAAATCTTGTTTATTTCCAAACAAAATTTTTCTGGGAGTTTCAAAATAAATTTGTAATTATAGGATTGTTATATTGGGTAGCAACTGTTATACATACCATATCTGCCTGTGTAGAAATGGATTGATCAAGAAACACTGTCCTACTTACCCCCTCCTGTAGCCTTCCCACCTTAGCCTCAAAAGTCTTTCACACTGTCAGTACTCTGTTTTATTTGTAATATTACTTCATTTGTATTATATCCTTTATGTAAGCTGTTTTCTCAGTGTTTTGGGTAATGGCAAAATATCTCACTGTGTGAAATTCTTTTTGAAATATATATTTATGATATATGACTGTAGCTGTATACCTTTAAGGTAATCATGCTTTTGTTTAGGAAATTTGTACGTATTGGAATATTAAGCACTGCTAGACTTCATGAATAG
Source organism: Nothoprocta pentlandii (assembly GCA_013398315.1). NCBI lineage: Eukaryota > Metazoa > Chordata > Aves > Tinamiformes > Tinamidae > Nothoprocta > Nothoprocta pentlandii. The sequence goes on along the minus strand of VZSG01000543.1, from coordinate 261,679 downwards.
ATATCATAATGGTAGAGCATGTCCATTAAATAAGCCATTATCTAAAATGTCTTTAGCACGTTCTATTTTATCTTTCTCCAAGAATATAGCAACTTAAGAATATTTTCAAATTCCATAAATGTGCCTTTTTTAATATCTATATAATGTCTGTTAAAGCATCTAGTCAAGGTAATAACATGTGCAGTACACTTATCTGGCTAGGGTGTAATAAAATAGTGCCTTTCATTTTACAAAATAAATTTATGCCGCTGTGTATTTTTATGAAGTCAAAAATCTCATATTGGTTGAATCAGTGGAAGCATTCATTATTGCTTAAATGTGTTATTTCTGTGTTTGTTATGGCTTCTCTGACTCTTGATTACATTTTCAGGGTTGCTATCATCAGTGCAGAAACTGAAAATCAAATGTATAAAATAGAAGTGTCTGGTATTCTGGAGGCGTACATTTCAACAGCAGGGTGGAGATGTATCTAATTTTCAGGATGCGAAGAAGGAATATAATGAAAATGCAGAATATTTCCACTTTTTGCAATCTGGGCATCAATTGTTAAATAGCTGTTCTTAGGCTGATGTTCATTAGTATTAGAAATTGTATTTCTCTTTCTGTAACTCTTCATTTTGATGTTTTGTCTTTCGGAGGCTTGTCACTCTGAATAAAGACAACTTAGGAAAAGTAACACTACTTAAATTTTTTTAACAGGCTTTTCCATTCTCTAATAAATGTGAAAAAAGTGATAATTGACTCTACTCATATTCTTATCCTGAAGGATAAAGATGCTTATAATTATGATGCATCAAACCAGTTCCTTAAGATGGTGAGTTACCTTTCTTTATATTTTCCAAAATTAAAATTTGAATAACAATATATATTTGATACAATTTCACTTGAGATTTTCAATCAGACTGAGGTTGGCCATTAGTATATGCTGTAAAATATATTACATATCACTGTTGATGTTAATGGAACATGTTGAAAAATAAAAAGGAAAACTAATTCTGTAAAGAGCTGAGGAAGAGCTGTTTCCAGTTTGTGAAACACAGAGTAAATGCAGTTGTCTTTAATTTTCATGCATATTTAGATTTGTTGTTGATTTCAGCAGCCTGTATACATGAATATATACTGTATATAGTCATGCGATTTTACTTTGCTTGTAGCTTGAGAAATACAGGAAGAAGAAAATTTCCATTCCATACAGGAATATGAACCCAGGCTGGATTTGCAAGACCAAATATAAATGAGACCTTGACCTTTTTCTTAACTGAAATGATTTGAAATGGGAGTCTATAGAGAGCAAAATTAGCAACAGATCCCCATATGTCATTTTGAGATCTGTTTTACACAGGGGAACATGTTAAGAAAGCACACTTGCTAATATATTTCTCGGTTGAAAGTTCTTCTTTCTTTTCACTTTGTAGTCAAAGACAGTCTACTATGATAGCTAGATAATCTTACAAAGTACTGCATGTGGAATAGATAGGAAATGAGATACTTTAATGCTGTTGCGCATAAACACAGCAGGATTAAGACAGTCCTTGATACATGATTATGTGGTAATAATGATTAATGGTAGTAGTACACTGATGTATATTCTGTTGGCTAAGGTATGCCTGTTGTGGTATCTTAGATGTATCCATCTTTCAGTTGTGTAGGTTGGAAAAAAGTCAAAATAGTCATTTATACCTCTGTGACCTTGGTATGATGTTTGTTTATTTATGCTTTCATCCTGGTTTATATGTTTTTTTCTCATGATTGGGAAAAGACTAACAAAGTAACTATGTATCTTAAAAAAATTTCTCATGTTATTCATAGAATAGAGATAGGCTTTCAGTATAAATATGAGCTCTTAATTACATTGAAGAGTAGTGCGAAGCTGCACTTTGCTAAAATTTCATTATTCCTGTGCTATATTAGTTCATAGATTACCACTAGATCATGGAGTAGCAATTCATGTTTGAGCTTTATCTGCCGTATAGGGCTGTACTTATAGGCAAAGACACCATTTAATTACCGTTGCATAAGCACAGATCCCAAAGAAGATGCTTACATATATGCTTTTATAATCTCCACATAAGATGGGAAAAAGCAGCTGATTATCTGTTTAAATGGTAACTGCAAGTTAACAGAAGCTTGATATATCTGCAATTTTGTAGACACCGTGATAAAACATTTCTGGGGAGTGATTGAATAATGTTAGTGGGAGAATTTTCGGGATCTTTGCGAAGAGCTGTTTACAAACCTTGAGCAAGTAGAGAGTCCAAAGATGCTTGTTTCAAAATATTGTCGAAAGTAGTTCATGGAAGATGATGCCATGGATTGATCAGTGGTGGGTGTGCTGAATCAATATGATGAGTCAAGGAATTCAAGAAGGATGAATGATAATACTTTGTGGGTAGAAGCACATACTGCCTGTGACCGTAAAAGGTGTCAAAGAGACGTAATTGAAGAAACAGGCCAGTAGCACTGAGGTAGATGTACTCAGGGAGAAACGGCACTGCTTGGTGCCAGTGGAAAAAGAGGTTCAAATGATACATGATGGAAGGATCCCAGAAGAACGTTGCCTACCGTGTTTTCAGCTGTTCTTAATTGTTAGTTACATATGGAAGCATATGGATTTTTCAACTAATATTTAGGTGTCTGGTAGATTACTAGGGAAACTGTACTTCTACAGATTTAAATTAGTAAACAAATAAAACTTATATTGCTTGGAAGAAAATATACTGAAAAAAGAGTATGATTTAGAGACTCCAAGTGATCTGAGATCCACAGCACAAAGTGTAATGTTGGCACTGATTGCACTGGAGTTGGTGTATTACAGTCTCGTTTGCATAGAGCTAAGAGATAAAACATGAAGTGAGTAAGCAATGTATTTGAAAAACAGGACTTTGAGGATGTTTTGCAAGATTTTGAGAAACTGGGGACTTTGCACTCTGCATCCAAAGTCTGCAATTATAGCAGTTACCACTGAAGCCATATGAATACAACAGTGCATTCATTACTAGACTTTCCTTTAAACTAGATTGTGTTATGGGCTCAGTTTTATTTCAAGATGTGGAGAAATAAAAGTAGGAGCATGCACAAAGTTTCAGACTGCAGTTATTGCTAGTAAGTTCAGTACAGGTCTGAGGCAAACAATGTTAAGCTAAGCCTTAATATATTCACTGTGAACATATAAAATCTTTCTATGCTAGCCAGTCACTGTGACTGGGAAGCAATGTCTTTTATTGCTTCTTGGAGTCGGTTGAAGCTCAGTTTTAGTGAGGTACAGTTTTCTTGCTCTTTGCAGAAAAGTTTACTTTCCTAAGACTGTTTTCTTTTCTGTAATAATCAATTTAGGAATCTTGCCACTGTATTCCCATGTTTCTGCTTCATCTTCTATAGTTAAGTAGTCTACGTGTTTTCTTACTTAGAGACTAAGATAATGGGGAGAGCAGTGGTTCATTATTATCTCAGTAGAACTGAGCTCTGGGTCATAGTGTACTTGAGTACTAAATAATAAATATTTTTCAGTGCAGTTACACAAATGCTTTGTTAGTTTATAGGAACAATAAAATAAAACTATTGTTTCAATCTGAAATCTTTAGTTTACAGTCTTAATGGATTTTAATCTAACATACAAAAAGAATATTTTGAAGAATGTGAGATTGGCATATTTTGATGTAATAATAAAATCGACTTCTGTTTATGATGTGACTAGCATGGTTTTGTATTTCCTAAAGCTCATGTGTATTTAATATACATTAATCTATGTATTCAAAAGCAAATTCAAGGATGTTCTGTTGTAGGATGATGCGCAGACCTCGCAAGATTCTCTGCCGCACAAGACAGTTATAAAGCTGACTTCGCAGCCGAGGTAAAGAAGTACCCTACTACTCAGCATCTGAGATTTTGTGTTCTTTCCATTACTTGATAGTTGTTGTGTCATCTTACTGTTTTCTAACTTTTCACTCAAAATAAGTGCAAAATGTAATTTAGCATATTTTGCTAAGATTAGTGTGTTTAATTGGAAGTAGAGCAGAAAACTTTCTCCCAAGTATTGCTAATTTATGTGAACCAAGTATAACAGTCTTTTTATGTGGCTTTTTCAGTATTATAATGCTTAATAAATTATTCCTGAAAACTACAATAGGAAATTCTAAGTCTAATTACACATGACTGAATTAATTTTCTGAGGGAGGCTTGTAATTTTTATAAGCCCGAAGTCTGGACTTACAGATATATAGATAGATTTATAGATACTGAATTACATTTAAGTTGAGTTAGAAAACCAAACAGGAATATACTTTTCATTAACTCTACCTCTCTAGGTATTAAGAACTCTTATTTATCTATTAATCTGTGGTTCCAGAGCTTCAGTCACAAGCGACTGAAATAGTCCCTGGGAACTTTCCCATCCATCCTGTAACATTTATGCATGCATTCATTAAAAAATGAGAAATCTCAGGAAGTTGATGGTAATATCCAAATAAATTAACAAGATAGATGGATACGTGACCTGTTGTGTTTGTATATAAATCAAGGAATACAAATGCCTTTTTTCTTTAAAAAAAAAGTAGGATTTATTTTAAACCTGGGCATTATTTTTGCTGAGGTTTCTATTTAATTTATTTATTTTCTCTCTAATTAAGCTCTAGCAATTGCCAAGGTAATAATAAACCTTGCTGGCATGGCAATAATCCTAACTCTTGAAGTTTACATTCTGTTGGAGTGCTTGTTACCCTTCAACACTATTTCTAAGATTCTTTGGAAAAAATAGTATTCATGTAATTTTAATATAGGGTAAACCTGTGAACATGCATGCAAATTTCTTTTCCTTCCATACTCCTTTACTGCCCCTTACCTACCCGCTTCCTGAGTTTTAATCTTCTATTTGAATGAATGGATGCTTTAAGATTATCTTGCTTGTTTCCCAAGATGGTAACTTGATCTTGAACAACATGATGGTTTTCCTATTTAGGAAAAAAGAAAAGAAAAAAAAAGACACTCTTTGTAGCTCTGTTAGGAGAGAATTGTATAGTACTTGGTGGATACAGCATAGATGCTTTTCCTGCCATTTCAGGATAGTTTTAGTGGTTCTGTTCTCCTTGTTTGGTTTCGACTGTTGAAAGGACTTCGTCCTATCTTAAAACCCAAAATATCTCTTATTTGCATTTGCTGTGCCCGTTACCTTGACACATAGTATACTAAGCAAGACTTCGTTTCTTGATGTTTATGCATTTCAAGCTCTTGCATGTTCTACTTTGTATATTAAGCAGATGTAAATATTCTGATTTTTAACTTCAAAATTAATGTTATCCCGGGAACTTTCTTTGCTGCTGTTCTCTGAATTTGCTTTAACTTGCTAAAAAGATGACACTGGTGAATAACTGCTAAATAGTTTTTGTCTGGCATTCTGAAGATACCATACAGTTGCATAATATGTAGTTCCTATGCCAGAGTCTGTAATCAGAATTATAGGAGTTGAAACGAAGCACCAGCAGCTTTGGCACTGCATGTAGGAAGGGAATGATGTTGTAAAGCCATCTTCAAGCCTGCTTTTGTAATGACTTTGTGTTTGAAAGCAAAATGATCTTAAGCAGCTTTTGTGAACGCTACTGAGTGTTTCCGTTGTTGTTAGGATTTGAACATTTGAATGTTGAATTGTCTATTTCTATTTAAAGAAGAACCTAGTTTGTCTAGGTCTATCTCTCTGGTTATGTTCTGAATCTCAAATTTATTACCTGTGTAAAAGGTGATTATGTAAACTGAGATTGCACTTAGACTACAATTAGTGTGTAAATATTATGAGTATGCATATGAGCATTTTAAGTAGCAGGTGAAGATGTGAAATGCAAATTTCAGTAGAATATTGAACATAACTTGATAAACTGCCATTAATGATTAGTATGTTTAACCTCCAGAGTTTTCAGTTCCTGAGGTAGAAATGGATTCTTTTTTTCAAATTAATGTCTGAAGCATCAGCAGTTTAGAACATGCTGTCTGATTCCCACCAAAAATTTCATAATTATTCTTTATACTTTCATAATTATTCTTTATTGTTCCTGTCCATTGCATGTATTTTCTAGATCTGTTTGTATTAATGTGTTCTAATATATTATTACGAGTAATAGATGATAGGCCATTGCAGCTGTGACAAGATTGTTACTTTTCTGTAATTGGTTGATTTTTTTTTTGTAGTTTTACATCTTCATGTGAAGATTTTAAAAAGAATTAAAATTATTAAAATTATATTGTAAGTTGACCATTCCGATAAAAGTGATTCATATCACCCACAAAATGAGAACTGTTAACTGTTTTCTTTTGAGTTTAAGTAAACACTTAATCATTTTCTTCTCTTTATTTTTTCAAAGTTGTCCAAATCAGCTTTGCGAGAGTAATTTACAATATACTTGTCTCTGTATGTAGTTCCAGTTTGATACTTTTAGTCAAATATTCTTTTTACTGTTTCTGAAAGTTGCTGACTGAACTATGCAGGAGAGCTAATACAACTTGATTACATAGAAAATAAGAGAAGGAAAAATATATTTCTCAGAGATGAGTCTTCCAGTGTAAAGTATTTCCAAGATTATTGTATTGAGAAGTGTAAATAGGTATCCCTTTTCAAATATTTGGCATCATTTTTCCCCCACCTATTCATCTCATATGCCTATGAGACATAACTCTCTATTACCATTTTTTTGTGAAGCTATAATTTGTTAAAAGGTAGTACCTTCATTTTAGTGGAATTACTATGCAGAATATTGAAATTCATATTGTGACTACCACTTTACAACTGAACAATCTTTATCACCCTTAGTTGTGTAATTCTTTGTATAATTAAACCTGGTAGCCTGTGAAGAATGTTACTCGGAGGAAAATTAGGTTGGAAAGGACTGAAATTGCAGACTACTGCTGTTAATCAAGTCCCGTTTCCTTTAAATAAAGGAATCTTGAGGAGGGGAAAGGATCAGTGTTTAAAGGGGCACGTGTCTGATAATTTTTACTTGAGACACTATTGTTTCAAAAAACTCTGGGGCTCAGTAGTATCTGAGTATTTCTAGGTTTGGCAGACTAGCAGTTTTTGTGGCTGCTCTACTGCTGCCTGAAGGAATATCACAGCGTGTGCAACCAAGGGATGAGGCCCAGCCAATATACCCACATACCCCCATATATAGCCATATACCTATGTGGTGCTGAGTCACCAACCTGATCTTCTTCTATGACCAGGTGATCCAGGGGATGACGGACAGGCTGTGGACACGGGCTGCCTACTGTTGAGTAAAGCCTTTGTCACAGTCTGCCAGGGCCTTCTCCTGGAGCAGCTGGCAGCTCACGGCATACGCACGTGGCCTCTTCACCCTGAGAGGAGCTGGCTGGATGGCCTGGCCCAGAGTGACGGAGTTAAATCCAGCTGGGCAGCAGTCATGAGTGGTGTTCCCCAGGGGTCTGGGTTGGGGCCAGTCCTCTTTAATATCTTCACTGATAATGAGGGTGAGGGGATTGAGGGCACCCTCAGCAAATTCTCAGATGACACCAAGCTGGGAGGAAGAGCAGATCTGCTTGAACGTAGGAGGGCTCTGCAGAGGGATCTGGACAGGCCGGATCACTGGGCTGGGACCAACTGCGTGAGGTTGAGCGGGGCCAAGGGCCGGTCCTGCCCTCTGCCCACACCAGCCCCACGCAGCGCCCAGGCCTGGGGCAGAGGGGCTGCAGGGCCGTGCGGCAGGAAAGGCCCTGGGCGGCTGCTCGGCAGCGGCCGGACATGGGCAGCAGGGGCCCTGAGGGCCTCGTGGCTCCTGTCAGGAGCAGGGTGGCCAAGGAGCAGGAAGGGATCGTCCCCCCGGACTCGGCGCTGGGGAGGCTGCTCCTCAAATACTGTGCTCAGTTTTCAGGGTGTCAGTCTGTTCTCCAGAATAACAACAGATAGGACAAGAGGAAATGGGCTCCATTTGCACCAGGGGAGGTTCAGGTTAGATCTCAGGAACAGTTTCGGTATGGAAAGAGTGGTAAAGCATTGGAACAGGCTGCCCAGAGAAGTGGTGGAGTCACCATCCCTGGTGGCAGTCAAAAAAAACTTGTAGATGAGGCTGCTTAGGGACATAGTTTAACAGGCATAATGTTGAATGATTTACAGTTGGACTTGATCTTGAAGATCTTTTCCAACTGTAATGATTCTGTGATTTAGCTGTAGCTAAAAGTCCTTTCTCTGGATAGTTCTAATAAGGATTCCTTTCAAGATCAGGAGGATGAAGGCTTGAAGTTTTGTGATGTGCTCTGAAAGGTTTGGGGACAGCAACTTTGAAAAGTATTTTGTAATTCCCTCAGTATTAATTCAGTCTCATTTTCCATTCTCGTCCTTGTTTCTTGAGTTCCATAAAAGGATGTCTGACTTAGTTTCTTGTCTTGCTATTTTGTTCTTAGCAGACACTCAAAATTCAGTACCATCATTTCTTATTTTTACTTGGTCTGCAACATGTATTTTCAACACAGTTCAGTTATCACATATATAGTTTTCAGCTTTGCTATTTTTTTTTCTTTCACTAGTTTTTCACTGGAATTTTGTTACTTCAGGCAGTTTAAAGAACTGTGCACAATAAATGGCATTTGATTTTTAAATACAAAGTTATCAAAAGGCTGCTATCTGTAAATGTCTAACTGAAGTTAAGAGGAATTCACAAAGTGACTTCTGGTTTATGTTATTCCTTTACCCTCTTTCTCTGAGTGGCCACGTACCATGACGAGAGAACTAGCTAAGGCTCTAGTGAAATCAGGGAAGGAAGTCAAGTCATAACACATGGTTTCCTAGATCATACAGAGGCTAGTTTTGTAAAGGAGTTTCTATTACGTTTCATTGTTCAAGGAATCCTTCAATTTTGTGATTGTTATTTTAATTAGCAGCTAGAAGTGAAGATATTTATGGTAATATCTTGCTACTTAATGAAGATTTGGCATAGTTTAAGAATAAAAGAATTAATATATATACACATGTATATTATATATTTAAATGGTCACTTTCAGGTTAAGAACAAAAATAAATAAGCTTTTACAAGTAAATATCCTGCTAGATATGCAAACACATTTGTACTGTTCTGAAACTATTTAATAAGACTGGTAGCAAGCAAACATCCAATATTACTTTTTGTTACAGAGACTTTTGTTACTTTTTGGAAACAGAGACTATTAGTGGCTAATGAAATTGGATATAGCATCCTAATTCTGTGAGAGCACTCTGTCCCTTGATGTAATTCTTGCTTCTTGGGGATAGTCTGCCAGAGGTTTTGTTTTTCACATGGCAAGAGACCTGTACTCATTGGACTTTGGTGAAGTTTGAACCATCCAGTTTAACCTGACAGCAGCTGTCTAAGGATATGCTGACAGTGTGAATGGCAAGATTTCCCAGCTGTGTCTGTTGACAGTATTTGCTGGAGATAGTGTTGGTGAGGAGTGAGATACATGACCAAATACCTGACCTAGGTGGCTGTACAACGGCTTAGATTTTGTAGAATTGTTGATAACAACATGGTGAATGGAGAAGTGAACGAGACCTGATGACTGGCTCCATTGCACAGTACAGTACAAGCATAATGTAAGGCATCCTATTTGATCTGAAGTTATTATGGTATTCAGAGAGGCTTAGAGAACAGTTCTAAGAATTATTGATTTAGAATTTTACAGCAATTAAATTTTACCTGAAAGTTAGTATTCAGGAACTCGTAGAAGTATGCTATCCTACTTTCATAATGCTAGGTTAGTAGCTTAGCAGATGCATTTTGCACTAGCTCAAATGTTGAGTTCCCTAGAGGATTAATTCTAAACAGAATTAATGACAATGAGTAGTTTAATGACATTTATTTCATGAGAGAAAGTTTAATTTTTCCAAACTAAGGAGGAGACAAGATAATCTGGGTTATTATTGTTATTTCAGTACCCGTGAGCAAGGCTTTGGCATAGGTTGCCAAAGGACAAAATCTGCACTTCTTTCAAAAGGTTAAAAAAAAAACAAAAAAAAAAACAGGTTGGTTAGTTTCCAAGAAGGCAGTTGGCAAATATACTTGCTGCTTCTTTGGGAACAGAGCATAATAATCCATAATTAAAGCTGCATTATTGTATGTAATATATGATAGAGTACAGAGGCTGAAGATTCTTAGTAGAGCATGTTTGTGTAATTATATTTAGCTGGAAGATGACAAGAAAGATAGCTTACCTTAGAAGGATATTGGTATAAGATGATGAAAGGAAAAATTGTCCTAATCATGTGAAGCAACAAAAATAATGGTTTCTTGCAAATGAAAAAGAATACTATGAATCGGGATAAAGTTTTATATTCTTGTCTATCAATTTTACCTTTTTTTTTTTTTAATCTATGTTGGCTATATTGCTGTAAAATCAACCTAAAATTGTCCAATGTAGTTACAAGAAAAGAACTCTGATGGCTTTTGAGTTTCTAATCATATACATTTTAATTACATTTTGTAGTTACATGAATTTGGAGGTAAATAACGTTTGATATAGAGTGAAACAGCAAAAAATAAAAATGAGTTTTGAACTTTATATTCTTTTGAAAAACACAAGAAAAAGATGCTATAGCATTTAAAATGAGGCCAGATGTATTTTTTGGCATAACAATAAGCATATTTCCTTCCCAGAAAAAAAAGAGCACTACTAACTTTAAGCATATTTAATTGGATGAAATAGTATGTATAAAAGTGTCTTTCTGGAAGAAAAGTGTATAAAAGTGCTTTTCTGGAAGATAAACCTCTGTACGATTAATTTTAAGGGATGGTCACATCAAACACTAAAATTCTTCTGTTGAAAAGTAGAACCCTTAATCCAGTATTTATGTTTCCAGTACACTACATCAAGTAGTTTGGAAATTAGGAGAAAACTGTGAGATTGCACATAAAGAACTTTAGTTTCTGAGACTTTGGCTACGTGGACTAAATAAACTCTCTTAATTCATTTTTTCAGTGTTAATCTCAGTGTTCAGCTACCTGATTTACAGTATTTCAGATGACTGTCATAATGGCCATGAACTTGTGCTATCTGTAGTAAATTCAAGGTCTTATTTGACTGAATTAGTGTGTAATGCATTAAAAAGTATTTTTCCTCTTGATTTCCATGAAGGAGGAGCTGTTGTAAAGACAAGCTTGGCTTATGTGTTAACTGGAATGTCTTTGGCTCTTGAATCATGATTCACATTAATGTGAACGTGAAATACATGCTTAAGCAAAAATCATTCCTACAAAGACAGAGATTTCAAAATGAACAAAACCCAAGTCACTCTGCATGAAGATATGTGGGGGTGTGCAGCTAAATTTGTCACCAAAAGGGCAATTTCTACATTGGCCAGGTGGTGGGAATGTATATAGTAGCGTTAATAGCAACTTCATCTCCTATTCTCGCTCTTTGTGAGCTTAAAGCTATTTTTCAGAGCGATTTCTGTTTATATGAGCATGAGTTTTTCATGCATGTGTTAATATTTGCAGTCTTATCTCTAAATGAGTTACCTGTTAACTGCTGTGGTTGGCATTTCATTAAAAGTTGGTATGGGAAATCTGAAAATAAAACAACATATAGGTGTAGATGTTTGTTTAGGTATAAGGGATAGCTCTTAAAAACTGAAGGCTATTGAGTTTTTTTTGAGTTAAATTGTTATCATTTGTCAAGAAGAGAGTAACTTTGTTTTGCATTATCTTGTGCTCTAAAACTTCCTGTGAACTTACCTGTTGCTTTTTCAAAACTCAGTTTTACTGTACTGTGTTGAATTCAAGTACTTGAAATCATGTAAATAATGTGAAAAAGATGGGATTTGTTTTCTTTTGTTAAAAAAGTTTATTCAGAAGAAATATGCTAGAAAACAGTGAATATAACTGAAAATTGGATTGTTGAAGACATTCTGGAACTAGAAGATGAACCTTTTCAGTATAATAGAATACTTTTTCTTTTCTTCTCTAGGCACTGGCCATTCCTTTCAGCCTTTTTATTGGAATTGCTTTGAGGCAATATTGTAGTTAGTCCGAGGCTACCAAGGCACAAACTGAAATGATATGGCGTACTTAAAGTCATTCTGTTCTTCTGAATCAGATTTTTTTCCTTCTAAATGCAGATTAATAAAGCCTGCACTACAAGAGGAACAAGGAAAGGATTTTAGTGAAGGCACATCCTGATCCTGAAAAAGTCAGGGGGCTTCAAGCCCATCTTGGACTTCAGAACACCTCACAACTTTGTGGTAAAAGAAAAATGTAAAATAGCGCCCTTGGACATAATTCTTTTATCCTTAATTGGAGATTAATTTTCTGCTCCAGAATAGGATATATGTGCCATGAGAAATCCATCCAAATCATAGGAAGTGTATGTGTATCTGGAATATGTAGTAGATGCTTTTTTTTTTTTTTTTTGGTAAGTCTTGTCTTAGGTTGATGTTGGTTTTCTGTGTCCGCTGAATTTATAGTTCTTACTGTTGTGTTGTCTGTGTTTGTGAATGCCGTTTTCTTGAGGGTTTTACATGGTTTGTTTTTGAGGAAGCCACACAAAGGTCCTTTTTTGCCTGTGAGAGTGGAGGGATGAATTGCACATGTATCGCATATGTTTCTGTCTAGAGCTATAGATTTAATAAATATGTATCTGGGCAGTTGTAGGAGATAACTGATGGCAATGTATGAGTTCCCTTACCTTTATTAACAGAAGAAAAGCATTTTGACTTTAAGTCAGTTATTAGGAAAGGCATTGCTAAAGTGATACAGAATTCTGAAATGTAAAGTGAGGGTAATGGAATATTTTCTTAATTGTGCAATCACTGTTCTTAATTATTTGTGTGTTAATCAGAATTGTCAGTCATTACTGCTTTTAGAAAGGAGTAATTTTATAGGTCTATTCTAAATCTAAATTAAGCATTTAGTCTCCTCTTCAAGTATAATTGTGGTTGTAACATGAATTCATCTTGCACTGGTTGAATACCCACTGAGTTCTTGTGATACTGCTAGTTTATTGGTTTGCTTCTCTTTATTATTTCTTGTTGGCACAAATCTGACTTATAATGAAGAAGCTGATTTGAGTATAATATCCTGTTTTCACTTTTATACTTTTAAAAAGCCACACAAATATCTCTTTTTGCCTGTAGTTTCAAATTGAGATTTAGATTTCTCTTAATTCTTCTACAAGGTGTTTTTCATGAACTGGAAAATCATTCTTTTAGGAAGAAGTTAAAAAAAATCCTCATGTTCATATTTAGTCATGTACATGGAAGACTAATATTCTGCTATATAAGAAATGACTTGTTTCTTATATAACAAGCTTATAGGAATTACTGCCAAGGTATAAAATAACTTTTTTTTTTTCCTGCAGTTGTGACAGTATTGGTAGCTAGTTCAGTTCTGATTCTTAAATTAAAAAAAAAAATTAGCTGCATGTAATGGAGAGAACCATATCTGCATCGTTTAGCTTACCATGTAAAGACGTTAAGTATGTATCCTTCACGCAGTTAAAACCATTGGGAAGGTATCAGCATTTCCTTTAGGGAAAGCATGCCTTTTGTCTAACTGTATAAAGGAAGAATATTTGATTAACTTCAATTTTTATCAAATCTCCCATATGCCCCCTAGCCCAGATTATGTTTCTCTCCTATGGTATATTTAAGACTAGCTCTTTGAGTGTAATTTATTCTTCACAATGGACTTTCTCATTTAATGGGATGTCTAGGCTAGAATAGGTGTGAATAGGTAGTTTCAGCACCTGGTGATAACTTAAAGGAGAAGTATTAAATGTCTAGCAGTTATTGCAGCTTTAATATTATAATATGATTAGATGTGTAGATCCTCTTTCAATGCAGTTTGCCATTTGATATTTTGAGCTTAACTTGATAGAATCTTAGTTTCCATACTGTGCCTGTTAAAAATTATTTAAATCCTTTTATAAAAACTCTACCATATCAACAAATGAAGGGAGTCTTGTACAAGTAGTCTTGTACTTTGCAAGTAGTCTTGTAAATCATCTTGTTGCGTTGTTTAAAATGTTGAACGTCTTAGTGTAGGTCTTTTCAAAAATGAGAGGGCAGCATAATCCTAACATAACATAGTATCATGGAATTTAGTAGATCTTGATAATGCTTTGTTCATTCTGTAGCCCAGCAGACGTGATAAACATTCTAATATGGCATGTTGCATTTAGTTAATGATGAAGAACCTATTTGTTAGGATTGTTAGACTCATAAATGTATGATACTGAATACAAAAATGGAAATTCACATTTTTTAAAAAAAGGAATTATTTAACAAAATGTTGCTTAAATGTTTTATTAAGTGTTCAGAACATTATTCCTCAATATCTCTGAAGCATTAGTCAGATGCTTTTGCCCAAAATGTTTATTTCAGGAGATTCACCATTTCTTCTTCCTGCCCCCACATCCTTCTCTTCAACAGACTTTCAATCTCTACTCCAAATAAGAATATTAAAGGAGATCTGGTCCCTTTTAATAAAAGAGGAAAGCAAAAGAAGACTTTTTTTTTAACAGTGTGTTTTGTAATCCTGTGGTTTTCTTCAGTTTCGGGTCAGTATGTTGTCAACAGATTTTTTGCCAACTTGACTCACACAAGTGACAGAGTTGCTTGTTAATTAGCAATTACTTCAGTGTTCATTACTGAATGTTAGGCAGTATATACTATTTAACTGATATCTTTTGATATCCATCTAAAGAGTGCAGAAGGTCCGGTCCTGTTCAACTTATTCATTAACGACCTGGATGAAGGGCTGGAGTGCTCCCTCAGCAAGTTTGCCGATGATACCAAACTGGGAGGAGTAGCTGATAGCCCTGAGGGCTGTGCTGCCATCCAGAGGGACCTGGACAGACTGGAAAACTGGGCAGTGAGAAA
>VZSG01000543.1:229569-246242 GCA_013398315.1 Nothoprocta pentlandii | reverse complement strand
GGAAGTTCCACAGGAACTTAAGGAAGCATTTCTTCACTGTGAGGGTGACAAAGCACTGGCACAGGCTGCCCAGGGAGGTTGTGGAGTCTCCTTCTTCGGAGACCTTTAAAACCCGCTTGGACACAGCTCTGTGCCCCGTGCTCTGGGTGACCCTGCGTGTGCAGGGGGGTTGGACTAGATGACCTCTGAGGTCCCTTCCAACCTCAAGCATTCTATGATTCTATGATTGTATGATTCTAAGGTTGTCTTCATACGAAGTCAAGCCAAAACCAAGCAAGGAATTTTTTTTTTTTGATTAGATTATAAGATCACATACAATCATTTGCTAATGGAATAAGATACAAATATAATGTATAGAATATAAAGAATATGAAATTTTAAGTCATACTGTCTACAGTATAGGATTAGAATTAAAAACTATCTCGTTTTATTAATAAAACTATTTTTATGAAGCTAATTTAAAATTGTTTATTAAAAACTATGAATGAAATACAAGTAAATGAAAGCATTCAAAACCCATGGAGAAATATTCTGGGCTGAAGCAGCTGGTGGTTAAGGAATCAGGAAGATCACAAACTCAAATAATGAACTTTGGATAAATCCAGAGAGGCAGTTTTTATTTTGGATGAGTTAGAGAAGAATGTCCTGTGTTTTAAAAGTCATGTGGTATACTTTGCTTTATCTGAGGTAATAAAGACCTCAGCAAAAATATGGGCTCTAGTTTTGGAAAACAAACTTCAAGAATAATGAAGAAATGAAAAAGGCTTAAGAGGAAACCAGCTGAAAAGGAAGGGTTGAAAAGTTAGCATCGGTTTAGTTTCGGAAGACTGATGGTAAGGAATGTAAGTCATCACAATTGTGTTATGAATAGAACTGGTTATTCTAAACTGAATTAAGAAAAAAAGGGAGAAGTAATAGGAAGTATTTCAAATGTTAAATAACATAAAATGTACATTGGCAAAAACGGGTACTCTGATTTTAAAAGTTTCAAGAATAGTGAATGCTGCACAATAGAGTCTAATATGACCCTACAGAATTCTAATTCTGGTTAGCGGGTTGAACTAGGTCAGCTTTCCTGTTATCTTCATGTTAGCTGATGTCTAGATTTGGCTTTTGTCTCTTCAAGATGGTCTTGGGAGTCATAGTAAGTCAGTACACTCTAGTGTAGCCATAGTGGCCTGAAATTACGGGCCATAATGTTTTGTGCATGGTGTCCGACTGGACCAACTGCTAATGGGAAATAATAACCTCAGTTTTTCATATAGAAAAAAATCTTATTTAGGATAATTTTATTGGCACTATTTCCTCTATTTACCTATTTATTGGCAGATATATCCTCTGTTAAAGGGTGGGTATTTCTGTATATTTTTACATGAAAAAAAAGATGAAAAACTAGACGCTGTAACTTCCTAATATGCTAAATATTTATAGAGTCATGCATTAAAACACTTACGGCATAGATATCTTTCTTATCATCTGTGAAGAGCTGAGGAGAGCAAGAAGTCTACTGAGATTCATACTAGCACTTCAGTTCTCTATAAGAAGATTCCAGTCAAGATATTTCTAAAAATCGGAAAATTTAGGGTACTATATGTAACAAACATAGTTTATTTGTGTGTGTTCATACATTTTTTAATGTAAGTACATAATATGCTGAATCTTATTGCAAGATTGAGCTCCAAATTACTTGGTATTAGTTAACGTAGATTTTTTTTTCCTTGAGAGTGTTGTGATACTGGGGTATTCTGTCTGTGAATTTTGCTTTGCTTGCTTCCTTTTAGAATATGAATTAGGAATAAAACCACTTTTAAACCTCTAATCAAACGTTACGGGACCCACAGATAGGTATACATATATATGTGTGTGTACCTATGTATGTATAACTGCACACATATATTGAATGATAACTCAGGATCTTGTGAAGTTTTTAACTCAAAATTGATTGATAAATTAATCTCCATCATTTTTGTTTTCTTTTGTAACAGAATCTAGCAATATAAAAGGACAGTTGTGAGCTAACTGGCTTTTAAGATAAAACAGAAGCTTAGACTTAACAGTATTTTGACTAATATTTTATTTTACGTGTGTTAGAAGAAAAATGCAGGGAATTTTTTTTGTGCTTTGCAAAGTTAATCTTATGGAGGAAGAAAGATTGCTTTAAATAATATATTCAAAGTCAAATTTTTTTGAACAAAGCATGAATCAGGTTTGAATAGTTTAAGAAAATAGATTTAATGTGTGATTTTCATGCATGAGACTTTCACCAGAACTTTTCCCCTTTTCCAGACTTCCTTGCTAAATAAATTTTGGTTAAGACTGAGTCTTTAAATTTTGAAAAGCTTTTTTTCATGAAAGCTCATGTTAGTAACTGATACAAGAGTTACAGCAGAAAATTCTCTCAAGGTCATTGTCATGATCATAGGTTTTTACAGTCTTCTGTGCAGACTTGTCTAATTAAGATAGGACAAAATGTCTAATTATTGAATAACCAAAGGAGCAATGTGACTGGATTATTTCAGATGATAGTGTGAACATTTCCATTGCCCCTTTTTATGGCATTTTTTTTGACAAAATTTCTAATAGATATGTGGGTGTAGAAATAAAATCTGTTTTAAGCTGAAGGATAGTTGTTGCTGTTGATTTTAAGAATTCTAGCTGCCAGGTGTACCTTTTTAAGCTTCCAGCATACTGCAGTAACATACCACACATCTTTTTTTTTACTTGTATTTTTGTATCTACTAAGAAAAATGCTGCAATATCTTATATGTTTTAAAGTTAAGCACTTTTCCTGTGCATTTTCAAATAAGGACCAGTTTTGATTCTCTACTGATCCATCTTTTGATATCTAGACAGTTTTTATTGCTTTGCCATTCCAGGAAGATGTGTTGTTTAGGCAACTTCAGTTTTGTTTAGAAATCTTGTGCCTTGAACACCATTTATTTCCAAGACCTTTTTCAGTGTAGTTCACTTTCTACCTACCAGGTTTTCTAGTGCATATTTTTGAGCTTTTACATAAATAGAGATATTTCATTGCCTTTAGGAATTTGAGTATTTTTATGTGTGTTTGCAAACTTTCTTCTCCTTGTTGATATTTAACGTCATTTAAAGTCAGAAGCTTATCCTTCTGTTTCTTAATTTGTTCTTTTTTTATTCTTCAGGGCAAGACTGGTGATGTAGTATGTTGTTCAGCTTTGTAATTTTTTTTTTTTTGCAACTTTTCTCAGTTTTGCATGTACTGCTCGTAGTTCTTTTTTTTTATAAAGGTGTTTTGTAGCTTAGCCTGTATGCCAGAAGAAAGAAACTAGCCAGCTTCAAGCAAAGGTGCTATACCTTCAGCTTCACATTGAAATTGACCATATGTACTTGGAGAAATGGTGTTGATGAATTATAATGGAAAATACTTATTTGTGAAGTTGCCAGAAAGATTCCAGTTAGAATGATCAGATTCTGAGCTGGAGTGCCTCAAGTAATTGTTCCTTAAAGCAAATATGAATAACTGTTCTCCACTGAGCCACAAAAGTTGGTGTCTTAAACTGTTCTGTGTTTTTGTATATTAAGAGATGGTATTCTGGATAATCCTTTGTCACTGATGATTCTTTGACATTTATTTTTAGTGAGTTCTGATTTCTGACATCACTTGATGGCATCACTCGTAAAGTCAGCATTGAATGAACTTTAAAAGTGTAAGGTACTCTAGTGACAAGTGCTATTGGTGAATTTGTGTGTACATATATGTATGTCCATATACTTACACATCTTAGGGAAACAAAAGAACAATAGTCTGCAGTACTGTAGCTCTTCATAGTTTAATAAACAATTTGCTTTAGTGTTCAGAAATTCTAGGATCAATACTGTTGGAGGCATGGATCAACTTTTTTCAGTTCTTTCTTGTGAATATAGCTAAACTTTTTCTTCTTGGTAATTTCTTAAAGATGTTATTTGAAATAAGAACAGGAAATAGTAATTTTTTAAGTTACGCTGAAGAAGTACACTTAGACAAGTTAAAGATTGTAACTTTTTTAGCATTGCTGTGAAAAAGGATAGACAAATTATTACTACATCATGAGCTAGTCAGAATACTCCATATGGATTATTTATTGTACATGCTTAATAGACAAATATGTTAATGTCATATACTAGGTTGTTTTAAGGAAAATTATCAAGTTTACATGAATAAAAAAATGCTCACTGTGGGCTTTCAGAGATCCAAATAAGGAGGGATCAAAAAAAAAAAATCAAGGCACGTCTTTCTAAAAGCATCTGAAAGGCAAGTGGCAGGATTTGCTCTTCTAAAATTGCAACTATTTGTACATGCATGTTGCATCCCATTTAGCACTGAGATCTCAGATCTGCACCTCTTTCTCATTTGTTTCTGCTGAATAAATGAAATGGCTGGTGTTTCTAAAGTAAAATATTTTGGGTAAAATGTTCCTTTAGAATCGTACTAGTGGGCATGAACATTTTTCTCTTTGTTCCCCTTCCCCTGAGATTGGATAATTTTCATTTTGCTATTGCCAGAGACTACTGATCTAAATAGTGAAAGGAAAATAACTACTTGCTGCTTCTGGAAGAGGGAGTATTATTCCTATTTTTGCCACATTTGTCACATTGCTTTTCTAAATAATGTAACCACAGTTATATATATTAAGCAGCTGCACTCTATATTTGTGGATGACATTCCTTGTAATGTTATAGCTTAGTGTAGTCCTTTTGTTCTATAATGAATTTTAATTATTTCTTTGTAGTTATAGTGAGGTTTTATCTAAGGGTGGGAATTGAGTGATATTTCAGAAGTAACATGATTTTAATGGTCGTAGTCAGTGCTTTTGTGTTTATATATAACATTTGCATCCTTCTAGGTATTTCAATTTTGCTCAAGTAAAATTTGAAACAAAATATTGACATCTAGACAAGTCTCTACTGTCAGAAATCTGCCTTATTCTCATTACCTTCATCTGATTGCCATAATACACTTATATTGCAATTCTTTAAAAGGGTACAAAGCCTATATTCCTTGACACAACTAGAGTTTCTGGTTGGGGATTTAAATTGATAGTATCAAAATTTTTAGTCTAGGGTGGGTTTTTTTTGTTTGTTTTTTGTTTTTTTTTTTTTTTTGGTCACACCACTAGCCACTAGTTGAAGTGGTTAGGGACGATAACAAGGTTCTTTGAAATATATTCATATAAATATTTTCTTTGGCAGTTAATGGAAATCTGATGAAGACATATATCATTGCTAGAAATTAGCTGTATCTATAATGCATTTTATGGCACAGAGACTTATGAGAATTTCTATTTTGTAGAAAGAATAAGCAAAACATATTTTTGTAATGTTATATTTGTGAGAGTGACTCACAATGTTATATTTGTGATTTATTCTGACCGATCTCATAAGATAATATTGTATTTGACACAGTTCTCTCTGTTTTTCAAGGTATATATGTAGTTCTTAGATATATTTCATTGTTGTTATTCTTTTATTCATAAAAAATGGACTGTGTATTATTATTTTACTTTGATTTTGATTCCATAAGAATTATAAAAATGTTAACACTTAAATTAACATTTTATCCAAAATTTTATCCAAAGGAGAAAAAAAATACAGTAAAGTACAAGTATATGACTTACATGAGTCTGGGGAGACTCTGACAAACTCTTGCAAAAGCTGTTAAAGAGTGAAGGCTAATCTAGGATCCTGTTAATTATCTATAGTCTGTGAGCCCTCAATATGAAACTGGATAAAAAGAGAGCCTCCCAAAGCACTTTTGATTGCATTAGTAAATACTGACTACACAGATATGCAAGGAAAAGAGTTGTTATGTTTGACAGTCAACAGTAGTTCAGCCCAGGAAGTTTTAAAGAGCAGATTTAAAGGAGGAAATATTTTTTATGGCAAGCTCATTCAAGCTGTGACAGGTAGTCTGAAGATTATTACTTGAAAAAACTAATAGAGCCTTTGATCAGAGTTGATTCAACAATTGAGAAGTTGCAGTTGACCTTTCCTACTGACTGTGAGATAATAGGGTCTCTTTGAAGAGCTATAGAAGTTGAAAATAAGCAACTCAAGCTTGATGCAGAAGAAAAGAAGGAGCCAGTGAAAGGATAATGAGAAAAGAGTGAACTGGTCAGTGTTGATAAGGTTTCTGAGTATCAGCAGAGTAAAACTGCATTTGCCAAAACTAGAGGAATATTATTTTTAAAAAAGTACAGGGTGAAAGAAGGGTAACTGAATGGAGAAAAAGGGAAGATGTTAAAGATGCAATCCTTGATGTGTTTGTATCACATTCTTACTTGAGTGGTACATTCAGTTTGACTTTGTGCTAAAGTTTTGTTGAAGTTGTATCTCTCAGAAGAAGCTTAATTTGTTCTTCCTTATTAACCATGAGCATTTTGCTATTGCCTCTCCTCCTTGACACTTTCATTATGTCCAAACCTCACTACTGTGGTCATAATTTACTACTTTCTCTGCTGCCAACCAGACTTCACCTTAAAGGTAGATCACAGGTGCCAGGAAAGCTCCTTTTTCTCTAGCACTTGCTTAGAGAAAAGCCTCTGGTGTGCTTTTAGAACTAACGGAAGAAAAGAGAAAATAAAAGGTCAAAGCGTTTAACTGCATAGGTGATTTGCTAAACTGGGCCGTAATGTCATATCCAGGTTCCAGGTTAACTAATGTTGAATAAGGAATACGTACAATGAGGATGTGAGATGCTGGAAAGAGGCTCAAATTGCAGGTGATATTCAAGATAAAGAGCTGAAAGACAGAAAGAGGTTTCTGTCTTTTTCGTAGAATTGAAACAATTCTACATGAAGTAGTTTCATCTGTAAAGTTGGTAATTGAACTTGAAAGTTGAGAAATGGAAGAAAGAAAAGGAAAAATATTAATAAACACCTGAAACCCGAAAAGAAGAAGTACTCAAGGAGTGATTTGATAAGTAATAGATAGAATTTTGGGGAACTGATGAAAGATAGAATTTCATGAAGAGGTATACAGGTTGATGATAGAATATTAGTTCTGATGTAAATTTGAGATTTATTATTTATTAGAATTTTGGCAAGAGTGTTTTTCATTGAGAGGCACATAAGCTTTTATTTATCTTAAATTATGAAATGACAGGAGCTTCAGGGAGCAATTATATGTGTATAAAAATTAGCTATTCCATACATCCAGTTAAATAGATTTCAATGTGTATATGAAAGTTGCCCTAAGGAATTTTGATAAAATTTTGCAATTAAATGATTTTGGACTTTGCCTTATAGTTGAGAGAAATTAGTTACTTCAAAGAATGTACATCAGATATATATTTGTATGTACATAAAGTTTTGTTCATTACACCATTGTTTCTAAATTATGTTTTAAATGAAGGGAAAATCACAAGAACATTGTGGATAAAAAATTAGTAACTCATCCTGGAAAACAAAACAAAACAAAAACAATTGATTAACCTGAATATTTGATCTGAGATTATAACTCTAAACAAATATAAAAGCTGTGAAATTGACTTGTTGTATGGTATTTTCAAAATTCCTTTTTGTTTGAAATATTTGAAAAAATAACAGCATAAGAAAAGACCTGCCAAGAATTGATGTTAAATATTCATTGTTTCCTGGTTATGTTTTGCATACTTATTTGTTGTGTTATGTACCCGTTGTTTTAACATTGTTTTAATGCTTTGTTTGTATAATATATGTGCAACAGTATTAAACCTGTAAAAGCTTGTTTCACAAAGATAATTTAGCAAATCTATTCTTGCAGGTACCTTCTGATATATAATCCTGTGGAACAAGAGCGATTTTCAGTGGTTTCAGTCAATGTGAATTCACCCCGAGTTACATTATTATCTCCTTTGGGAAAATCTGTTGCTATCCAAATTAGTGCGATTTGGGATGGAGCAACTACAGTATCACATGAAGCATATCAGGTACGCTACTTCAAGTA
Source organism: Nothoprocta pentlandii (assembly GCA_013398315.1). Classification (NCBI taxonomy): domain Eukaryota; kingdom Metazoa; phylum Chordata; class Aves; order Tinamiformes; family Tinamidae; genus Nothoprocta; species Nothoprocta pentlandii. The sequence goes on along the minus strand of VZSG01000543.1, from coordinate 238,304 downwards.
AAAGGTAATCAAATATTTTTATTTGAGAGATGCTGTAGCTCACATTAGAACAAAAATGACACAGTAATCGAAAGTAAATATCTTCTGTTGGCATTTCAGTCTTCTGTAGATAATGTCACTAATTCAATCATTTTAAGGATAAAAGAAGCATGTATATTTAACATAAATTTAAAATTTTTCTTAAAGTGGTTAGATTTTGAATTTTCATAAAGTGATGCATTATGGTGAAAGGGTCAGTTAGCTGCAGAGCTAATTAACGGTTAATAGCTGCATGAGAATAAAATGTTGAATGTGTCTTTTCTTCCTAAAACTGCAGTTCTAAAACTACTGTTTCTCTAAGGTGGATGCACAATCACACAGTTTATATATTCTTAAGCACTCTGACTGGAAGACTTCTTAAATCTTTAGATACAATGGTTTAAACAGTTGGATTCTGAATTTTTGCCTTCCAGATATGGAGGCAGGCTTACGATCTCCATTCCTCTATGCTCAAGCCCAACAGATGATTTTGTTCCACCTCTTATTTATGTTTTTAAAAAATATTTCTGAGAATTTTTGAATTAAACAATGCATCTTAGAATATTTGAATTACAGTTCCTCATAAAAGATTATCTGCAGTTATCACACATCAGAAACTGGAGGAGTGTGGGTTCTTTTTTTTGTTGTTTTTATTCTTAGAATTATAAAAATACTACATAGATCTCTCTGAGCCAAATTAAGATTGTTTCAGGATGATATACCTGTAAAGGTTATTCAGTTAGTGTCTCTTGGGCTCCTCCAAAGGGGTAATTATTGATAATTAACATAATATGGGAATTGTAGAGGCTGTAGAAGGAGGAGAAAGAAAATTACATATTTGTAGCTGCCATTCTAAGCAGATTCCCGTGGAAATCTACCTTCTACATTACTCTTCTGTGTAGATTTCTTTTTAATAATTCTTAAGTAGAAAGTAAAAGTGAGATAATTTCCTTATAGGTTCCTTTTCTAAATTTGTGGTTTTTTTAAGTGGTATGTAAGGTTCTCCACATGATACATATTCATCTTTTATGCATAGCAAACTTGCTTACAACCACAAACTGTAGGAACATTCATTTTTACAAAGATTGAAAACTCTTACTGCATTAAGATAACAGTGATTATAACTGTTAGATTAGCAACAGAAGCATTTTTGTTTGCTGATTTTTCTTCACATGCTTCATCTGTTTATTTTAGAATATTGTTTATGACTGATTATTTTGGGAAAATGGGAAAAAAATCCCGTCTTCTATAATTGTCGTAGCAAAGGGAGTTGCACTGAAAATTAATCTGGTGCAACAAATTGATAATTTTTTTTTGAAGTAAATAGTCCTTTTTTACCCCCGACAGATCTCTTTCTTGGCACATCTACCACCTTTGGGACTTGGAGTCTACCAGCTTTTGGAGGCTCAGAGTTCAGAAGCAGATTTAGCTGATTATACTATATATACAAGTGGAAGCAATAATATGCAGGTCAAACCAGATAACATTTTCAAGATAAAGGAGATGCAAAATTCTGCAGATAATATAATTTTAGAGAACTCCTATATGAAACTGTGGTTCTCTGGAATGTCTGGACTACTGGAGGTAAGTTGCCATATAGTTTGAAACTCTTTATTTTACTTTCTCTGCAACTTTTGATCTCGTTCAGGGAAACCTGGGTATACTGAGACATTTCAAATGTGATTCTCTGTCCTTAGAAAATAAATACAAAAGAAGATGGTAAAAACCATCAAATGAAGGTGGAGTTTGCGTGGTATGGAACTACAAGTAACCGGGATAAGAGTGGTGCTTATCTCTTCTTGCCTGATGGAGATGCCAAGGTATGTCTTTTGTTTGCATAGAGATTTTAATTTGAAATATCTTGGAAGAACTCTGTAAAAAAGCAGAGCTCTTCTCAGCTATGATGAAGCTGCACCTGGAGTACTGGGGACACTTCTGGGCTCCCCAGTATAAGAAGGATGTGGAGCTCCTAGAGAGGGTCCCGCGGAGGACAACAAAGACGATTAAGGGACTGGAGCATCTCTTGTATGACGAAAGACTGAGTGAGCTGGGCCTGTTTAGCCTGGAGAAGAGAAGGTTGAGAAGGGATCTGATCAATATATACAAATACCTGAGGGGAGAATGTAGGGAGCAAGGGGCTGAACTCTTCTCAGTGGTGGCCAGTGACAAGACAAGGGGCAATGGGTATATGTTGAAACACAGGCAGTTCCATCTGCATGTGAGGAAGAACTTCTTTCCTGTGCGGGTGACAGAGCCTTGGCACAGGCTGCCCAGGGAAGTTGGTGGAGACTCCTTCTCTAGAGATCTTCCAAGCCTACCTGGATGCCGCCTTGTGCCCCGTGCTCGGGGTGTCCCTGCTGGGGCAGGGGTGGACTGGATGATCTCTAGGGGTCCCTTCCAACCTCAACCAATCTGTTATTCTGTGAAATACAGATTGGAGAAACTACTTTGAAATACTGCTGTGGGACTGGAGGGAATTATTTTGATTATTGAAATGATTGGTGAAACTTTGTATTTTGAAACCCTAGATTTGGAAAAACTGTGGTGTTAATTTGAAAGTGCAGCTGTATCAAGAATATTAATGTTTCACCAACAAATTTTAGTAAGATTGCGACCTGTTGTGCAAGCAATACATTGAAATAGGATAGGAATAGGAATAATAACTTGTTACTAAAACAAGTCCACTTTTATGTGATACAATAAAAATGTCGTAGATATGCATACATTTTGGGAGATATGTATACATTTTAATTTCTCTTAATTTTTATGACCCTTAAGACCTCTTTAGTTTGAATGAAGTGTTTCCAGCTCCAGAGTGAGATACCTCTTAATTGGGTTTACTCTGTGTTGTTTAACAGTAGTTAAAATACTCAATCCCAGTTGATGAATATGCACATTTTTTTCCTGATTTAATTCTCTATTATGGTCAGTTGTGTTAGCGGAGTAATTATTAGAAGGAAGCAGCATACTCGTATTAATTTTCAAATTGGAAACTCAGAAATAAGAATAGTCCTCACCTTGATGTTGTTAACAAGAAGAATCTGCTCTATGATTTTTGGAACCAAAAAGCTAATATTTCAGAAAAGGAATGATGGAATAATAATCAGTTTTAAGAAGTCATCTAGTATGTAGTGTTTTTCTTATGCCCATTTTCTCCTAGAACTAAAATTAAATATATATGGCAAACCAAGTTCTCTATGGGTATTCCGGGAAATAATTAGACTATTCTTATTCAACTATTCTGCTTATTCAACTATTCTACTTTATTCTACTTAGTTACTTTTGTTAAGTAATCTAGAAGTGGAGAGAAGCATTTCCTTTCTTTTTAGAAGTCCTAGGAGCGTGCTTTTTGGGATCTGCCAGTTGGCTGTTTTAAACAATTTCAGAGTATGCATTTTATTATTTCTAGTATTACGTTACTACTAAAAACAGCTATATTCACTCACATAGTTTTTAAATGTCAGAGTTGTATTTGGGTTGTGAATACCTTGAATTGTGAATATCTTCCTCCTGCTCCACTATCCACCACCCCCCACCCCGGCCACTCCCCCTTCCCCCGTCCGCCATGGCCTCCCACCACCGTTCCTCAGCTAGGTATTGAAAATTTATTGGAAATTTTATTTTAGGTACTATTTAGTTTTCTGTCTAGAAATGCAAAAATCAGTAGATTTAAGAGATTTCACTGTACTTCTGACTTACTTGTTTTACAAAAATCTAGATATGAAAAATCTTGATCCATATAGGAAAGATGCTTTTGGTTTAAAGAAAAAAAAAAGTGTATCACGTAACTGCAAGCATCATTAAAGTAAGATGTATCGTGAGCTTTTAAAAACAAGCACAATATGGCAAAATAAAAAGTATGTTTTTAGTTAATATTAAGCTTTTAAGGGCAGTATGTTCAGATTTCATAACTTTATGCATAAAGAGTGAAATCACAATACTTTTTAAAATTCTGCCTCATTAATTTACTGTAAGGCTCATTTGGCTTGCATTTTAATAGCATGAATTAAAGTGTCCCACTGGGAATAACAGTGTAGTTCTCTAGTAGTTTTAAAACACATTCAACTAATGATTTTTTTTTTAAGAAAAAAGAAAAAGCCATCTGTTTCTGTTCAGGGTGCTTAGTGTGAGATGGGTTGACTATGCTTTCCAAGTCCTTAAAGAAAATGAGTGCAGAAAGGGATTTCTTCCTTGTGTTCCCTCGCGCACTTTTTCTTTTATACTCCATCGTCCCTTGTATCTCTGCCAAACATGTTTCTTAGGATATTTCTTTGCATTCTTTGCCTTTGTTACCCAGTATAATCTTGATTTCTCTGTTTTCAGTTCTGTAGTATTCAGGAATCCTTATTTTTCATCTAGCACTATAGTACTTTGTGTTTCTAGAGTCTTCAGCCAGTTTGGAAAATTTCACAGAATCACAGACTGGTTGAGGTTGGAAGGGACCCCTAGAGATTATCTAGTCCAACCCCCTGCTCCAGCAAGGACACCCCAAGCACGGGGCACAGGGCGGCATCCAGGCGGGTTTGGAAGATCTCCAGAGAAGGAGACTCCACAACCTCTCTGGGCAGCCCCTTCCAGGGCTCTGTCACTCACACAGGAAAGAAGTTCTTCCTCACATGGAGATGGAACTGCCTGTGTTTCAACTTTCAGATTTCCTGCTCTAACTTGTTAGGTTTGCAGACCATCACTTAAAACCATTTCACTTCCGAAAATTTGATACATATAACACGTTTGGTCTTCAGTAGACAGGTCTTGTATGGATGATGATCTATATATGTAGATCCAGAATGTAGTTGGGTCTGAATCTTTCAAGAGATCCTCTGAATTAATTAATTTTAAGATTTATCTAAAGTCAATGTGGAGGACTGCAAAAGATGCATCCTAGCTAGGAAATGGTAAACTGCCGCTGTCAATTTGGTTGCAGCAGTGACCTGGATTAATGACAGTTAATTATATAGTATTAACATAGAAGGAACAGTAATAACAGTACCAGTAACATTGTTTGCTGCTCTAGAAGGAAAACTCCATCAAGACAATATAGAATGTATTTGCTCTAAGAATTCCTTATGTTATTGGAATATTGGTCACATTCTTAAGTGAACGTAGTGGAATAGAGGTTTTCAAAGAAAACCAAAAAAGTCTCCTTTTATAGTTGTATTTGTATTATTTGAAGCTTTGATACTTTCATTCACTGTTGTTGTCTCCAGCTTAAGGATCTGCTTGCGAAAGGCTGAGCCCCAAAGTTGTTGCAGCAAGTACCTCTTTCTTATGTACCATCATGTACTGTCTTAGACTAAACAAGCATTTTGAGATTTTCAGTTTATATGCTAGTGGTTTTTTTTCTTTTGCTTAAAGACTTATTTACTCCAAACTTGGTATTTTGATCTAATTTTCCTTGCTTGTCTGCTTTAGGAAATCCACAATAGTTGTTTCCTAATATCCATTTAATTATACATTAGTAAACACAGGATTTCAGTCACGCAATGCTTGTATTTATAGCAATTTATATACTGTCAGCTTTGAAAATAGAATCATACCTGATTAATATTGCCAAATAAATAAAGGTGGATGCAGTCATAAACGTACAGTTCAACTAGTGTCACACAGTCATGATTTTCCCTATGTCAGCCAGTGGCTACATCTGCTCTTTGTGCTTCAATCTTACTTGTATTCTGTCCGTCTTCCCTAGTCTCTGAGCAAGCCTCAGCTCGCACAGCAAGTACTTGAACAGGTACTTGAACGCCAGTGAGGAAAGTGTTTGGTGAGAAAGTGAATGGAGTGGACCAACTCCATTCCGTGGCACCAGGTGGACTACAGCAATGGCCAGCGTTGTTTTGGTGCAAGTAGACAGCCACTAGTGAGGACGGTGCTGTTGTTTCTGGGGTTCTGGCAGAGAGCTCTGGCAATGGATGACACTGTCCGTGCTACCTCTGCTCTGAGAGCAGAGGCTCTGTGTTGTAGTTCTGGACGAATGGTTGTGCTTATGCCATGCCTTTTCATTTTCTACTTCTGAACTAAAAGGAAGCTGCAAGGGAAAACTTGGGCAGTATTTTAATTTAGAAACCATCAATGCTGCTTAACTGACTAGATTATGTGGACTTTTTCAGTATGCCTCACAACAAATACAAATCAATGCATCCTGAATGCATCTAATGAAAAACTTGTTTGGGTCTCTTTTGCTTTTGTGAAAGAGGACCAACTCTGTAGATCTGTTAGATATGGGGAAGGACTTAAGCACCCCATAAGCAGGCTAGATTTTGAAACAATTCAATATCTGTGTTTTTTCTTAAAATTATTCAGTATATGAAGACCTCCTTACTGACACACAACATGGCTAGCAGGGGATAGGACAAAGCAGTTACTTCCAAGGAGTCAGATGCTGCTTTCTGTGAGATTGGTGTTCATTCTCTTGCTTTAACAAAACAGGTTTTCAGAATCTAAATGAACTTTCTATTCATTAAATCCACACTGGGAAGTTGTGGTTCTCTTTTGTTCAGGTAATGGTATCCATGCATGGATGTATATATTAGGACTTACTTAGGATTAGTTTTAATAGAGATTTCTTTTTATCCTCCAGGGCATGCTATGCTAGTGATTTTTTCCAGGCCCTTAGTCATACCGGGTCTTCATCTGACTATGATCTCTGACCTATATAGCTGTGGCTGCTGCTCCTAGCTTAAAAAATGACTTTTCATGAGGAACCCTGGTGGGGTTTTTTTTTTGTGTGTGTGTGTGGGGGGGGGGGGGTTGTTTTGTTTTTGTTGTTGTTTTTTAAATCTGTTGGACATACCTGTTATCCTTTTTGGTCAGGAGAAGAGCTTGTATCCAAATTATCTGGAAGATTGACTTGAAAATAAAAAAAAAAAAAAAAAAAAAAGGATAACATTATCTTTTCACTGTCTTTATTGGCAAGATTGATTGCGATGTTCCACTGTCCAAAATGTTTGAGACTATATATTTAGAGTATCCCACTGTATCAATCTGCTTCAGAATTGTTTCAGAAGATCTTCATTAAAACGTGATTCTTTTCTTTAGGTGGTCCCTGTAACTTTGCATTCCTGATAAAAGCAAAAGACATGCACGTAGTATATTCCATTACCTGGAGAGTGTTCACAGTACTCAGGAATCAACTGTCTTTGGAGTGGTTCTCATTTCCTTGTTGCTCCCTCAAGCATCACATCTTCCATCTGAAGATCTGGTCCACATTTCTTCCTGGAGAAAAATATATTAGAGTGGCAACCCTTTCCTTTGACAGGCAACTTTCAAAACGCAGATCTATAGAGGCCGTGGCATTTTCCAAACCCTAGCCTAATCTCAAACTATGCCCGAACTCTGCTATTGAGAGGCAAGTTATCTTGAAGAGTGTCTCAAGTTCTTTGTTTAAAACACAGACTTCTCAAGCTTCTCAAGTGCAAGTTTGTGTGGCTTCCACCCCAACAGGATACTGCACTGCCAAAAATTCCTAGGCCCCACTAAGATGGTTAGTAGTGCTTCAGCTGACTGAAAGGGAAAAGGCTTCTTACTGGCTATACTTCATGCCTTTAGGCCTCACTATGTCATGCCAGCTTCTACGCAAGCCAGTAAATCTTTAAAAGCAGGCACCTCTCCAGTCACTTTTGCCTCTTGGCACCTCGGCACTCCAATTGGTGCCAAGTCAAGTGTTTTAAGATACCCTAGGGAGCTATGGAATATTATTTTGTTCCCAGTAATTTCCCTTAACATTTCCAGCTTGACTGTTTCCTCCCCTTCCCTCCCCCCCAGGACAGATGGTCTTTTTTTTTGTTAGATGTGAGTGAATACTGAAAAACAGATTCTGGACCCTGTGTTTCATAGTTCTATTATTCGATTTCTGAAAATATTTATTTCTAATCTTAAAGCCTGCTGGTAAGTAACTGAATTTTGGTACAGCTGACCTGATTCCAGTAGAGCTTAAGGGAATCAGATATCACAGCAACTATTCATTTTAATTGCTTATGAAAGAGGGCCTTGATATTACCACTGGATATAAGATCCACATATTTTTTTAGATACTAAAGGAGAGTTAAGAGGATTGCCTATTCTCTCAGCACAAGAATGTTAGTTTATTTCTCCTGTTTCCCCAGTAATCAGGATGCAGAAGCCTCTCTGAGAACCCATGACATATATCATCTATCAGAAAACTTATCTAGTCCTGAAAGTCAAAGCCAACACATGATTTTGTAATTCCACTTCCTTGTTTGTACTTTCTTCCTGCTTCAGTGTGCTAATGTCCTAACGAGAAACTGTTTTTTTTTCTTTTTCTTTTCATTTTCTTTTTTTTTTGGGGGAGCATATGCTTTTGGAATCTAATTATTGTAAAATATGTCTTCAGCTCCACAAATTGACACTTCATTCCTCTGTTTTGTTCCCTCCTCCTTTTCCATAGTTCAGAAAAGTAAGTATAGATGTCTTTGTCTCAGTTTGGAGAATGCATTTGCATACCTCCATGGCTTGGAAAATGATTGAGTGCAAGTATATTTTACCTAGTAATATGCTGGAGTTTGAGAGCTGCTATATATGTCTCTTTTGACTTTCTGCTTGTATTGTGACAACATATTTTGATAATTGTTGCCAATGTCACCACTGTACTTTAGGGTAACTCACTATCACTTTAGGGTGACAAGTGATGAAGCACAGAGTTTCTCCCTCTCTCACTCTCTTTTTCTCTCTCTCTCTCTTCCTCTCTGTTTCTGTCTCTC
>VZSG01000543.1:213142-229164 GCA_013398315.1 Nothoprocta pentlandii | reverse complement strand
TCCAGTATTTGCATTCATATGTTTCTGTATAGTGCATACAGTTGAGCTTATGATTGGCTGTTTTAAAAAAAAACAAGATTTGCTTAGTTGAGACTCTGTTATGTGTATGCTTATGAAAACCATTGTCTTTATTTCTTAGGTTTGATCATAGTTTTTTTATTTTATTTTAACTGTCAACAGGGCTTTTGGGAGATGTTAGTAAAGAGCCAGTCTCTTTATTGGGGTTTCTTACCTATTCCCTCCTGCAACCCTACATTGCAGAGCACACATCAACAGAAGTAGCTTTTGCTAAAGAAAATTTCCCTTTAAAACTTTCTCTTCTAAAGCTTTGCTTTATTAAAGATTCACAAACTGATCCACAAGACAGTATAGAGGCAGTTTTCCTCATACAGCATACACCACTGATACTGTTCACAATCAAAGCAGACAGCTAAACTACCTGTTAAATGTTGTGAACCTGCATTACTTGATTACTGATTAGCCACTATAATCTGGTACACAGAAACTGACTTCAGATGTTTGCATTAGTTATACACTAATGTATGCATGTGTATATAGGTCTTGTGTTCATTGATCCTCTTAAAATATTTGTGAGGTGGGTACTGATGTTCATGCTAATTTTAGCTAAAATAAAGGTGAGGTTTTTTTTTAAACTGCTGAATTTCTGAATTTCCTATTAGGAACAATAATTCTTGAATTCCTGTTTTTTATGCTAGGCTTGGAGTAGCATAATTACATTGTATGTTTTTAAAAACTGAAAATGACTAATATTTAATAACTGCTTTCATTTATTGAGACTGCTGTTGTACAGAGTTTTAAAATACATGTTCTAATTTTCTCTTTTTCTTTTTGTAGCCTTATATTTTTACAGATCCACCTACTGTAAGAGTCACTCATGGGAGGATTTTCTCAGAAATTGTATGTTTTTTCCCTCATGTGACTCATACCATGCGACTCTATAAAATCCGGGGTAAGAACTGTGAAACTGCCTAGATACACATTGTTTATTATTCATCGCTGCAGTCTTGGACACTTCTTATACTTCTAACATTTAAATGCATTTCTAAACTAGCAGAGCATTCTTCAGGTAATTCCCCACAGGATCTAAAGACAGTAGGATCCCTTTCTAAGCCTCACTTACTGATCTGTAAGGTAAGGGAAAAGTTAACTTGGCAGATTTGTTGGAGGCATCTTTCAGCATTGGGAAATCTTACAGTATAAATTATCTGGAGGAAGTTATACAATTTTTTATACTATTTGTTTTACAAACAAACAGTTTTGACTAAACACTCCTTTCTTCAGAGTGACTAAACACTCTGTTCTTTGGACTTCTCTTGCTTTTATTTGGCCTGACAGAGCAGGGAACCTTGTGGCTTGATTCTTTTCCATAATTGGCCATAGAGTGAAATTTAACTTTCTGTGCGCTTATCTGTTGTTGTTTAAAACATGATTGACATAAATTTAAAAAAAAAATTATTAGAGGCTTTCAATATTTCATTAAATGCAATGATTTTGTTTTTGTGTTAGCTCCGCCTATGCATTATGGAAGAGCTGGATATAATCCAGCTGGAGTGCAGTGTCCATTTTGGGGCACCCAGTACAAGAGGGATGTGGAGCTGCTGGAGAGAGTCCAGCGCAGGGCTACGAGGATGATCAGGGGCCTGGAACATCTGCCCTGTGAGCAAAGGCTGAGGGAGCTGGGCCTGTTCAGCCTGGAGAAGAGAAGGCTGAGGGGGGACCTGATCAGTGTCTATAAATACCTCAAGGGAGGCAGTGAGGAGGAGGGGGCGGCCTCTTTTCAGTGGTGGCAGCGACAGGACTAGAGGAAACGGCCACAAGCTGAGGCACCAAAAGTTCCACAGGAACTTGAGAAAACACTTCTTGACAGTGAGGGTGACAGAGCCCTAGCACATGCTGCCCAGAGAGGTTGTGGAGTCTCCTTCTTTGGAGATCTTTAAAACCCACTTGGACACAGCTCTGTGCCCCGTTCTCTGGGTGACCCTGCGTGTGCAGGGGGGTTGGACTAGATGACCTCTGAGGTCCCTTCCAACCTTGAGCATTCTGTGATTCTGTGATTCTGTAATCCATGCTTTAGTCATTCTAAGGTTATAAGCTGGGTCTTTGTATCCTTGCTTAATATACTCATCTCTTTTAATGGTTGGAAAAATCCATAACTAAAAATATACAGACTAGAGTTTATAGATCTGCATTTTACTGACTAGGTCTGGAGTAGATGACATAGTTTTTTCATGCTGTGTTGTTGTCATTTAGATATAATAGTGATATTAGTGATGTAATAGTCATATATGTTAACATTTTAACATGCTAGTAATGCTGAAGGTGGAATTAACATTTTTTTAAAATGTGTGGAAAAAAATGCCATTTGGCATTCTTTTCAATCAAGACATGAAGGGTAGTAAAATCACAAGCCTACTTGCATTTTACTTAGGAAAAAACAGTGCAAAATCTGAAATTGCAGGCAAATGCTTAGTCTTCCCTTGTTTGAAGTTTGATTGGCTTACAATTTGACAGAGTAAAGGTGGTCTTAAGAAAGTTATTGCAATATGCTGTCAAACTGAACGGCAAGAAAAATTTGAATGTGGTGTGTGTGTGTGTTTATACACACTTTTATATACAAATCTATATTTGTATATTTATATGAAAACATAATATTAAATACTTGGAAATCTTGGCAGTATTCACATTTTTAGGTGTTAATCTATCCTGACAATGAGTAGATTTAAAAAGTAGAAGAGTGGCTCAGAACAGAAATAAAGGTATTATAAAAATTTGCAGCATGAGCAAATGACAGTTTTTTTCCCTCATTTTTTTTCAGTGCTTCTAGAAAATCTCTATGAAACCAGAAGATAGCTTACATTAAAATTAGAAGATTTAAGTATGTAGTTATATGAGATCTGTGCATCAAAAAAAAAATTGAAGATCATAGTAACAGCCAAGAGTTTTAGTGGTATTATAGGTTCCCGTGGTGATAGTTTCTTTGCAAACAAACCAAACACATATAAAAGGAAATTCTGTGCTCAGGAAGTAACTATTAAGTAACTGTTCAACGAGTAGGAAAGAAGTAATTAAGGAACTACTAAATATTGAAGTTTAAGCTCAAGGACTTCAGGTGGATGCAGAAAACAAAAAAAGTAAAACATGGACTTTCACAATTTACAGATTTTGCATATGTTTCAGATTACTGTAGTAAAAATAGCTATATTAATATATTTTATGGTATACCTATTTTATATATTAATGAGGTGTTGGTATTCATGGATTGCATTAGACACTTGTAGAGTACAAGTCCAGTGTAGGAATGTGATTTTTCAACATTTTTTATTAATAACATTCTTGATTAGGAAGAAGATGTAACAGTTCTCATGACAGTGTTGTAAGTTGGAATTAAAGATAATACTACAGCTGTTGGTATGTTTCTGACCAAAAAAAATGTGGAAATGAAATGATCAGCTTTATTCCATTCCCAGTGCTAGTCTATGTCAAAATGTCATTCCAGACATTCCATTCTAGTCAAAATGTCATTCCAGAATCACAGTATCACACAAGGTTGGAAGGGACCTCTAGAGATCATCTAGTCCAACCTTCCCATTCAAGCAGGCACACCTAGAGCATGTGGCACAGGGTGGCATCCAGGCGGGTTTTGAAGACCTCCAGAGAAGGAGACTCCACAACCCCCCTGGGCAGCCTGTTCCACTGCTCTGTCACCCTCACAGTAAAGAAGTTCCTCCTCACCTGGAGACGGAACTTCCTGTGCTCCAGCTTGTGGCCATTACCCCTCGTCCTATCGCTTGCCACCAGTGAAAACAGCTTGTCCCCTTCCTCCCTGCATCCTCCCTTCCTTAACTTATACATATTAATCATATCCCCTCTGAGCCTTCTCTTCTCCAGAGAAAACAGGCCCAGCTCACTCAGCCTCTCCTCATACGAGAGATGTTCCATTCCCTTAATCGTCTTATTTGCTCTCATTATTTAAAGAGTTAATTTAATATAGGGAAAGAAAATGGGAACTTGTACCAAACCTAGAAAACAAGGTTGAGAAAATAAAGACAAACAAGAGGTTGTCTGTGTGTGCTTAGGTATCTTAGATTATTATGCAGTATTATGTGGCTAAGATTGCAGTGTTCGGAAGCCCAGACTGTCATAAGCTTGTATTTTGGCTCTTGTCTGCTAAGATACACTGAACTATTGTAACTATTAAGTCCTTAATTCTTAATGAAGTCTTAATTCTTAATTAAGTCTTAATTCCTTAATATCTAACCCTTTAAAAACTGTCTTTAAATGTTAAAAGACCAACAGAGTTGTTAAGTCTCTCTCAGTCATTCAACTTCTGTCATCCTGTTTTTACAGTCTGTCGCCCAGCATAGTTCAATTTCATTACTGCAAAGAGAAATTGATTTTTTTCTTACTATTTGGTACTTTTTATAGACAACTGCCAGTCCTATTAGACTGTATTTATTTATTTCCTGGTCATGGTCATATCAGTATGTAGATTCTCTCACTTTCAGTTACAACAGCTCATCAATTTGCTGTTCAGTAAGAGCAGTCCGACAGAACTGCTGGATCAGAGGGCAGTAACTTCACTGTTGCCTGTGAAAAGCCAAAGCTAAAGCATAAGAGGAGTAGTGAATGCCAAGAAGCGGTTCCAGGCTATTAGCTAATGCTAAAGATAGCACTTAAGAGTGATGCAGCATTTCCTGCTCATTTATTGGTTCTTGTCATGAATGTTTTGAATTATTGTAATACAGTTACTGATTTACTTTAATAGTGATTTCAGAATGACAGTCCGGTGAGTCCTGAATAAGAAGCACAACTATGCTGTATAATAACTAACTGCACCAACAATTTTTCTTTTCCACCAGCAGTGGAAAAGAGATAGCTGTGTACTGGGAATGCCGTTGTTCTTTTCTGTGTGATGTCTTTTTTAAAAAAATGAGAGGTTTTTAAATGCTTCATTTTTAGGTTTGGAAGGACAGTCTCTTGAAGTTTCCAATATTGTGGATATTAGAGGAGAGTATAATCGTGAACTTGCAATGAGAATTTCATCTGACATAAACAGTCAAAATAGGTTCTATACTGATCTTAATGGATATCAGGTAATTACTAATTATCAGGTTTATTAGTTATAAAGGCATAAGATCTCAATTTTCAGCTGTCTTAATACTTAAAATTGTAAGGAATTTGTGTGTGGGGGGGCGATTCTTCATCTTCTAAGGAATTCACAAATTTTAAAAAACATAAGAATCACAATACCACAACCTATGACAAGCCATGCATTTGCTTGTATAACTGCGTTCATTTTTTCCCTTTTGTCTTGTCTCTTTGGTTTGAGTAGTTGAACTCTAGTCATGTGTATAATGCTGAACAACTAGTAGCTTTGACCTAGAAGACATCTACTTGCTGCTCTGATAGAAATAAGACAGTGAATGTAATTTCTGGAGTGCAGTAAGTTCTTCTTATTTGTAACGTAGGGGATGAAGTAGGTACAGCTATTTTTTTAACATCAAGTCTGCAACATGGACAAAAGTTAGAATAGTTTTTTTTCAATACTGTTACTGTGAGTACATTTAAAACAATACCTATTGAACAAAAGATTAAAAGATTATATTTTTGCCAATTTTCTTTACATAGCTTTCCTAAAGTTTGTTTCCTAAAGGCCATAAAGCAAATATTTAAAAATGGAAATAATTTTAATACTATTCTTCATTTGTAATACTATTATTAACTATTGTATACTATTGCATATAGTATACAATTAATTATTGTATATTATTACATATAGTATAGTATTGTAGTATTGTATAGTATTGTATAGTATTATTGTAGTAATATTGTAGTATTATATAATATAGTATTATAGTATTGTAATATTGTATATTATTGCATATAGTATACAATTAACTATTGTATACTATTGTATACTAATATATGTATATATTGTATTGTATACTATTATTCATTTGCCATATATTGTTCATAATTCCCGTAGCATGTTTATATAAAGTTCCCATTAGAAAACTAGGAATTCCTTTTTCTGCTGCCTTAGATATATTCACAGCTTGCTCTCTGGAGGAGGAAAAAAAATTATCTCATTGTACAACTGTAATAATTCTTTTTTTTTCAGGTTCTCTTGATGAATCTTTCAGGTTTTTTTTTTAATGTTCTTTGATCTAGAAGTACATTGAAGTTATCATTTCCAAAGTGGTTGTTTCAGCCACCAATCTCCAAAAAGCTAAATAATACAGCTGAGTGAATACTTTGGTGCCAGTTGTTTGGTTGCCCATTGCTTCTGAAGCACATGGGATAAATGTTTGAAAAGGTCTTTGAAATTTAAATGCATGAAAAGGATGTATTTTATTGAAGTTCATGTTCATAATGTAGATTCAACCCAGACTGATGATGAGCAAATTGCCCCTTCAAGCAAATATCTATCCTATGACTACAATGGCTTATATCCAAGATGTTGGCGTTCGTTTGACATTACATTCAGCCCAGTCTCTAGGTGTTACAAGCTTGAAAAATGGTAAGTTTAAGATGATGGATACTATAAAGTACTCTCCGTCGTGATGATCTGAAATATTTAATGCATTCACAGCTTACAATACCACCTGATATAAAAAAAAAGAAAAAGAAAAAAACCCCACCTACCTCTGACAAGCTCTAGAATAGGGAGGATCCTGAGTTTATTCACAAGCAGATCCCTTAGTCTTCATTGAGACATTTGTCACAAATCAGTAAATTAGTTGGAAAGAGTCCTGAAGAAGACAAAATGACCGATAAATTGTCGTAGCAGAGTAGTATTTATGCAAGAGTTCTGATGTAACTCGAAGATCAAAGAGCAGCACTGAATGATTCGTGATCTTTTGTACTGCTTTTGTAGGAGAAAGCTGAATATAGATAACATGATATTAAGTGTGTGTGTGTGTGTTTCATAATTTGTTTCTTTTTAATTTACTTGATTATTAAGGTAGAGGGGAGTGGACTTAGAAACTACAGAGCGCATAGCCTTCTGTCGCTATCAAGCAAACTAATAGTGCTGTTCTAAAGAGCAGCATTAACTAGATAAATATTACCCTGGCTGAGAGATTGAAGTAGAACCATGCCTCATAAAGTAAATGGAGTTCTTCAAAAGAGTTGATGAATATGTTGACAAGAAAAATCTAGCTGATATCAAGAATGCCAAA
Organism: Nothoprocta pentlandii; assembly: GCA_013398315.1. Lineage (NCBI taxonomy): Eukaryota > Metazoa > Chordata > Aves > Tinamiformes > Tinamidae > Nothoprocta > Nothoprocta pentlandii. The sequence goes on along the minus strand of VZSG01000543.1, from coordinate 221,962 downwards.
AAGGCATTCAGCCCAGCCCCTTGTAGCAGCGAAGCACATTCTTCAGACTCGCACCCTCAGAGAAAGTGAACCAGAGGTCAGTTGTTCACTATCTGTTCTACTGCCAGATCAAGGAGACATCAAATGATGCTAGCAAGTGGCAGAAAAAATAGGGTGTGTAATGCATAATTTAAGATTTGTAGGTCCTTGTTGTTGGGTGCTGTGAATTTAAAATTACATGAGTTTGAAAAGCAGCTTGACTGAATACTTAGAATGAATAAAAGCTATCAGAAACAATGCCAAAACCCAGTTTCTTTTCAGAATATGTCCCTGTTAATGTCTGCTCTGACAAAAGATGAATACAGCCATGGACTGATAAGAGTATTACCAAACTTGATTCATTTAAGGACAAAGAATCTTTATGATTTGTTTTTTCTTGGAATTAAAAGAAGGCAGTTTGAAAATTGCCCCTGATTAGCAGAAGGATAAATCTTTATTCAAAACTTTGAATTGTCTGTGGTAATCCTGTATCTTCAAGTAGTAGTAGAGAAGGAAACTTCATACCTGTTTCCCCTGGGAAATTCAGGTTGTCACATCAAAAACCCACCTCTTGCCTTGTGAGTCATGACCATTTCATGCTCTGGGACCTGCTCTTTGACCTTATCATGATACTGAGGCTCCTCATAAAGACGCTGGCCTATTTCAGTGAGGAAAAGATGATGATTTGGCTGCTTATGGATCATGGAAGGAGAAGAGAAACTTAGCAGATAACAGCTCTGAATGCTCTGTGACTTAGTTTGAGCTGCATTCATTGCCTGAAGCTCAGAATAGTGGAAGAATATATCCCATCAAGAACACATGATAATGGTTTCAGACTTCCTTTTTTGACTAGAGTCTGCCTGACAACTTTTCAGATGTTGGTAGAGCTCTTAAGACAATTTAATTTGTATCCAATCACTCAAGTAAGAATAAGCTTCCCCAATCTTCAACACATCATTGACCCCGGGTGTGATAGCTACACGTGCTGTACATGCAAATATTTCTTTCTCTTCTTACCAGACTGCTACCTGACAATGCTGATAAAAGTAGATTTTCAGTTATTGTTGTATTCAAACTTGCATCGTTGTGATTTATGCCAGCCAGCTAAGAAAACTATAGCCACTTTTGGAGCATTTGCATTATTAATCTGAGAGATACTACTACACTTCTATAAGTCTTGCCTGTTACGTAAGAATGCCTTGCATATTTACATATATACAAAGCAAAACAAAACCCCACAGGGTTTTATATTTACATGACCGAAGGCCTAACACTAACATAATTTATTGGGATTCTGATACAAGAAAATGTCATTTTTTTCCCCAGTATGTGAAATTAGATCTAAGTAATTTAAAATAACATTATGATTGGAAATTACTCGTTTATACATCCAGCATTAAATTCTGTGCTATACAAACCTCTAGTTTTGAGTGGGTCAGCTTTAAGTTGTTACAAGGATTTCAGTTAGTAGAACTGAATTCTTCTAATTTGGTTATTTATGGGGCAAGGGAATTCTTGAATGGGTTTACTTCTGTGATATATTACCTCATTTCTTCACCTGTAGACATGCCTTGGAAAGCTATTGTATGTTTGGTTGCATTATTCTGCTTCTGTACTAAAAGGAGTTTACCTCTAGTATCTACATCTCTTTTTGTGGTAGACCATCAATGATCTATCTGCATATCCTCAAAAAATGTATTCTTGTAGACTGACATGGCATATTTCATCATAGATTGCAATATCATAGAGTTCTTACATCCTTTGACAAAGAGCTGTAAGCATCAGCAAAGGGAATGCAGATAGCCTGCACTGCTGCATCCTGTGCCCCACTAACTACACCAAGTCTTGGAGTGATTGATTTGCCACATCAGCCCATTCCTTATTTCAGTCAATATATGTATGCTGCAATGTGTGTTTCAGCAAAGAGCTCTCAGTCAGTCACACTAGAGATTAATCTCACAAAATTAATTTCCCTTCAGTCTCATCTTGTGAATGAACTTGATGTGACCTAACCATTTTAGATGCTGGTTAACTCTAGATAATGGAGACTAATTAGGGTGCAGAGGCTCAGTTACCTTGTAATGGTATCTTACCTTGTAATGGTATCTGTGTGTCAACAATTCTAGTCTCCGCATCACAGAATGACATAGCATCTGTCCACAGAGATAGACTTCTCTGTCTGTCTTTGAGTCATGGCAAGTAGAGCCAATGATGCTTGAGATATTTCAGATAAATATATATTATGGAGAAAATGGCTTTTTGTGAGCACAGTTTCAGTCTAGTCAGGGGCATTGGGGGTGTTTTTCCCTACATCACTTACATGGAAGAGTGTATATATGCCAAATCTCTTTGGCAAATGCTGTTGTGTCACATGAAGCTAAAGAAGTGATTGGCAACATCAAATATTTACTCTGTATCTGCTTATTAAAAAAAGGGGGGGAGGGGAGATGGGAAAGAGGGGAATACATTCATCACGTTGGACTCCTTAATAAAGAACCAAAATGAACCTGAAAGTTCCGAGGTGCTTAAAACTATGCACTTCTCTACCTTTCTTGTGAAAATCATTCTGTGATTTCCTGAAGATCCTGACAGAAAAGTCAAAAGCATCACAGCTAAGGCAGATACCTTTGATAGCAGATTGATCTGTTTTTCAAGCCATAATCCACTATGTCAGGTTTATCAGAACAGATAATTATTTTTATCTGTCATTCTTGACTCGAGACGTGTTCTCCTTATGAGTAGTTGGTTACCTTTCGTGCTGTCAGATGATTTCAGCAATGTGGAGTAGGGTTTCTCAGTGTATGTTATCAATATCTTCAAGATCAACTTCAAGAACTGTAAAATACATATGCTACAACTTTCCATTCTTTCCTACCTTCTGTCAGTTCGTGGGATTTGATGTATAATAGTTTTTTTAATGCAAGGTGCTGTTCTTCCTCTACTTGAGAAGTTTCTCCCAGTTCTGCACTAGTTCACTTTTTCCAGTTCACTAGTGGGTTCTTCTACAGGCACTGGAGGAACCTACTCATGCACTTACTGTGCATACAACCTATGCAGAGGACATTTCTGCAGAGCCATTTAGAAAGGCAGTGCGTTAATTTATTCCAAACTAAGAACTTCTTACTCGATATTTGTCTTGTTCAAAGTTCTTTTCTTCTCACACAAATGATCCAAATATCCACATAGAAATAATCCACATAGAAGGAGTGATTGTTAGAATTTATTCTTCATACTATCTACTTTTTTTTTTTTTTGTCTGATACCAGGTTAAAATATCACATGGAGAAAGAATGTGCTTTAGAGGTGCACTCTTTCATATAGCGTAAGATAAAGACACATGCTCTGAGAAGGACTCTGCATACAGATGCAGCTATTCTGGCAGCTTCTCCACTTCAGTGCTTGATGCACCAAGTCTCCCAGTTATAAAATTTAAGAGTAATGTTCATGCAAAATTTCGATTTCAAATTTGATAAAGAATTAGATGAACGGATGAAGGGCATGTGAAAATTTAGGGAGGTTGTAAGAACCAAAACCAGAAACTTTAACTGTTTTTATGATCTGACCTAACAGTAACAATCCACTATTACTCCTTTATCTGTAAGACAGAAAGTGGGATACTTTGCAATTATTATTTTAGGGAGAGACATTATCTTATGTTGAATAAAGCTTAACATATTCCTGTGGCCCATGAAACCTGTACATTGCTTTTTCAGGTCAGTTAGAAGTAATCATGGATCGCCGGCTTATGCAGGATGACAATCGTGGCCTTGGACAAGGTGTCCAGGATAACAAGATTACAGCTAATATCTTCCGACTGCTCCTGGAAAGAAGACATGGAACAGATATGGTAAGAATGGTTGTCTGGACTTTTTGAATAATTAATTATATGACAAAACTTTTTGTGCTTTGCAGCAGCAGTGAACTGAGTAAAGAAGTTTCTCTGTGAGCAGTAGAACTGAGGAAATTGGACCTCCTAAGGAATTCTGTCTAGGAATTCTGTCTGATCTCTTGCATTGTCTCACCATAATAACTTACTTTTCCCTAGAAACATAAGTAACTTAAACTCACATTGCATCACACTACTTGAATACTATTTTGGAAGTCTCTTTTTTAACCATTGTGGGACTTTTCTTTGTTTTTGAGACTTTTAGAAGTGCTGATTAGTGCGCAATCTTCTTGTCAAAGTTGACTGAAACTGGGCAAAGACTGAGAAATTAAGATGAACAGAGTGAGCATAAAAACTACATTATCCTGTTCCTGTAAGCTTTACTTTCTTAGGAAATGAGGCTTTCCTGGAAATATTTAGATACCAGACTTAAAAACATTCTCATTTCATTATCAGGCATAGAAAGAATGAGATTATTTTGATTATTCTATTGTAAAGAGATCTTAGCACAACTTGCCTTGATCCTTCGTTTTATACCTTAATCTTTTGAATAATTCTTCCATTTTTTCATCTGTTCTCTGCATTTTTTTCCACTTTCGTTTTCTCCTGTCCTTGTTGAGAAGGACCATATGAGGAGTACATCTTTATACTGAGGAAGTATAAATGATGTCAGTTTTTAAAATCATCACACAGCTAAAGAAGTTGTATACTGAGCTAGAAATAAATATGCAGATACATTGGAATTAATTCTGGTTTGTAGTGGATATCATTAAAAAGTGAAAGGATGTTAATGCTAAGCTTAAAACTGATTTTCACCATTCATTAGTTGACAGCTTTTTTATTTCTTTTTTTTTTAGAGGTTGTGCATGTTATGCATAATGATTTTCTGGTTTCTCAACTTGCACAGCATCAACACTATATTAACTGTAGTTATCAGCATGGTATAGAAATGTCTGAACTAACTTGAAACAAGTTGAATCCTGGAATTGAATCCTGGAAGCCATCTAGCTCTAACAGCTGTGACCATTGCACAGGTTAATCTACCTCGGCAAGAGGAGACCTGTAGAGAGATCTGTGGTGTTCTCACAAACTCCCTTTAGTACTAAGGATTATTTGTGTTGTATTAGTGTGTTGTGCTGCTAATAAGAACTATTTGATATGGAAGGCTGTATTTGCATTAGAAAACAATTTGGAACAACAGTAGCAGATGAAACCAGACAGCACTATGGTGGTTGGCTGTGCTGTGTGTGGTGTGAGTATTTTCCATAGAATCATAAAATAATCCAGACTAGAAAGGACTCTTTAAGTGCTCTATCTCCTGGCTGAATCCCTGTTCAAGGCAGGTTTGTCTTTGTGTCAGGATGAACTCTCCAAAGCTTCAGTTGTTGATGAATACCCTAATGGAAAGTTTAGGACTCATCTTGTGCATAACTGCAGGGAAGCCTCTGGCTTTATTTCTTTCAAAAGAAAACTAGTCCATACACACTTGAAACCTCTCTGAGAACTGAAATGGTGCTTGGTAAGCAGGGATTACAAAAAGTTTCTTTTCAGGAAGCCAAAGAAGTAATGTGCCAAGTAATTTGAAGCTACATCTATTAGAATAGAGGCAAATTAAGCACCTGCTTTGGGGCTTATTTACTTAATAAAATGATTTTCACATATATTTTCCAGCTTGTTTGGATAACTCATTCAGGCATCATCACTGCAGCTGCCTTTTCTTATTAAAAAGAAAAGGCATCCTGCATGGTCTTTCTTTTGTTGTTGTTGTTGTTTTTTGTTTTGTTTTCCCTTGTTGACTTATTCTGCACAGGTTGCTGATCTATGCAAAGACAGCAGCATGATAAGTTACCTGTTAGAGTCAGAAATGTTTGACGTGTTTTGGTTATCTGTGGTTACCCAGAAGTGGTGAAGAGGAGTAGGTGCAGTTGGTGCAGTTGAAGAGGAGCTGTTGGTCTAATTGCTTTGGTCTCATAGCATAGCTTGCACATCACCCAGAAGCAAATCACTTAAGAAGTGTCGAGTAAAGATGCATTATCTTTCTCTTGTTTTGGAAGTTCAGTTTTCTCAGACTGATGCATCACTCTGTTTTTCAAAATAGATCTGTCAGGATATCAGTAACATTCCTTGATCCATGTTACTTTTTATGTTGTATCAAAATAAGGATAGGTAGTACTCAGCTTTTCTCTCTGTTAAATGTGGAAATGTATGTTTCATTGGATTGTTACTCAGAGGATAGTTGTTATAATAGCTTAATAATAGCCCTGTCAGAAGAATTGTGAAGAAATTATGCACTTCAAATCTCTAATGGCCTGCAAAGTGTGATTCACACACTGACCTTAATTTTGTTGGAAAGATCTATTTGTAATTGACTTAAGGAGCCATGGAAATTGCAGGAGAGTCTTTTGATTGCCTTGACTGCATCTTTGCCAGTAAAAGTAAAAAAGTTTTTTCTGCCCTGACTTAAAGATTATTTTATTCTCTGTCTTCTGAAAAACTTTTCTGAGGGACAAGATTTTATTCTGTTTCAGAAAAACCACTATAAAACATGAGACTCTGAAGTCTAAGATATTCAATTCCTTAAGAACAAATTAAACTAAGTGTTATCACTTGGGAGTAATTCCTGAATTTTTGCTTGTTCGTTGTTTTTGGCAATATCAGTTGAAAACTTTACTTCATTTACATCTCTACAGTACCTTTTGTCTTTCCCCACCTTCCGCTCTGCTCTGAACAGAATATTTAAATGGCAGAGATAAGCACCGTGCATGTGCTCAGGCATACGATTCACCCATCCAGGAGGAGGGCAGAGTTTGTAATGATGACTAGCATAATCGGGTAGCCTATATTCTGCTAGATCCTCATGTTTCCTGTACGTTGGCTTTTGAATTTGAGTTGTGTCTGGCCATAATAAGCATCATGTTCATTTCACCTTTGTGCATATGGCTTCAGCAAATCTAATTTCATGTTAAATTGCACTCATCCAATTCTTTGTTAAATGTATCCCTCAGACCTCTGTTGATATACTTAATTTCTGTCCACATCTTTTTCTTGTACTACTAGATGTAGTAGATGTATAATTCTGATCAGATTTCATCTTCGTGCTTGTAAGTGCTCATGGTCTTTGCATATCTTTTTGGTTTCTCACCTAATATCCCCCTCAGATATTGAGCATGAACTTCGTGCATTTCATTTATATATCAAAGGGATTATTGTTCAACTGAAAAGGAGATTGAGTGCAATTATCCTTACTTACTTGTCAAAACAGTGAGCAGTCCTTTATTTTTGAAAACACGGTCTTTATTTTATATTTATGCTAAGCCGCCTTAAAGATAAGGGTTTTTTTTTTTTCTTTTTTAAACTTTTTGGACCTTGAAGTGTGTTAGCATTGCCAGGAATAACAATCCAGGACTATCAATAACACAGGATTTCTTCGAAGAGGTAATATCTTTTCTTCACCAATGGCATAGCTGGAGAAGAGGATGCAATTCAGTGTACCCTCTTTCTTCCTCAGGTTTATATTTCAAATTAGCTTTGACTTGCTCAACTCATTTAATAGAATTTGTAGCCCAGTCTTAAGCAAAGGACCAGTATTCACTGGCTCAGATAGATTCTGTGCTATGGGAGGAGTTTATTTAGAGAAGAGATGATAGAGGCAGTTAATAAAATTGCAAATATGTGGCAATTGGCAGATAAAAATCTTTTTTTTTTTTACCACATAAGGCTATTTTTTATTGTTACTTAATATCAGTAATCATTTTCTATGAAATTATATGCTTGTTGATGTAGCCGTTTCTGTCTGATGGCTGAACTGCATTTGCCACCTGTGGTGTGTATTTTTATAATACATGCTTATATTCCAGGTAGTAGTTATGTATATTTGCTAAGATATAGAAACAATCAACTGCTAATTAACTTGATGTCATAAAGAAGCAGAAACCTGTCATTTACTAACTACTTCTAGTTAGAGGCGTTTTTAAGCCCATGTGTGGCAGCCTCTAGTATTATAGTGGCCATCAGTGTTTTTCTCTGACACTAATAAAGATGTGTTGCAGAAAGATGCTCATTAAAGACATATTTATTTCCCAGCTCCAGTCATGGGATACTGGTCAAAGCTGTAAGGAGCAAGTATTTAGTAATAGGGCAGCAGCCACTCATAATAGATGGCTAGTAATAGGTATTAAAGAACTTTACTCTGATTTCTGGACTTGTATCTCAGAGGCTTCTTTTGTACGCATGTTTCTACAATGGATTTCTTCCCATTTTCTTTTTTAGTTTTTGTTTGTTTTCATATTGTGTGTACTTGTCTGCTGTCTCTGTTTATATGGAAGTGTTGGGACAAGCACTACTCTCTGTTTGTGTGAGTGGCCAAGTGCAAGGCATGTATGTGTGCTCATGAGCCCGTTTTGGGAACATTTGCTCTGCCTTGCTGCTGCGTGGACACAGAATCGCAGAAGCCTCACGTCTGAAAGAGTGGGATGAGCGGAATCTCCTGATATTAGAGACTACAAAATTCAGCCTTAACTACTATAAAGGAGACTACAGGAAAACTTTATAGGAAACTATAAAGGAAAACCCTGGGCCCAAAGTCCACTGTATCTGACGCCCTCTCATAGTTAAAGTCGTTTCGCTTGCATCATCAGTGCCAGCCAAGAATCTACCGACAGTACAGAAACTCCAAGGCAATTGTACCCTGAACTAACTCAAAACCTTGTGTATATTTTACAATGAAAAAGAGTTTTTATTTCCTATAAAATGATCCTTTAGGGACCCTTTTCACTTAGTGTGGCAGAAACATGTCTCTTGTGTAATGTCTGCAAATGAATTGATAGAAAATAGCCTATTTCTAGATGAGATGTGTGGGTTTTTCTTTCTTTTTTTTTTTTTTTTTTTTTTTTTTTTTTTTTTTTTTTTTTTTTTTT
>VZSG01000543.1:194111-213137 GCA_013398315.1 Nothoprocta pentlandii | reverse complement strand
ACAAAAGCTAAGCAATCCAGATCAGGATTTTCACTAAAGAGCTGGAAACGTTTTTCTGAAACAATTTGTACTTTGATATGCAAAACTATAAAATAAGTGATGAATATTTCAATATTAACAAAACATATACCTGAACTATTCAGGCAGGTCTGAACATTTTTCAGAACATTTGCCCCAGGATTTCAGGAAAGACTTTGATTTTCTACTATAGCAGGGAATTACTTGGCAGCAGTATTCTTGTTTTTATATTCTTCTTATGATTTCAGGATAGTTGTGTGTTCAGCAGTCACATTTGTGGCTGGACTTGCATTTCTGGCTGCAGTTCTGCCAGGCTTCTCCAAAAGGGATTACAGTAGAGGACTTGCTCTCTTAAAAAGGGTTCTTCAGGCTTTCATAAGGGAGATAATGCTGCTGAGTATTCTTGTGCAGCTTCAGGATCTTAAAGTGTTCTGAATCCCACTGCTCAGAGAAAGTCTGCCCAACTTTATTTGTTTTATATTCAATTTTAGTGTTCCCCTATAGTCACTAGCCAGTATGAAACCTACTTGAAGAGGTGGGATAGGGTTTTCTTTGATAAAAGGTTAAGTCAGCATTGCAGTCTTGAGAGAACTATTCACATAAGGAGAAGAACTTGTTACTATTATTAATGTGCCTGTTTATGAAAAATGACAGAAGTTTGGAGATTGAAGGAGCTCTAAATTCTTCTTTTTCAAAAAAAAAAAAAAAAGTGACTTTGTGCATGCCATGGTTTCTGAAGGATAGATTTAAATGCTTTTCAACCTGTAAGACTTTTTTTCCTCTCTGCCTCATTATCTGACTGGTATTTGTTCTGCTATGAGTGAAAACCACACTATCTAGTGAATGTTTGCCTTTTGAAAAGCACCAAATTTTTGCCTATGCATGATCTCTGATTCCAGAGATTGTTATCAAATGAATTAGGGATTAGTGGTATATTCTTATCTGGAGGATCTTCTACTGAAGAATTCATAATCTCAGAAATGTTATTGTGTTAGAATGTACAATTAACTGAATTTCAAAAAAACACATCTACTTTGCACTGTAGAGGGCTAAGACCCAGGAAGTCTGGCACATAATGATTGCAATTAAGTTGAAACAGTTTATTGCTTGGTGTCCATGCAGGAATGCATTATAATTTACTTACTGTCTGTTTACAGACTTATTCCTTGCAAAGTGGGCAGAGCTCTATGTGATTAAGAATTTAAGACTTTTACTTTGAGGGAAGAGCATGTGTAATGTCAAGTATTGTTACATATCACATAATATACTGCAGGACGACATATTAACATAGTTGTTGTCAACCATTATGTTTTTCACCTGTAAGCAGACCAGCATATTATCATCCAGCCAGGCTTCTCGCATATAAGTACCATCTTCTTGAATATGTAAATACACTGTCAACATTTAAATCTTAGCAGGAGAACCCAATTGGGGGGGGGGGTTAGGTTTTTTTTTTTAGTTGGTTGGGCTTGTTTTTTTTTTTTTTTTTTGTTTGTTTTTTTTAAATATATTTTGAGTTTCTTGGCTGACAACCTCACTTTCCAGATTATGACTGGGAGAGAATTAATAATGTTGCCATTCCAAGTGGTGAGACTAGAGGAGCTCTGAGGAGTCATCTTACTCCTGAAATTGAGTTGTTAGTCCAGAAGTGCCCATCCTCTGAGAGTGCTGCCAGTTGGTTTTCTGAACCTGTGATTGAGAAAGTTGAAAAACATCTTTTTTGAGTCTTTTATCACAAAGCATAAGAAGGAGACAGCGACTGTCTTTCTTCAAAACTAGTTCATGCAATTTAATATCGGAATCTCTTGATCTACATCCCTTGTTTTAGCAGGCCAGTGATTTTATCTTTTTCCAGATTGTTTGAATGTCCTGAGATCCAAAGTATTCATCCACATTTCAGCATGTTTGATCAGATAGTTTGAATGCTGGTGGGCTTTTGGAGTTATAATTGAATTCCTTTTCTGACTAGGGCTGTTTTGGTTCATAGCAAAAAACTGTCTAGAGGACTTAACTGTCAAGATCTGTGATTTGATGTTCACATCTGGCCCGGTTTCCTATCCTTACTTCTATATGGGAAACTTTAGACCAATTGTATATGTTGAAAAGCTAATTGTTTCTCTATTAGCTAGATTAAAGTCCAGTTATCAGCTGTTTCAGCTTTATTTTCTTCTCTACAGTGTTCTCCATTCCTTTCTTTTATTCTGTTACTAAATGATTTCTGCAGTCTTAATTAGTGTGCTTCTTTCCAATTAAGGAGCCTTGGTCCTCAATTAAATTCTTAGTGGAAAGCCCTTTCAGACATTTTATAATATGTTCTATCCTCCTTTTAAATAAATAATATAATTAAAATAATATAATCAATATCAGTAATCAGTAAAATAATTTTTACTTATGCTACAAGGGCAAAGGAGATTCCAGCCTGTATGCCATATTCCTCTAGAGCATTCTTCATGCGTTAAGCCTTTTCTATAACTTGCTCCAGTTTGTCCCCTAAGGTTATATTGGAGTGGGTTGGGTTTTTTCTGTTGTTGTTTTTGTTATGTTTGTTTTCCCAGAATTATCTTCCTTTTGATGATAAGGAAAGCTTCAGTATGAAGATTTGTTTACATCTATTACACAGTCATTTAAGGAGGTCACATTTCAACGCAAGATTTGCTGTTGGATAACTAACTATATAAGCGTGCTATAAAGTAGTTTAAAAAAGAACTATGTGGTCTTATTAGAGCTCATTAAGCTAACACTCAGCTACATCACTGGCATCTGTCAGAGTCTTGCCAATGCATGGTGTTTGTAAGGTTGCCAGTAGGGCTTCATTCATTCCGTAAGTGCTAAACACGCACTGAAGTTGAGGAAATAATAACTCCTTGAGAGAGCAGTACTTTAGCTAGATGAAGACTGTGTCTCTGTGTTAGCAACAGCAAGGTACTGCTGAAAGCCACCCACATAGTGAAATGTACAGACTAACTGTTCTTCCAAATGTGTGGTCTATACATTCACAACCTCCCCTTCTGTCTCTCCCTCTGATTCCTGCTTAAATTCTGGATTGCATGGCTACAAGGGGAGAGACCTCTTCCAATCCTTCTTATGTCTGTGGTGTATGTAGGAGGAAAGTGGGATTTGAAACATCCCCTCTGATTTTTATGTATTACCATTGTCTTTGTAATATTTGCAAAAACTTGTTTACTCCTTTTGGGTTTTCTGGCAGCTTTTGACTCTATGAAATTTCATGCTGCTATTACAATTGTAGATATTGTACAGTTGTAAAATTACCATTTCTGGGAGGAGATGATTGCATTTTCTGTGCTAGTGCAGACATTTAGAAATTGGCTCTGGTTCCAGGCTTGAAAATATATGGTTTGAAGATACAATCTCCACGTAAATCTTGGTAGTTCTTTTCAAAGTTGGAATTTTGGATAATGCTCAAGTAGAACACTTAGGTCTGTACTAAGGTTGCAGATCTAAACACAGCAGGAGTAAAGAATTCTGGGGGGAATTGAATCACTTCCGATTCTAGCATTTGCCAAAGTCCTTCAAGACTATGCTACCTTGCTTAGCTAGTTCTTGAATCTAAGAATTTAAGAGCCTTTTTTTTATAGTTTCACTGCAGTTTGTCTAAGAATTTAATCCCTTCACCTATCAACCAAAAATGATTTCTTCCCACCTATGCTTCTGCCTTGAAGTTACCGGTTTCTTTCTGTATGCTTTGGTTATGATTTCTCTATTGCTACATACATTACTGCATTTCTCTGTAAAAAGTACATTTTTTTTTTTCAAATCAGTTCTCCTAGCCTGAAGAAGATTTTGAACTACTAAGTCCTAGAAAAATGTCCTGCCCTGTGGTATCTTCATCCCCAGATGAGAATGAGGACATGATATTTTTCCTACTTTGATGTGAACCAAAATAAAAACTTGCTTGCATTTTATTTTTCTGTGCTTCTGAGATGTTTGCCTCTTAGAATCATGCTGTACTAGATTTAGTATATCTTTTTTTTTTCCCTAAGAAACACAATTATCAGAAAAATGTCACTTCTATACGTCTCAGGTGGCCTTGCTGCTTTTTTTTTTTTTTTTTGAGGTTCCTGAAATTACGTGGATATCTAAGCAAGTTATGTTTTTGCAAGCACTGTATTTCCAGGCATAAGGTTGCAGTGGGTAGAAGTAACTAGTAAATGTTTAAGATGTCCTACAATGCCATCCACAGTGCTAATTAACATGTAGATAAAACTTCAAAAATAAAAACTAGAATTATTTCTTTGAAAACCCACCCTTCTTCCTCTTTCAGTCTTCTCTGAGCCTCTTAATTCTGAAAACTCTGGAGTAATGCAGAAAGGGCCGTAAACAATTGCTGTGTGCCAATTGAATCCATAAATACGTATATCAAAGGTTTTAATTGTGTTGAGCAACTTATTTGAAAGTTAAACTGATCTTGTGAAATACTCATTTGAAAATCTTGAATTCCTTGTTTTTATGTTGTGGTTTTGACCAGAGAACTTTCTGAAGAGGTCAGTTTTGATTATATTATATTCTGATCTTCAGTGACAATTCTTCTAAACAGTTTTAGGTCTAGATAACAGAACTGTTATGCAAAAATTCCCTTTGTGGGAAAAGAGATAAAATGTTGACATCGGCCCACATAGCTCTATTACATAGCACTGAATTTCATGTTACAGCTGAGCAGAACACTCTTCTCTGAAAGCAACAGTCTCTGGAATTTTTATTTTGGTCTCAAAAGTATCGAGATCTCTTCTGCCACCTCTGTTTCAAATTGTGCTGCTAGGCATGATCAGGGCTCAAATAGCTTAACATGCTGAGGTGCTCTTTTGAGGATATAGTACTACTTACTTTTGTTTGATAAGGTACCTTTTTTGCCCTAAGTCATTTCCTGCTTGTTACCAAATGTATTAAAAATGATAGCTTCGTTTTACATGTGGAAAAGAGGACATTATTAAATTGTTTTCTAGTTCACACTATGTTGTTCAAAGCAGTTTCAGTGACAGAAGCTGGTAGGATATATACAGCATTTCAGAATACCCAGAACAAGGGACTCTTCATGCTCTAATCTGTCTAGAAAAGAAATATTTTTGAAAAGTATTCTGGTAACATCAAGAATGAATTTATTTTTTTTTTTTTCACTGAGCAACTAGGTGAAGATTTAAGTCCCCAGCTCTGGGTCAGGTATCTAACTCTTCTGATTAGGTGCTCAAGAATTGCAGGGCTAGAGAATGGTGAATTTATGATTCTTTCTTAAAGTTTGTCAAGTATACTAAATTTCAAAGGAGGTATTTTGTTCCCCTGCTGCCAACTCTTATAAAAGTCACTTTCTATTTTGTAGCAATTTCCCTAACAAATGAAAAAAACAAAAACTTGTTGAAGACAAATAGTTTGAAGGCACAAAGCAAGTGGGAAGAGCAATGGTGCAAGTGGCAATACATTCTTACGATCATTTTTGAAAGAGGCAGTAATTATTTGCAAAAGCAGTACATATTTCTTGTACTGAAAAAGAGAATTAGGGAATGATCAGAAGTTTCCAGAAGTGATTAAATGGTCGGTATATAAATTAAAATATTGTCTCAATAGAATCATATGTAAAGTAAATGTGTTTAGAAATTTAGACACGTTAACACGTTAGAAATTTAGACTTGCGTTAACAAATATTTTCTCCATATTTTGCAGAAAGAAGAGAAGTCATCAGTTAGTTTTCCCTCGCTCCTTAGCCATATAACTTCTACCTTCATAAATCATCCTGTAATTCCAATGACAATTTATGCAGATTCAGGTGTCCCTGAGATACTGCGTTCTTTTTCCCCACTCATGTCATCCATGCCTTGTGACATGCACATAGTTAATCTGAGGACAATCCAGTCAAAGGTAAGTCAAGTTATTATTTTAATGACCAACCATATGATACAGCTTATTAATAGGGTCTAGTAAAATATTTTACTCATATTGTATACAAAATTCACAAATTGCCTTCCTAAAGTGCAGTGTAATGACTAAGCTTTTGTAATCGTGCAAGAACTGAAGACCTTTTCCATGCTGGTCATTTTTCGAATGTTATGACAACTCTTGAGCTTGCAGCACTCATTTGGTTTGTGCACTTCAAAGATAGAAAATACTAGTGGTTGTATGCCTGAACTAGCATTATAGTTATTACAGAAGAAAAGTTATTCTCCACCTCAGAAACACTCTGAGTTGAATGTCTTCTATGTCAGAATGATCTTCTTAATTCTTTCCTCATTTCCTGTGTCTTATTTCCATCTCCCAATGAGTAGCAAATGCTATAATTTTTATTAATTGATACTGAATAGTTTTTTTGCAGAACTGTAAACTTCACACAGCTTTACCTGTTGGAAATGATATTTCAAGAGGTAGTATAATTACAATTTCTGAGAAAACTCATTCACAGAAAAAGAGTATCAAATTAGAATATTATTAAGATTTAAAGCAGAAATTAAAAAGTTGCAGTGCATTAAAGCATAAATGAGGAAAAGTGTCGGGGAATTCCTTGTTTTCATTTAATTTTCCCCCTCAGAGGGAAAAAAAAATGCTATTTGTGTAAGATATATGATCCTATCATAGAAGAGGGTAGTGTCTTGGGAAGATGAAAATTAAAGACATTTGTAATATAACCCTGTTTCTTAAATTGTCTGACACTAATATTACCTACTGCAAATATACTGGGCTTCACTATTTAAAAAATGAATTTATTTGTTTTTTTATACTAAATAGATATTTTTGTCCTGTTGCTTGAACTTTTTAATACATTTCTGTTAGACTGATAATGTTTAAATGGTTTTGTCATTTTAATCAAGATCTTTACAAGGATGGCCTGAGATACTGCTTATAAGACAGCATAGCAGTTTTTTTTTTCTAGCTAGGAGCCTCATGTGAAAACAACATTAAACTTCTCAAAGAGATCAAAATTGGATCAAGCCTTGGCAGCTGTTCTGAGAAAGGCAGCCAGAGATTTGATTGTTCTGTATTTTGGGATTTTTGTCATATGACATTGCTGTGAAATTTTATAGGATCAAGGATATTGGCATTTGTTGAAAATTGAGAAAAGTGATACACGCTTTCAAATAGTTATAGCCAAATTTGAAAAGTATACGGGACTTAAATTAGGTTCATACTCAGAGGTTCCCTTAGGCTTGTGTAGAAGAAGTAGTAAGTTAGAGCAGATGCAGACACTATGGTAACTTGCTATGTCTTACATCTTGTTTTATAATAAGTAACTTAACAGCTTTATTCTTTACTTGTGGCTGTTAGATGCATGATAAAGTCCTGGGAAGTCTAAGCGGTTGACTGCTATGTCACAGATGTTTATATTTGGCAAAGCTCTATTCCTAAACATTTTGTTAATTATTTAATAACATCCTATTTTGAACATTCTGAATCTTAATTAGGATAATATTTAATTTTGAAAAAACTTATGAGTTGAAATAGTTATGCTGTCATTTGAAATGCATTTATTATGCAGATGACTACAAGATAATTCCACTGGATATAGAGAAAGTGTTGATATACTTGACTGGCTTGTCATTTCTAGCATCACTTTACCCCCAAAGGGAGTCAGGATTTGGCAGTGTGAATTTTAATACTTCATTAAGCTGATGTTTAGGCGGACAGTATTTTTTGTGCATAAAAGCATGTATTTTTAAGCGCAGTGCTTCATTTCAACTGTATGTCATGTCAATGCAGTTAAAACTAAGTCTGATATCTCATAGTTGAAGACTGCAACTATTTTTTTTTTACTTCGTTACTATCTTATTTAATGTAGGAGATGGTGCTATTGTTGCAACATCCCCCGCCGTGTATAAGAGATGCTGCATTCCCTTTATGATCTTGGTTGCCCTCCGCTGGACCCTCTCTAGAAGCTCCATATCCCTCTTGTCCTGGGGAGCCCAGAACTGCCCCCAATACTCCAGGTGCGGCCTCCCCAGAGCGGAGCAGAGGGGCAGGATCCCCTCCCTCCACCTGCTGCCAACATCCTCCTGATGCAGCCAGGATCCCATGGGCCTTCTTGGCCACGAGGGCACTGCTGCCTCATGGTTAACTTGGTGTCAACCAGGACTCCCAGGTCCCTCTCTGTGGAGCTGCTCTCCAGCAGGTCGAGCCCTAATCTGTCCTGGTGCCTGGGGTTATTCCTGCCCAGGTGCAGGACCCTGCACTTGTCCTTGTTGAACCTCACGAGGTTCCTCTCTGCCCAACTCACCGGCCTGTCCAGGTCCCTCTGGATGGCAGCACAGCCCTCTGGAGTGTCGGCCACTCCACCCAGCTTGGTGTCATCTGCAAACTTGCTCAGGGTGCACTCTGTGCCCTCATCCAAGTCATTGATAAATAAAATGGTGTAAACCTGTTTAAATATGCTGATGAGGGACACAGTTCACTAAGAATTTGATATTAAGGTTATTTTAACCATTCTGTTTAGGAAATCCTTCTCATGACTTTCAAACTCTGCAAAGCTTTCACCAGCCAATGATTTATGCACATACCTCATTTCAAGTCCAAATTTAATTGGGAACCTTTTTTAGAATTTTGAAACAGGGAACTTAGAAACAGAGATGTTAGTTTTATTAGGTTTTTATTTTTTCTCATCCCAGTGAGTAAGTGAATTTTCAGTAAAGTGAAACTGTCTGACAATGTTTAAGTAAGCTGTTTTTGTTCCTGCTGTCTCCCTTATTAGGAGGAGATGGGCTTTGACCTGAAGCATACTTAATTAAGACATCTCTCATACCTTACAGTTCCAAGGACTCTAAAGGATAATAAAAAAGCTTAGTGCCTATTGACAAAGCTTGCATTGAAAAACTGGCAGTTTTCTGAAAGATGTGATGTGAAAACAGTTTTTTCCTGAAGCACTGGCTACTGCTTAGGGAAAGGGTTGAGTACATAAAATGGAAATGGAAGTATGAAATGTGATGAATAACTTCCTTTTTGTTGCTTTTCCTGTGTGCTTGATTTCTTAAACATTTTTGTAAAAATGAAACAGCTTCCATCCAGTTGCAGCATTGGACTTTTTCTGAAGCACACATCAAAACAGTTACTTGTTTTATTAGATATCACATTAATACCATACTGTTCTAAATCAAGTATAGTCTTTTGGACCAAACTTTGCAGTTGAGGCTGTGGATTACTTTGTGATGTTATTTGAGGCTCAAGAACAACATATATTTTTTTCTACAAACATAAAAAATATTTAATATTTATGTATTACTATATGGTTTCATGTAGACTTCAAACTGAGTAAGATTTTTAGGGACTGGATGTGCAAACTGAAAATTTGATAGAATATAGTCACTAAAAGTAAAGCTGCTAGTGCAATTACCACATGCTTTTGGTTTTGTTTTGATGTCGTAATTTATCTAAGAAACTAATTAGTACAACTACACCAGATAATTCAAGCAGCACTTAAATTATGAGTCTGTATTTATGCCCATATCTATCTGGCATTGAACTCTCTGATTACTAACTTGCCAGTTACAAATAATACAAATGTAAGTCTGAAGTCATTCTGCTGTTCAATTCTTTTCATGTTTAGTCTTGTAATATTAAAAGAAGTATGGCTCTCCAGTCTAGGCTGGACGTTATTTGAGGCATAAGTAGCTCTATCACTGTAAGGTTATAATTCACTTATGAAGTCCTAGAGTATCTTCCTTGCTGTGCTACGTTCTGAGTAACGTTTTGTTTCTTTCATTTCTTGCAGGCAGATTTTGAGCCATCTGATGAAGCTGCTCTGATTCTTCACAGGAAGGGATTTGATTGTAGATTTTCAAACAGAGACGTGGGTCTGTTCTGTTCTACCACTCAGGGAAAGGTATAGTGACAATTTATGGATATTTTCATGTGTAATGTTTTGCAAAAAGCTTGATACTAGGATAGAATTGTGATTGAAATCTTAGCAGTTATTTCTCAGGAATGATAATTTCAGAATATTAAGATATTTCAGGATATTAGTTGTGCTTATCTCGAAAGCTGAATATAGTGCTTACCTTTGATAAAGGTAGAAAATCTCTTGTGTATAAGTGATTAGGCAAGTTGTCAGCAAGTAAATGTCTATGTTGACCTTCTAATCTTACTGATTTTCCCTACGTATTATTTCAAGCAACTGATCATTATTCCTTACATAATTTCCAAATAGTGCAATGTAAGCAAGTTGGTCAAAAAAAAAAGTTGAATTACAAATTCTTAAGTGTGTTGTCTGGAAAGTATTAACTTATTCATAAGCTATGCAACTCGTACTTGGAAAATTGTTACCACTTCCAGCATGTCTTTGTCTACTGCAGGCTTGTATGGCCTACCTCATTGCAAATATCTGAACACATTGTGTATGTCCTAGATCTATTATGATATGTAACAGCTGTAATTCTACAGTTTTTTTTCCTAAAGCTTACAGGTCTTGGGATAGATAGTAGTGTTTTTGTAGGATTTTCAAATCTTGAAATAGGTTTAGTATTTTTATTAACAGGCAACTGTTGGGATTGGAAACTGGAAGAGTTTGAATCCAAATATTTCTGTCATTTTTTTGTCCATTTATTTATGCTTATTTTAATTTCTTTGAAGTGTTAAAAGTGAAGACTACCAAAAATGCCTTCTTTTTTTTTCTAGTATATAGCAGTTAAGAAATGGTATCTAGAAATATTTGTGGTGTTGCTGATGTAAGTTCTTCTGTGTTATTGTCTGTAAGAAATGTATGATTTAGATGACTGTTAAATATTAAAGTCGATTTTAAGGAAAATATATTATTTTCTAAAAATACATTTTTTTTTCCAGATAAAGGTGCATAAACTATTTAACAAATTCAGCGTAGAAAGTCTTACACCTACATCTTTATCTTTGATGCATTCACCTTCAGATGCTAGAAATATAAGTGAAATTAATATGAGTTCTATGGAGATAAATACATTCCGGATTCGGCTAAGATGAAATCTGGCTTTAATACTCAGAGAAGAGGAATCTGCAATTGTATCGTCTCCACGTGCAATAAGAAGCACATTATTATTGTTCCAGCTTCTGGATACTGTGAGAAAAAATAGCTTACATTCTATTGTTCTTTGACCAACACAGTGAAAAGCCATGTTGCAAGCAACATTTTTTTTTTCATGAAATACCAACATCAGTATAAATTAATGCAACAAGTGAAGAAATTTTAAAGGATATTAACCTCTCAACAGATTAAATCTCAGGTTAAATGCTAACTAATGATGTATCTGGTGTTCTTATTTTAGTTATCATAGAAAGGGGATTGAATTTTAGACAAAGGGGATTGAATATTAGACAAAGGGGATTGAATTTTAGACAAACTGTTTTGTTGATACTACATTAATTTATGTACAAATAATTCAGTGTAGAAATGCCTGATGCAGCTTGGAATTAAAATGGAATAAAATATTCTTGGGTAGTAGCTAATGTCCAAATATTTACAATCATTTGCATAAATGACAATAATTTCAACTTACTCCACAATTCATTTCAACTTGTTCAACAGAAAAGAGATTTTTGAATTGTGGTAGAATGAAAACTTGCAGTCCTTGTGATAAGTCATGGTAGATTTTAAAGCTTCTACCGCTTGCTTGAGCTATGTAACTACAAAAACATGAATCTGCAAAACAATTTTGCATTCAAAATGTTTAATATAACTCCCATTTTGTTACTTGACACACTGGGATATGTGCAATTATTCCATTATCATAAGTGACGAGAAATGTCAGTAATTGTCATGAATACAAGATTTTTTACAAAACTCATTTGGATATTGATGTTCTCTTAAATGAGTTTTCTATTTCGAGATTACCATATCAAGATAAATGTGCCTTATTTTTTGATACGTCTTGTTACAATTTTGGTGTCTACATTAATGTTTTGGGGGAAGGGTAGTTTATATTATACTTAAACTGTGTATCTCCTATTTGATAATGCTGGCCACACTCTGATCTATGTCCTCCTGCACCAAGTTTGTGCTATCTTATTCTGAACATTTTGACTATTTGAATGTATTAAAATGATGTCATATCACAAATCAAAAAAAAAATACTGTAAAACCTAAATTCAGCTGCTTTCAAGGAAATTGCAACTTGATGCAGAGATTTGATAGTGAGCAAGACATAGTTTGCAAACCCTCATAGTCGTGCTTGCATGTCACAGATTGTGGTGACCTGTGCATTCAGAATCACGTGCCTATATTTTAAACATCATTTCTCAAAATTACAACCTCACTTAACATTGCCACTGTTCACAGTACTGAGGAGTAGGTTCTTACTCTTCTTGCTTTGTTTTCACATTTCAACTTATTTCACAACATGTTTCACATTTATTGCTAAAGCCATTTGAGTGTGGAAAATATTTCCCTGTGTAGAACTACTGTTTACAGCTGAAACATAAACATGCCTTTGAGTGTGATCCCCTTCATGGCGCTTTTTTTCTATCTTCATATTACTTATTTTCATCTCTTGCTTAACCTTTACTTTTCCATACATCACTCTTTTAATAATAATGCATGAAAAGTTAACTGGTAAAAAGATGTGCTATTTTCATGCTGCCAACTGTACTTAATTTGATCATTATCGTTCCACAGTGTATCAAATTATATCTTGTAGCTGCAGGCAATCATAAAGAAAATGACAGTAAAGTTTTAATTTCATGCTTTATTATGGCTGGATCTCTATCAGGATTGCCTGTGTGTCCCTACTTAATCTGCTGTATGTTTTTGTAATTAATGGAATATTTAGCAGGTTCTGGTGCAAGTTATGTCAAGAGCATAAAAACCACTAACCATAAATGGAAGAATCAGATGGATCCAATGAATGGATATTTTCATGCAATAAACATGTACTGTAAGTTTTCTTAGTTAGAGTGTTTGAAAATATAATTTTTTTTTGTTGGAACTTACAGCTTGGTAAACTTGCCAACAGAAGATAACGTATATTTTGTTGCAGCTTAAGAATTAAAACACTTCAGAGACTTGTGTGTGTTCTGTGCAAGAGAGCTTTCAAAATTCTATTTTAAGTTTTGTTAAATAGAAAGGTAAAACTTTGATGCAATAAAGTTTTAAAGTATTTTGCCTGTTGGAATTGTTTCCAAAAGATGTTTCATGGCATTGTAACTTTTTGATTTATCATCAGCTGTACAATCATGATGCCTGAATTTTCCTTAACCAGGAGATTTATTCTATTGTTATTTTGTCTCATATTTTTGTTTTTTTTTTCTTTTTTTTTTCAACAACAGAACAGGTTGGGGTCCTGACCTAAAACCAGACTCCACAGTCTGATAAGAGATTTTACTGTAATTGGTTCAGAATGCAACCGTTGATACTTTTCTCAGCAGCTCTCACGAATTCTTATTATATTAAGAGATTTCAGGTTCTTGTTTTTCAGTGCATTTGCCATCTAGTTTCATCATACTCTTTACTTTTATTCTGTTTTTATAACTGCTGAGTTTTAACTACCAGTTAAGAAAACCAAGCATGTTACTTTTACCCAATATTCTTTTAAAGACAATGCTGTATAAGAAATGGTATAAGACCTTTTAATTACTCTTCATATTAGAGTTGTACCTGTACTGCGATTTTTTTACATTCCTTTATCTGAAATGTCTTTGTTTTTACTTGCTCATATTGTCTCTGAAACCAATTGATTTAAATTGAAGGTTTTTGATATTTTCTCTTGGAAGGTTTTATATCTTATGGGGATATGTAATATAAGACCTCTAATAAAAGATAATCTTATTGTGAGATGTGTTCAGTGTCATCAGTATCTTAGCGGTAGCTAACTTAAAAAAAATGGCGTTTTTTCTCTAAGAATTTCGATTTATCAGTAGTATTTAGGAATAAGAATTTTCTGAATAAGCATTTTCTGTAGTATATTGCACTACTACTGAAAGATCCCCTCTTATTTCACAGGTGCCAAACAAGATAAGGATAGATACTGAGTTCAGAGATCTTAACATACAGGAATGCAGGACATGGGGAAGGGAATGGGCAGTTCTTATTTCATGAAAGAAATCTGATGGCAAAATAACAGAAGATAATAGCAGGTGTGAAATACTAGAATGACTTTTTTTTAGAATTGTCTTTAAATTTGTCTCATTTCTCCTTCTGTGTATTTTAGAGTAATGGAGTGGAACTTACACGCAGAGCAAATTAGCAAATAGGCTATTAGAAAATACAGTCAGAGTACATCCACAATTAGATTGAATGCTTTTTAGTTCATAATAATAATACAGTACAGTGTAACTGTGTATGTATATGACAAGTCATAAATGCTTTGCAGGTTTGCTTCCCAAAGTGTTGGTAGAGCTTCATAATGACAAAGACAATTAGTATAAGCTTTAGTCTAGATGATGAACCAAATAGTTGTAGCTGTGAGTATAAGACTGACAGATGCAGATACCACTTAAAGCCTCATACTCTTAAAGGTGAAATAGCAGGAAAAACAGTAGGAATATAAAACATGCATCTGAAGCAGGCAGCAGTGGATATGGGTCCATTTTTTGAAGATCAACTTTCTAAGGTCATCCTGTTCTAGCATTCATTACTATCATGTGTCAATCTGGACACTTATCACTGCACTAATGACAGATGCTGTTAAAATTCCTTTTTGAAATATAGTAATTGTATTTGATGTGTATCTGGATACACACATTTGATGTGTATCTGGATAGCCAGCACATCTTGCCACACAATCTTTAATCACAGTTTTTGTGATAAGTACAACCTGGTATGTTCAGCAACTTGTCTGTTTGATACAATATCAACAAGATGGTTGTTCTTAAATGACCACTTAGACTTCTGCTTTTTCACACTACATTGTGCAGTAAAAGATCTAAGAGGTTATTTAAATTTTGAGGTTTTCTATATAGGACAGCTCAGAATTATATAGAGAGTCAATATGATACCCTCTTTATTTTAGAATAACTCCTCGGCTCTTGTAATATTTAATCATATATTCATATTCATATAATCATATTTTTAAGAATTGCAGCATATCTAAGAATTTTCAACAACAGAAATGAGCAAAAAGCATTTTATTTTCTAAAAGAGGGAATATACAAAAAGACTTAGTGTAGGATGCTTAGGATACTTCTTTGGAAAAACATTGGGATTTTCAGGCAGGCAGCTATAAATTACAGTCCAAAGTTGTGGATCTTTCTGTCTTTTAGTATACAGGTTTTATGAACTAATTAATATTTTTGATATATGTTATATCTCTAGTTTTTGTCCTCAAGAATTTCTGTTTAGTGGCAGTAATCTTTTATTTATATTACTTTCTTTCATATGAATTATTTACTGTGGGTAATGAGAAAATGAAATACCTTCTCTATCAAATGTAAACTTGATGCTATATCCCGCTGAAAAGATGGGATATACATTTCAGAGCTTTAAATTCATAGTGCAACAGACACTGTATAGTAGGAAGAACTGTGTTAAAGTAGGTGCCCTTTGATTAATAATCTATAACCCTATTCATGTTATGGGCATAACTAAATCCTAATATTGTCTGCCCTGCTGAACCCTGTGTGCATTGTGCACAGCCAGCATTCAGAGAGGAATGTACCTCAGTTTCTTCCAATCATGATTTGGTAAGTACTTTGTGGTCTTCTCAGATATCTAGTCTGTTTTTATTTCCCTTTCTAACTTGCTATTTCTTATGTAGTGATCCCGTATTTCTTGGCTAGATGCTTCGTGGCCTTTTCTTTTTTTGCTTTGTTCCTCAGCAGTATAATAGCTTGCAAAATTTCTGCCCTGACTTTTGCCTCTGATGGAACAAGACATAGTGTCCCTAACTGACTGTACATGTTGCCTTTATTGCTTGGAAGAAAGCACATCCTTGCCAAGGGCAGGACTGTTTTGTTGGATCATCTTCCAGATTCTCTTTTGAATTTTAGTTCTGTTGGTTCTAAGCTCATTTCAGAACAGTTCCAGGACACTATGCTTAAGCTTCCTTTTGGGAAGGAGTAGGATAGCCCGAAAGTCAGACTTGTGTACTCCGTGAGGCGCAGGGGAGATTCAAACTGGGCCTCAAGAGCTCATGCCCCAGAGATCTAGATTCTGCATCTTCAGCAAGCTGGGCATTTTTGCAGTCTTTTCCAATCTCCTCATTTTCATTAATAGTGACTGTATTATTGGAATCTACCTCTGTGACCCAACGGAATTCCCAAGCAACAGTCTAGATAGCTTTGAAAAAGGAAAGTACGGACATATAGCCTATTTGAGAAATGAATGTTTGAAGACTTGATAGGATAAAATGCAAGAACAGAGTCTTCAATTTCTGTTTATCTCTAAAGTGGTAGGCTCTAGGTTAAAGACCCATCCAAAGGGAATTCAGGAGTTGAAGTAGGACTTGCCAATAGTTAGATTTCACTCAGCTGGCAGAGATAACAGTGGGATAACAGTGGGAATTACTTCAGAGCTCACAACAAGACTTGGCAAGGACAGAGATGAGGGCTGGAATTAGTTCTCTTCATGTCCACCTTTTAAATGTTCAGCTTTTCCAGGTCTTTGAAGATACATGCTTTATAACTCCTTTTTTAGGCTACTTGGAAATATTTTTAGCTATTCTTAGAAGAAGGTTAGGGCTGCCATCATACCTGACGCTCCTGGTAATTCCTGATTTTTTCCAGCATTCCCTAGTTCCAATGAATTTTTTTGGATCTAAAGATGGTAGAAATTTGTGAAAATTCCTGTTGAGATGGTTCAGAATCAGCATGTACTTTACCAATACTTTAAAAAAAAAGTATAAAAAATATGTATAATAATCAAGAAGCTCTCTTGATTTAATGGGGAAAATTTCTATGGTTAGAAATTTCCATTATTTCTGTGGCTACTTCTTGTAAGACTCGTCTCTTCCTGATGGATCAATTTGCTGCCTCAGCCTGGCAGACTTATTTTACTTCTTGATTTTTCTTCTTATAGCAGCCTAAGATTGGTACCTAACACAGATGCCAGAGTTCAATTCCATGTAGAAGAAAACATGTTCCCTACAGTTACAGCTTGGCAATTACTGAATTGGGTTTGTCCTGATTTGACCCTAAGATTTTGTTTTAAACACAATTTGAACGTTCTGTCCTTCTGTTTTTCTGTTTACCTTTCTGTTTTTCTTTATCCAAGCTCCAGACGACATCAGCCACTTACCTTGGTTGAAATATTACCTGTGTCACTCAGCTGGTTGAAAAGTTTCAGCTGGACCAGTCAGATTGCTTGCACCCTCATTTGTTTTTGTAGATC
The DNA here is from genome assembly GCA_013398315.1 of Nothoprocta pentlandii. NCBI lineage: Eukaryota > Metazoa > Chordata > Aves > Tinamiformes > Tinamidae > Nothoprocta > Nothoprocta pentlandii. The sequence goes on along the minus strand of VZSG01000543.1, from coordinate 195,904 downwards.
TCCTCCAGGACATGTCCAGGTTTCCAAGTCATCCCAGTGCGGTGTCTGTCCAAGCACTCAACCAGCTTTTAAAGAACTTCCCAGCTTTAATTTAGGTCACTGAGCATGCCTCTGCAATGCATGCCATACTTGTTTGACACTCTTGTCTCACCTAACTGCTAGCAAAGGTTTCTTGTCTGAGAATACACTTGTTTTACTCCTCACTTGAATAGACTTTGGCTCTCTTTTATTCCCTCCTCTTCATTTTTTCCCTGTTTCCAGAAAGAACCTGCAAATAAGAGACTTCATTATGTCCAGTGTTGCAGCCTTGGGTACTGGGGAGTCTCCAAGATCAACCTGTTTACATCACTGACCTAGAAAACATGTAGTTCCTTTGGCTTGACATGCTTTTGTGAGCATCCCTGTGCCAGATGTTTTCAAACCCTCTCTGTTTCCTGTGGTACACTTGAAGAGGCAGGAATATAGATATATAAATGGCTTGAAGATATAAACCTCCAGTTCAAGTAGCCAATGTGTACAAGTCTCTGCAGCATGAATGATAAACAACCTAGTTAATTTGGAGTAAAGGTAGCAACTGTTCTATAGTAATGCAAAAAGCAAGTAGTATCTCTAGACTAGGCTTTTGAACCAAATGCTGTGATATATTCTATACATGTATTATTGTAGGCAAAATATGGACTTGAATAGCCAGATCTGAATGTTTCTGCCTTCTTTTAAGGCCAAAACAATAGTTAAGTTCTTTATGAAATAAAGACAGCTGGAGCATTTCCAGGGGGAAGAAAAATGGCCTGCAAGCATAGATGAAGTCTTTGTTGGAACAAAAGATTAAGGCATATTGAGAAACTTGGCCATAAAAAGACCAGACAGTCAAGTCACATTAAAGAGACTATCAGCAATCTGGTCATGCTGGATCAGTAAGCTGTCTATAAAATGGAAGATATTGATGTTTTGACAACTTGGAATTTAATATCAGAAAAGAGCCTGAAAGTCGTTGAGGAGTAAAACAAGCTGATGATGGAAACTGAGCACTTCCGGTGACAGTGAAGGTCAGTTTCTTGATGATTATATTTTATTAGCAATATTTTACATTTAGAAACATTCTTTTCGTTTCTAAGATCCAGAGGTTTGTTTGAAGATGTGAGGCCAAAGAAAATAGCTTAGCATTTGACAGAAAGAAGAACCTTTATCTGAATTGTTCTTTCTGTCAAAATATGCAGTACAGAACATTTCTAGGGAAAGCTGGAAGTAGGATTGTTTAGAAATGAATTCAGACTTGAAGTTTAAATTATCCAGTGGAGACAGAATACGTCTTAAATAAGCTAGACTATCTGAATCTCTTGGCATAATGTACTGAGCAGCATCTTTGCATGAGGAAGATGGGACTTGTCTCTGTGATCTTTGGGAATGAAACTATTATCTATGATAATGAAAAGGAATGCAATTTGTGTTCAATATATTTTACTTTGGATTTCATTGCTGTTTTAGAAAAACAATGTGAGTCTAATGGATGTAGTTCAGACAGGCAAGTATTGCAGTAAATATTGAATGTAGTTGCTGTAAATGTGTAAACGGAACAGGCTAGTAGAATTCTTTCATCCGGATAAGGTAAGATTTGCACACCAAAAGGAATAAGTCCATTGCAAAATTCAGTCTCTTTTTTTTTTTTTGAATCATAGAATCATAGAACGCTTAAGGTTGGAAGGGACCTCAGAGGTCATCTAGTCCAACCCCCCTGCACACGCAGGGTCACCTAGAGCACGGGGCACAGGGCTGCGTCCAAGCGGGTTTTAAAG
>VZSG01000543.1:130722-191043 GCA_013398315.1 Nothoprocta pentlandii | reverse complement strand
GGGCTGTGTAGAGGGGGACGATCACCTCCCTCGACCTGCTGGAGACGCTCTTCTTAATGCACCCCAGGATCCCGTTGGCCTTCTTGGCCACCAGGGCACTGCTGCCTCATGGTCAACTTGTCGTCCACCATGACACCCAGGTCCCTCTCTGCGGGGCTGCTCTCTAGCAGGTCCACCCCTAATCTGTACTGGTGTCCAGGTGTCCATGTTTCAAAGCTAATGCTTGTTGGATGAAAGTTGTTATTTTGCTAAATTATACCACCTTTGAACAAGAACCAATATATTTACAACTGGCCTGTGAAACAGAGGATTGCCATTCTGAAATTGAACCTGCCGAACTGTGAATCTTTTCAAAATGTAGTAATATATCACAGCTATGCAAACATCAAAGGGATATTTCCATGGGCAAAACCAAAACTGAGATTGCTCAGAACTGGTTGAAATTCCAGACAGTCATGAGATGGACAGAATATTGTAGGACTCTGCTCATTTCCTTGTGGATTTGCCATTGTTTCAAAACTGCTCTGTGGAATAGATATGAAACAGTGATGCTCGATTGACACTGAACAATGGAAAGGTTGTTCCTTGTTCCTAAGCTGATCTGCCTGTATCACATCACCTCTAATACTAGACACAGGTTCAGGGACAGAACAAAAGTTCTGAAAAGCTGGTATCCATATCACAGCAAAAGCTGAACTCCCCTTTAAAAGCTTGCTGAGAGAAATACGTATATGAACACTATATCTGTGTCACTCAGTATGAGTTTATGTCATTCTTAGTATGAGAGGTTACTGCAGAAATATCTGGTCTAATTTAAAGGACAAATTGCTATGTGATTTAAAAATCTGAAATTAATCTGTAAGTATATTAATCTAGTGTTCAGGCCTTGTTGTATTATCACCCTTTGGGAAAACAGCAATATATTTGCTGTTGCTGATAAGATCTGCTATGCCCTTGAGTCTGTGTTCTAATTATTAATAGAAGTACAAATATATCTGCTTCTCCTACTGAGAGTTGGGGAACAGACCTGCACTCAAGGGCAACTGAAGTATTTAAAGTCTATAGTCTGGACATATAAATACATGGAGCCAGAAAATCAACAGGCAAAAGTACAATCTTAGAAATATAATTTACCCTCAAGTCTGCTGTATATTCTTGGCCAAAGTGGAAAGGCTTGGGTTTTCAAAAGCTAAGTTTTCTAGGAGAGAGAGAAAAGCCAGCAGATGATCAATATTTATATCACTACACTCCGTACCAGATAGAACAACTTTTTGAGATTATGTTATTATTTTAAAACAGCTGGACATTCTGTAGTTCTAGTCAGGCTTTAGTCAACTAAAAGTTTATCTTACGGTCAACTTCAGGGAAGCTAAGAATTTACCCAAGTAAAAAGGAAATTTGTCAGTGGAAAATGGATGCCGAAAATAGGACCGAGAGCGCATCTATCCAGGACCTTCTCCTATTAACAAAGTAGATTGCTGTTTATGTACTTGAGACTTGTCCTGATGACCATGAATTTTGAAATTTAGCAATTGGAGACAAAATTTTTGATGAATGCACATTTCTTTGCGTCTGTGACAGACCTACAGCATTGCATTGCATTTTGGCAAGATGAGATTACTAGTATAAAAAAATATAGTAATAATAAAAAGATGGTTTATCCAGAAACATCCAGCCCAATGAAATGATGGCAGGCTTATTTAAGATTTGGAGGGCACAGTGGGAATTGATATGGCTACTTTTGTGCACTATTGCTAGGAGGATGAGCTCATAGCAATAGGAGCTCATAAAGTGAGCTCCTATTAGATGAGTGTACAGCATCTACTGGCATGGCAGGAGCCAGTGACAGCCTGACTGGAGCACTACAGCATTTCTTGTAGCTGGGCATCAGTAAACAGCCCTACAAAGGTTGTTTTGCAGATCTTGGGAGGAGGAAATGGATCATATGTACATCATACATATCCTGAAAACTCAAACTGCTAATCCTTTCAGCTTGAGTAGACAGAAAGTAAGGATAACTTCTGACAAGTCAATATAGCCCTTTAAAAAACAAACAAACAAAGATGTTTGGCTTTTTTTTTTTTTTTGCAGTCTGAGGAAAATGAACAGTATGAACCCTGGTTTGAAAAGAAGACAGATGCTACAGCTGTACTGACCCAGATAAACTGAACGATGTATAAAAATTGCATCTAGGTCCTGAGGGTATACCTAAATTCTTTCATTAAATTCTACCTAAGGAGTTTTCTATGATAAGGGCAATGCTACTGAAATTGTCAATTTTTGAGATGCTAGCTGTGTGGAAATACTTTTAAAATATAGTAAAAATACTGTAATGCAGACATTAGAAAACATATTTCTTCAGGTTTATTTTGAAAGGCAGCTTACTCTTGTGGCTGAAGGCAAAAAGAGCAGAGAAAAAAATCCAAAAAGCAGTTGCTGTGAATTTAAATAGTCATCTTATTTACCTCTGCTCCTGGTCATGGATCTTGAAAACAGAGACCTCAGACGTGTGTGCCTATCTTAGAAGGGACCAGCACGTACAACAGAGGAAATGTTTCTGTGTGCTTGTGATGAAGGTATGGAGCAGAGGTACTGAAGGCAACTTGTAGTCTTGTTTAGGATAGTCCATGCCACTAAGTCCATACCATCTAGGATGTCAATGCTGTTGTTTAGATCAATAGATCAAACAGGTAGGATGTGGCAGTCTTCTAGCAAAATGAATATGGCAAAACAAAGTTTCTGTACCTACTGAAATGTGATAATGTCATTGTCAGTAAAGCCTGTGGAATCAATGCTAAAATAAATCTAGACTGTATTGACTAATAGTGTTTATGTATCTTCTGTCACAGGAGGCTGAGCTGTGTCTGAAAAGTTCGAGCTCAGGTGACTTTCTATGCCCATTAACACAGCCTACCTCTTGCAGCTGAACTGAAAGACAGTTTTTCATTCAGTAGCTTATTTAAAAAAGCAGAGGAGCGTTTTAGTGATGTCACTCCTGATAATGAGTGACAAGAGGGACTAACACCTGCATAATGCTAAATATATATCGCCAGATGCTGGATAGGTGGCTGTGCTTCCTCATCCTGGAGGGGGAAATTCTCCTGTAACACTTGGTGGCAAAGAGGGCCCCATGCTGAGGATTTGCATAACATTTGCATACTTTTCTTTCTGCAAGAAAATAAAAATCCAGCATTGGCTTAGATACCTGCTGTAGAGACAGGCCTGGCCTACAAAGATAAATGCTAGGGAGGATGAGAGGATGCAGGCTGGGCAAATGGGTTTGCTTCTGAGGAGCAAGACAGTTCACATAAGCCAGTGGTTAACTTACACTGGCGCTTTTGAAATGGAAGGCTAATAAGACTGTCAGGTTAAAAACACGACAAAAGATATTTTCCCTTATATCTAATGTGGTACTATTCATAACTCTCATCAGCAAAGAAATAGCTGACACATAATCCCAGCCTCTGCCTCAGCACTCCTTCATATCTTCTAATGCTTTCTGAGTATTTAATGTGTTAAATATTTGACATATAATGCTTGAATGTATTTAACATATTCTGCAAATATAGGTGGATTATAGTACAAGATCAGTGGATCTGTGCTTTTTGAATAGCCATTTCAAATGTATGCAATTCCTTTCGAAGCAAAAGTGAAAATACTCTTAAGATATCATGTACTTTTTAGATTGCTTATTGAAGTAACTACAATGATTTCAGTATATTTTTCATACTACTGTGTGCAGATGCATATATTTTGTTTGTATTTTGAATTTTAGGAAATAATTTCATTTCATTAGGAGCTACTATTTGGAAAACTGAAGATTTTTCTCAATATAAAATGCTAAGAGAGAAATGTTGGGAATGGATATATTCTTTGAAGGATGTGTTTTGTATACAGTAGCTATGCAGTATTCCATGTTCTAGAAAAGGAATATATTTAGATAAATCTCTCTATATATCTATTTTTCTGGATCTTTTTCTTTGCAGTTTGTATGAGCTAGGCTGTAATTTAGAGAGACGCAATGTTTAACCAAAATATTGCACTTCCAATTTATGAACAGGGTTTTTTCCTAACCTATCTACTAAAAATATAAGCAACAGCAGCATTCACATCTGATTCTTGTTGCCATGACAATGGCTTTGGTCTCTCTTTTGTGCTTAGGAGAGCTTTCCTTCCTTCTCCAAGCCTGATGCTAAGCTTGCTCTTCCTGCTCCAAATTCCTCACATGGAGAAAAGATAAGATAAGGTTAATAGAAGACTAACAACAAACAAGATAAGGGAACATGTTTGATTGTAAGTATGTCTTCAATACAAAAGAGGAAATATTGTGAATGCAGAACACCTTAAAATCTAGGTTTACATTGGCCAAACCTGTTTTATGTACATTTCTGCTTTTATAAAAAGCATATTATAGTTTAGTGAAAGCTATGAGAGTTTTGATATACTTCTCACTGAAGGAGAATTAGAATATGATAAGGTCTATGTCTGACCCTAGAGTCTGGGCCAGATTAAAGCCTCATCTACATTCCTGAAACTCTCCTGAAGTCATTGGCCTAGTAATGAGTCTTCAAACAGCAAAGACAGCTTTGCCATTACTGCGTACCTTTTACACTGTATGTTATTAAACATTTCTGTTCAGCAGAATGAGAAATCAGCTGCAACAGCACTATCTTCACCTTTATCTAAACAAAAACAAGCCCAATCCTACCCCTACTAGTCATGCCAAGCCTCTAAATACAACTGCAAATTTAGGATAGAAAGTTGGTTACCATTTCTGCTTCACTGACTGAATTTTAGTACCATGTGATTCACCCCTGAATATACTAGTTCAATGGCAAAAAAAAATCTGCCCCTCTGTATAGCACTATTCAGTACATGCACCCTTGCCTCAAGCCTTCTTGCAGTGAATAACAGTAATTTCTGTAAAGGCAAACCATATGCATAGCTTGTTCTTCACTAGTTCTTTTGCTAGTATTTGTATGCCTTGTAAGTCAAGGGTTTTATCAGCACCTAACAAAACTTTCTTGAGAATGCTGCATGAGGTAAACCACCTCTGTCAAAAATTCCCACCTATATTTCATATAAAATGCCCAAGTCAAAATAGATGGCTTTTGAGTCTTAGAATCTACAAGTCTTAAGAATCAGCACTTGCAGCTATCACAATGTGATGCAAGTCATTGGATTCACAGAGAAGCAGAGAAGATGAATAGCCCAAAGGCAACACAGTTGACCTTCCCTTCAATCAGGTAACAATGGCATTTGCAGAAGAATCTGTCTTCCAAGTCACTCTAATATTGTTTAATCTGACTTATCTGTATAGATACAGCTAAAGGCCATAGTTGGCAATAATAAATCCAAAGTGTTCCTATATGCATGGAATTATAGACATTTCCATTATAACAATTCAGTTTGATTCAAAGGAGTCTTGAGCATTTGTATATCCCTTCAATACTTTGCAAACATCTGTGTTATTTGTTGGGGAAAAATGGCACATTGGGGAGGTTAGCTTGATTTTCTCTCTTCAAAGGTAACTTTGATCCAAGCTTTTACAAGCTTGGAATGGGAACATGCCTCCTCTCAAAAAATATGAAACTGAAAGGATTTTCCTTTTGCATGGGATGACTGTTTGGCTCTGCTGAATTCAGACCATGTTAGTCAAGTTCCAGAGATGCCCTTCTCCAAGGACAACGTAATCCTCCTTCACTAGCTTTGCTGCTTGCTTAACAGCACGTGTGTGCTGACTTGGGCAGCTGCGCTGGTGATTGCATTGCAGGTTAGGTCATTTTGCAAGTGGCCTAGAGAGAATATGTCTGTTTGCTTTTTCTTATCCTAAGGAGCGTCTACTGTGTGTTTTCTCTGAGAAGCCTCAGGACACTTTCCAGGGAGCTCTGCCAGTTCACTGTTCACATCAGACAGTAATGAGCATAAATCACAAATGTTCAGCTGCTTCCATCTGTCCTTTGTGAGGTTAGGACTCTCGTAACCGCAGACTCACAGTGCTGTCTGACCTGGTCTTGAATTGGTCTTGAGTTTCTGCTCCAAACACCTGCAGGGATTTCTAGGGATTCAATCTTGTATGTGCTAAGAACTTGCTAAATTTAGTGGATGTGGGGATAAGAAAACCACTAACTCCAGCAATTCAGTTAAGCCCTCTCATAAACATCCTTTTCAGTAGCTCAAATTTACTAGCACTTTCTCCTAATGCATGGCTGGAAACAGACTTCCTGAGAGCTGTTACTGGCACGTGCAGCATTGTTTTCATCTTGGGTATCTTACTGTAAATTAGCTCCATACAAAAATGTAACTAAGTGGCTATTGTTGCCTATTTATACTCTGGGTACAATACGTAATGGTGGAATTTGCTAGAAAGATGACCTTTTTTTGGTCTTTTTTGCTAGCTTTTGTTAATGTTGCTCAGAAAAGCCCTATATCATTTTTTCTTGTGTCATTTCCCTCAATGTTTATAAAGGAGATTAGCATAATTGGACTCATCAAAGAGGTCCCTTCCCTACACATGCCAGAAATCATAGTGTGCCTAATCCAGTGTATAAAGCTTCTCCAGCTCTGTTAGCCCTCTCTGCTACAAAATGACCAAGTATACCAAACTTCATGTCTTGTGAAGACCATTTTACTCTTGCTCTGTTTTAAAGAATGCTTTCTAAAAGCAAAATAATTAATGACTGGATATACATAACTTTTGTTGGTGGAAGAAGTGAGATAATATTGTTAACAACCACACAGATGCATCAGAATTTTTGGAGGCATTTTGGCCCAAATGGATCTGATGCTGCTAGTGAATGCATTTTATCCTGAAATGTCAGGAGCATGATCATCACCAACATACAGTCTGATATGTATTAGCAAGGTATCAGCCACCTTGAACGCTGGTCTGCATTATCCTACAGTCTGAAAAATGTAAAGTGTCTCCTTGCACTGTGACACCCCTCAGTTCCCCACAGGTGCTTGATACTGGATCAGTATCAAAGCTGACTCCATGTTTTGTTTCCTTTAGATTTTTCTAACTATTGAAAGTAATTTTATTTTTTGCTATGAGACTGGACTGAGTTTTGTGTTTTATGCTTGACTCTCACCTTCTAGAAAGGATGATCTCATCACAGACACCATGCTTTTAAGTCACTGGATATCCTGAGCGTTTGTCTACTCTTAAACCATGAGAGGAAGTACAACTCCCCCCAAAATAAAACCCTTATTTAGTCTGAGAGCAATCCACAACTCCTAACACATGAGTTTTAAAAACCATAGGCCATGATGAGGCATGTGGTGGGAATTTCCCCCAATGTAGACATTTCCAGACACAATTGCTCTAAGTTTTATTTTTTTTTACCAATAACTGTTCCTTCCCTAGACATGTTTTCTGCACGTATGTTCACAATCTGCCTTCCTGCCTTCTCTCTGATAGTCCTTCAGGCTCCAGATTTTTGGACTGAAAGGAAGCAATTGGGAAAGCTCAGTTATTACTACAGTTCTTATTACTACTGTTATTATTAAAAGGCCTCTTATTATCATATAAATTGAAGGTGAGAGCAGTAGGCTTGGGCTGCACCACTATGGATAATAATAGTGTAAAAATCTTTGCCTAACAGGGTCAGTTCACTTGTACTTAGAGCATGAATGTATATAAATGGATACAAATACAATACCTGGCTTATTTTAACAGGAATAGCAAAGCACAAAGACTTAAAAAGAGAGACTGTTCTATATACATCTCTCTCCCTATTCCCTGGGGAAGCACAGCTTCTTCAAACGTTCCTAATGGGTGTTTGTGCACTTACCTAGTCTCTTTGAAAAGCTCCCAGAACAGCTAACCTCTTCTCCTAAAACTATGTCGTTCATAAAAAAAAAAAAGTCTGTATTCTTTCTGATTTATTACTTAATCTACCTTTTTCTTTCTTAAAACGCTTCTTAACTCCTTATTGGTAATGAGGTGCAAAGAAGATATTTCAAGTTTCATTTTCCTTCCTGCCTTTACCTCTTTTTGTGTCCCTCTTTACTTGCAATTAGACTAAACCTATGTATTCAAAAAGAAAATACACCAGTACTAGATTAATTATATTCATAAATTATTAGAGGGCAGTTCTATTTCTGTTAGATTCGTCATTGGTTATTTCCAAATTCATCATTTTTAACTCATAAATAAGCAATAGTGCTTGTCTATGACTCATCTATAACCTAGCAAAATTTATCTGATAATTTTATTTTGGAGGCATCTAGATAGTAAAGAGTCTCAGAAAAAAAAAAAAAAAAAAAAAAAAAAAAAAAAAAAAAAAAAACTTGAAAGGAAAGAGAGGGCAATACCTTATTTACTGTATGAAATATTCATTATTTTTTTCCAATGGCTTACTACATAATTCATGTCAGTATTTGTGTCTCATGATCTACACAGGCAGTACAAAGTTATTGGTTCCTAATGTGCTATGCTTACTCTTTGTATGGAAACTAATGGTTTAATTTTAATTGATCTCTTATAACTTTAATCTTTCTGAAAATTTTTGATGTTCCTTTAAACTAGACTACGTAATCTAAGGTAGTATTCCAAATTCTCTTAAATATCTTTCCATTAATATTTCTTTTTGTCAAGAATAATTTTTATTCCAGAGAGAAAAATGTCTTCTCACAGCACTTTTCATTCTAGATACTGTGTTTCCTAGGATGGAAGAAGTTAGCACAAGAAACACGTGGACTGTAGAGTAGTGGAAAACATGGTTTCCTCATTTTTCTGTTTTAGTAATATTTCTTTAGTATCAGTTGTTTGGGGCTTTACTGTTCTCTGCCTTCAGTAGCTTCAAAACTGCATAAAGATTAAATTCCTCTTAATATTTTCATTGTCTTTGGATACGTTTGGGACTAGAGGCCTAGGATCTTTTCTGTGAAATGATTTTGACATCTTTCCTTACACAAATCTTCTCTATTGGCATGTGAATATCTTTAATCAAAAGGTTTTTGGCTTTTTTTCGTTATGGACTAAGGTAGATAGTGTTTTCTTTTTTTCTGTAATTCTTATGGGTTCATATTCCTTTGGAGTCACACCTAGTATTCAGGTTTCTGCATTGTAAGATACATACCAATGACTGGACAATTGAACTGGGAGATGAATTTCAGTATGGGTCAGAGCACACGGAATCTATGTATGTGTGTATATATATATGTATATATATGTGTATATATATATGTGTGTGTGTGTATATATATATGTTTGTACACACAATGTCAGATTCTGAAATAGCTGTTACTGATGAAAGTGATTCAGTACGATTCAGTGAAAATGTTAGTTCCAGTGCTTGCTGACAGGCAAGAAGACAAAGACAACATTAGACTGTGATTAAAAGGAAACTAGAGAAAAATATATTGTTATGACTCTCCACAAATCAATAGTATGCCCATATCTTGAATACTGCCCACAGTTCTAGCTTTCATCTCTAAAAGGATATAATAAACCTAGACTAAGATGCTTAGTGGCTCCCGTATGAGAAAACAGTAAAAAGCTAGTATTTTCACAACACAGAATAAAAAACATAAAAGTAGGGGAACTGAAAGACAATTATAAACCTGTGAAACTATAGATGAGTGTGGATAGAATAGATAAGAAATGACTTAATGAGATTTTTACCTGATAAGAATTAGGTAGCTCACAGAGAAATTAGGTAACAGATTTAAAATGAAAAATAATGTATTCCTCACCCTAAATAACTTCGTGGATTATTTGTGGATTATTCCAATAATCACAGAACTATGCAGCATGTCTTTCCCTTCAGCAAGATTCTTCTGAAACAGTGACTTTAGGGTAACACATGTAATTAATACACCTACATTGAAATTTATAAATGCCTCCCTTCTAGTTTAAAATAAAAATGTATGTATGGCTTCTGCACATCATTATTCAAAAATATTTCAATAGGTCAGCAAGTATATCACTGACAGAGAATCTTACTGTTTCTTATAATTAGAAGGTCTGGATTTTTCTATACGTACCAGCGATACAGTGTGATGTTTAATTCTATCATAGTGGGCTAAAGCTCAAGAAAAGTCAACAGAAGATAGCAGAAGATTGCTTTGTGTCTGCAGAGTAGACTGACAATCAAGCTCAATGTCATGTGCCAAAAGTAGATAGAAAAGTACAGAACTATGACTCCAAATATATATAAGAATTTTCAGTAGAAAGAAAATAAAATACCTAATAAATGAAGAGAAATCAGATTTCGCCTTATTCTTAGCTGCTTGAAAGCAAATGTCTACTGGTAGAACTGTGCTGAGGAGGAGACTAATTAGTTTTTTTCCTTCAGTTTTTAAACTATTCATAATTTTAAACTTGTAAACTTGAAAACAATAGCTTAAAAAATGAAAAACTATCTAATGTGTTATTCTTGGACCCTCATAAATCACAAAGGTTTGAAGTCCTATGAGTTTAAGAACAGGAATAAGGGGAAAGTTACATTTGCTGTAAGGTTGGAATACTTCAAAAGCACACAAAAGGCATGTAGCCTTAAAACACGTTACTGAAGATAGAGCTGAACGTTGTTCTTGTTCTTTTTCAGATGTTTGTAACAAGGGGAAGCCCTTACCAAACCATATAGCTAGAATGCTGGGGGATTTGAAAGAAAAGCTGCTGTGAGAGAGAACACAATTGTATACTATATATTCACTTTATGCTAAAGAAATACCATCTAACATTGGTACAGAGATATTAGTCATACAGGAAGAATATTCCTTGGTAGGAAATTGGGGTTATTCACACTCTGCTTCTCCCCAAGCCGTGTTAGTTAGCTCGACTCAGGTAACTTTCGGCAGCACAGGCCAGGAAGGCCGTAGCACAGGACTTCTTCCCTATCTTTTCCCTGTTCTTTCATGAATCTCTTTTTCTAACCTGTCTGGTTCACATTTGGATCACATGCATTTTCTTCACATGTGACTTGAAATACATACGTGTTCCTATTGAAAATCTGGATTGTGGATGGAGGTATATGAGTAAGTGAACTTACTTCATGTGATACACAGGTCTGGTCGTGTGATGGAAAGGACATCAATAGACCCCAAGATGCCCTCAGACAAGTGAATGATGGGAAAGAGGCTGTAGCTTCCGCAAAATATTCATTTTATATGTGTCTTGCTCACTCATCACCTGTGAAGGGTCTTGGGAAAGACAGTGGCAAAAGTGGACCAAAAGCTAAACTTATCTGGCAGTTGCACCTTATCATATAACGAAAAGAAATCCATATGGCCTTTATATTGTAACTGGAATCTAGCCATGACCTGATGAAGTGTGAATTCGTGGCATGAGTGCATTGTGTAAGCATATTCCTACTCTATTTGACAAGGTCAGTGATGAAAATATTTATATAATACAGTTCTAAAACCAACACTTGAAAAACTCCCTGATGGCCTTTCTCCAGCCCAACAGTTACTCTTTCATCACAACTCATGTCTTCTCCCTTTCAGGCAGTTCCTCAACCACTTTTTAACTTCTTACATTTATTCCCAACGCTTGCTAATGTATACTTCCAGGCTGTTTAATTTCATCAATTATATATCTATTTTTTAGCTATCTATATTTATTTTTCTGTTTCCAAGTGATGGTAAAAGCTTCCTTCTATTAGGCTAACTCACAAGACTCTTTTGAAGCTTGAGCTCACACATAAGAGATTTAGCTCAACTTAATAAAATCCTTTAGTAACAGCTAAGAAAAGAAAAAAAAAAACTGTTAAAGTAAAATTTGCATATTATTATTCCAAAGAAGGCATCTTCATGTGACATGGTAGACTGCAGTTGATGAAATGATCTTCTTGCTGAAATGTAGTTGAGGTTGGGAACTAGATATTCAGGAGACCAAGGCTCAAAGGCCTTTTGAATAACTTTGTGGGTAAACTTGAGTGAACTGAGCTGAATCCCTTCCACCCTTTTGCTGATGCACAGCACTCCACTGTATCCTGGGACATGGAACAGAGCTGGCACAGGAAGGAGAGGCAGATTCACATCCAGTGAGAACAACCCATAGTGTCTGCACATGCAAAAAAAAGTATAGTATTAATGACTTAAGTTGTTCTATGTTGCCTGAAGGGCTTTGAATAGTGCACGCTCGGGGAGAAAATATTTCCTTACAAAATGAGGACCACAGGTCAGGAATTCTGCTTCTTCTTTCATGCTGTTTCAGCAGCTATGTTATAGCTCTCTAATGGTGAGAACTCTACACTGGAGTTACGGGGGAGGATTCACAGGCTCAATGTAGTCGTTCTTGTAATCAGGCTTTGATACTGTTTCTATTACTGCTTTCACTTCTATTCATTCAGCTTGCTTTACAGTTCAGGAGACTTAATCTGATCTGTGTGCTGCACAAACCTTTTACAAACGATTTGTTTAAAGTCACTGAAAGGGGAATACAAACCCTGCAATTTTGTTCTGAATGAGATGTACTGACTCTGCATGTTTTGCTGGTGCCATATGAAGCAAAATCATCTTAGAAAATCATAAAACTTGAAACCAGGCACTAACAAAGGTTAGATTTGTGCAGGTGCTCCCAAAGGGCTTGGAGGTGAAGTTCATGTTCATTTCAAATAACTGTGTGACACATGTGTTGTTTTGCATGGTCAAAATATATTTGCTGCTTATATAAAATGTATGTGAAATATATATAAAAACAGGTATACTGCTGACCACTCTCCCTTTTCCTTTGTGCACTTATTGTAGAGAAAAAATCCTTTGTTGTTGGTTTTCTATTCCTTTTTGCCAGCAGGTCAGAACTTGCAACCTAAAGCAATAATATGTTTCAAAATATTACAGCATAGCACATGGTAACTTAATTCCTACCACCATGAGGGAAAAAATCTGTATTTATGAAGAAAATGTTGTGTTTTTTTTTTTCTTTGTAACAAACAGAGTAGAAGTCTTTATGTTTATAAATACAATTCAATTTGGTGTACTACTGAGCAGAGGTAGAACAGCTGCCATACGGATTTTGAAAAATTTCACCATTTGATAAATGTGCAACAGAACTACCATGACTTCAACAAAATTAACTTTAAGTTTCCCATCAGCAAGAGAAGACCAAGTTCAAGATTAGTTATGCATTAAACAATCAATTCTTGGGGGCTAATTGAAGAAGGGAAGACCTTGAAATGGAAGTCATACCAAAAAGGAAACTGATTTGTCTATATATTAATGATTCTGTTCAGCAGCATTCACATTTTTGTCATTCACTTAATAAAGAACTGAATGTCCCAATCTGAAATTCATGAAATTATGAATGGCTCTGTGTTAGAAATTAGATTTTAAAAATACCTCTGTGTATGTACATATGTGTGAATAACTATATATAGTTGTGCTTATAAGTGATGCTATGCCAGATCCTTCTCAGTGTTGACTGATAGTCGTACAGTTTGTGCTGAAAATAGTGCTTTGAAGGAAAGGAATTCTTCTGTTTTAGTGAAGAATTTGGGAGAAGCCTTCAATCTGAGTGCAAGTCACAGGCAAGGGCTGGAAATTTGAGAGAAGGACTGTGTGGAAGGATTTTAAGGCTATACAGATGGTGTCTTAGTGCACAAGAAGCAGGAATGGTGCTGACTACAGATCAGCCAGATTGTTCATCATTCTGAGGTGAGTAAAATCTAATACCCAGATGATCTGAAAATTATATCATTCACTCAGGTAAGAAATATTTTGTTATTTTCTAAGATTTGTAAGGCTTATATTAACATATTAAAAATCTTTTCTGAGGTTTTGAAAACAAAAGCAGGTTAGGTTCTGTTCAATTCATGCAACATGATTTCAAAAGTAGTATGTCAGCTCTTAAGAACTTTGTGCAAAAAAGGTAGAAAAATATTTTTCAAGTGGGGATGAGAAAGTGTGTTCAGGAATAAGGAACCCTTATTACAGATTATCTCATGAAAAAAAATCTAATATGACTCACTATGGCAGCTGAATATTTTTTGATGCTTTTCATTATGAAGTACATCTGACAAAGAAACTTCAGTGGCTTTCTAACTCAAAAAATATAATAATTAAAAAAAGTAGTCTTGTGGTCTACTCAGTATAATTGCACTGATTTTTGGTTGACATTTAAAAAAGACTTGGAAGGAACAGCCACACTTGTTTCATAACTAGAAAAGGAGAAAATATTCTCTGGTTGTCTCAGTCTACAAATGCTATGACTTGTTATAGAGGAAAAATACTAGCAATCTTCTTATTTTCACAGGCTAGTGATATGCCAGAAATATAAGCCTTCCTGAGATAGAATATTTCTTTAACCAGATTCAGCTGTCTAGAATAGAAATAAAATTCTTTTCTTATTATCTTCCTTTCTGGATGAAACAGATACAGTTTTTAATTTTTTTTTATAATCACATAACTATGTAGCTGTCAAAATTGGTTTGCTTTCATCAAGTATTCAAAGCTAAAGAAGAGGAGGCTGTGCTGTGCAGAGAAAGCCACTGGATGACATGGGTCCGTGCAAGATGATTTTCTGGTACAGATTCTCAAACACTAGCCTGATGCTATCCAACACCTGGAAGTGATCAAATATTCTTTCAGTGAAGTCTTCTCAACAGAGGGGAAAGGAGATCAGCTCTTCCAATCTAATATTTGTGTTGCTTTTGGGAAGGGAATTTGCCAGCTGAAAAGACCACACCACCTGAGACCTCTGGAGCTGCACCAAGCACTGGTTGCTTCACGTGAGGGAAAGTTTAGGAATGGAGTTGCCCCAGTAAAGGATTTGCAGGCCACAAAGGGCTTGCTAAGCTATTCTGGAGGTTAATACAGCTGAAGAAAATGGACAAGGGAGACAGACATGAACAGACAGAGATGCAGGGAGTGAGGACATCTGGACAAGTTGACAAGTAAAGCACCAGAGCTGAGAGTTTGGTCTGATGCTGGTAACTTTGGCTCTCTCTTTTAAGGCTCCTCCAGCCATCTGAGTGGCCAGTCCTTGCAGCCCGAGCCTGCCTTCCCACAGGGAACCAAAGCCAAGTGTCCTCCCTCGGGACACTTCATGGCTTCCACCCAGAGAAGCTGTTGTGGGAGCAACAGTCCCCAAGAGCCAGAGACAGGCCCAGGGTGCCGCCAGGACCCCCTTGCTGCATTTTCCCCATGCAAATCGGTGTATGTGGGTTGCTGATGCTCTGAATAAAACCCTACTGCACTGCCCCTGGCATGGGAGGAATCAGTGACAACCGTAGGGCACAGCATAGGGGCAGATATAGCACTGGGGGGAACTGCAGCCTAAGGGTGATGTGATGTCCTCCTCCACGTATCTGAAAGTTAAAGGAGTTCTTTTTGGCACGGAGGCTTCTTTCCATATTGAAAGCAACTCTGTGGGCAGATTTTTTTTGACTAACGTTGGACTTGGAGCTTAGCCAACACAGGATAAAGCCCTGAGCATCTGCTAGCTCCACAGAGTAATGAAGTAAAAAGGAGCTAAGAAAGCTGCCTGAATGGAAGGGTGAAGTAATCAGTGGACAACCGATCCCAAAGTACAAAAATGTATGTAGGTATGGGGAAATGTTTAACTGTGGCACTCTGCATCAGTAAGGAACAAAAGATAAAAAGAAAGCTGTATTCATACCATATGGGTAGTTCTGACACACTTGATATGCTTAGCAGTTGAATCAAATGGGAAGTCAGCTGAAACCAGCTGAAAATGGGTATTTTTGCATTTCATAAAAATATTAAATCTGTGAAGGAATAGAATAACACTAACATGGAACTGCAAAAAGTTAGTGATTGAATTAAAAGAAAAAAAAAAAGATATGATTGATCAGGGATGAATCCCTAAAAAGAAGATCAGACCTTGATTAGGTCTGGAACAACCTCTGAACTGGGGGAGAAGAGGAGTGAAGGAACAACTGAAAATCTCACCCTGATTCTGGCCAAAGCAATTTAGCAAACATCAGAAATAATCCAGACCAGAATGAAATTTATGAAATACAGACACCAATGCAAAGCAGCAAGAAGATGGACCAAAAAAAATCAAAAATATGTAAGAGATCTAAAATCTAAATCTAGACCTAAAATCTAAAATATCTAAAAGGCCAAAAAATCAAAAAGACCTAATTCAGAAATAGAGAATTTAGACCTCATCTTATGAGGGCACTGGAGTCAAAACTATGCTTAGCACCTTTGGAAATATTGCAAGAAATACAATTTTATCATTTCACAAGAGTTTGTAAGAGACAGCAGGATATTTTGCAAAGTTGGTTATAAAACTGCAGTCAAAATTTCTGTAACAGCTGAAAGTAAATAGCTTATTAAGTGATTTTAAGCTGGACACTGATGTATGGAACAGTGTACCTATGGAAATGGTTATTACTAGTATTAATAGATAAAACAGGCAGGAACATGGGTGTTCATTTGCGAAAAAAAATGAGACAAAAATGACTCCAAAGAAAAAGAAGTCTTTAAGTAGCACACAACAAATTTCTTCCCATGAATAGTACTTTTGTTTCAGTACAGATCCCTTGGAACAATGAGCTTCATAAGAAGCGTACCTAATCTAGCTGTTCAATACAGTAATCTGAGAGTGCTACTATGGGCTGATGTCCTGTGACTGTACAATGAAAATATTAATACAAAATAAAACAAGCTGAAGGAGTTAATTGAGAAAGCAGCAGTGGTCAGGAATAAGACCAGGAAGAGTGATTTAGGTTGTCTACAGATGACTCCAAAGGGGGTATTAGCATAATCCTCTTTCCTACAGTGTGAAAACTGCTGAAAACTGAAACCATTGGTCTGTGTGTGAAGCTTGCAAATAGAAACAAAGCATCATAAATGCAGAGGCACTCTCTGAATGCAAAAGGTTTTATGTCTTTATGGGAGGCAAGCAAATGTTTTGTTCCAAATGGAACAAAAATTTCAAATTATTATTGCCAATAGGGGACTGGCAGGCTGACATTTTTTACCTCTCCCTGTTCCTTCCCTCCCTAAGAAAATCGAGAACCTTTTTTTTTTTTTTTTAGCTACAGAGGCTGACATGGGTATTTAAATTCAATGAGAATAAAACATTCTTTACAGGAGTCATTCCTAGCTTTGCCATTCAGAGAACAGCTTCATTTTTCAAAATTCTTCCCAGTCCATAGTATGTCATTATTGTAAATGTTTTAGTTAAAAACATGAGAAAGTTGACACTGCTCTTGGGAGATGCCTTATAGCATTTAATGGAAATACAGCAGAGAGAATTCCAAATATTATCATATTTAACTTGTTTAGCAAATCCAAAACAAAACCAAAAGCATGAATTACAATATCCTAAGGTACTGCTTTGGCTGAGACCACAAAGAAAACATTATAACTTTCAGCATAAGCAGCTGGGAAAGCATGTTCCCAGGCTATGTTGCCAGCTGGAGAGAAGAATGAGGTGTGTTTTCATTTTTAAGTGCAATTTTGTTTAATGCTAGGATGGTGATTCATAATGTGTTATGGAAGAATTTGTTGAAAAGGATAGATGAAGGTCATTTAAGATGGGAAAATCTGAGAAGGGCTAAGAATGTATTATTCTAGCCTTGGGTGAAGAATGTTGAATTTTTTGAACTTTGCTACAGGTAAATAGGCCAGGTTAAATGAAAAAGCTCATATTATACTTCCATAGGATAAAATGGTCCTCTACAGCAAAGCACGTATTGCTTTATTTACATTTTTTTGAAAAAAAGCATATGTAATCTACAGCATTAGAAGATTACATTAAATACATTACATCTTAAAATGTAATTACATTATGTCTTAATGTATTACATTAATGGATTACATTAAATACATTACATCTTAGAAAAAAAGATTCCTACAGCCGAGATCAGATGAGAAAAGGCAAGAAGGTGAAGTACAACCCACCATCCATATCTCTTATCAGAGCAACAAGCCAGCTTGTTGCATCAGCAGTAACCAAGTTCCCAGCTATGTCTTATTCTTATTTCAGCTGACAAATGCTTTGAAAGTGGTGGCTAATAAACAATATCTGATTTCTGCCTTAGAATAGAAAAAAAAGGCCTATTTTTTTTTCATTTCCTGCATATGTCATTCTCTATCAGGGAGACCTCACAGGAACTGCAAAAAATTTTAGTTAATGAAAATCTAGTCTGTCATCATGTAGAAGCAGGGAACAGGCAGGATTCCATTTTGGGTGAAGGAGCACAGCCATCCTGCTGAGAAAAGTCACACAGAGCTTTGGGGTATGGAGACAGCATGTGTAAACCCTCCCTGACAGTATTAAGGTGGTTGGTGCACCCTGGGATGCATATCTGTGCTAGCTCTCACCTGGGCCGTTTGAAAGCAGTGCAGTGAAGAAGTGGAGCCGCAGATTGCAGGGTGTGAGCAGGGGCTGGTCACAGCCTGAGTGGGTACCTGGCAGGCTGGGAGCATCCCTGGCAGGTTTCCCTGAAGGCAATAGTCAGGCACTGCAAGCAGATAGGTTGGAGCGAGTGTGGGCATGCCTCCACGTGCTTCAGTCACATCTTCAATTTCAGGAGAGGCGTAGGATAAATGGATGGAGGTATAAAGGCATTAAATCAAAGCACCTAGTCAGAGATAAAGGAAATGGTAAGAAAAGCCTGTACAAACAAAAGCAGTAGGGCGATTGCATGAAGGGATTAGGGTCTGGCTGTAGGCAGGATCACAAAGGCTAGTGATTTAAAAGGAAGGGGAAAGCAGAACAAAATGTTTTGAAGGAAAAAAGCTATGGCAAGCTTCAAAAAGTCACGGTCAAATCAGACTTTTGCTATACGAGAGAATTTTTTTTTTAATGTGGAATTGAAGGAAACAAGTGTAGGTAACCACACGAGCCCTTAGTAATAAGACTGTGACCAAGCTGTGTGATGAGAGAAACTGACTGTGAACTTTCTTCGGACACAATCTCCTCATTTAAAATCCTTTGTCTAGAAGCCTGCAGGTTTCTTCAAAATGAGAAGATTTCTGAGATGAAAAGTTTATCTTTTCACATTATAAGAATTTCTTCCTTTATCGTAACCCAAAAGACAAGACATATTCTAGAGCTTTATTGATGTATAATAGTGAATAAAAGAATAAAGTGCCCATCTTGAGTTTTTGCAGCACTGTTAAGATGAAGAATTCATAGAGAGATACTCTCAAATGCAGCAAGGTCAAATGTATAAAGCTTTCAGTAATCTCAAAAGAAGCCAAAATTACATCCTGCCCCTGCTTTCCCTGCTTGTTTGACATTTTGGGTGGCGAAGAAGTTGCATCAAGTTGCCAGGTGTATATTCTAGAGGAAAAAAAAATGACATGCCTGTTTGATCAGAGTGATCATAAAGCTGAATAGGGCAGTTTCTTAGTGCACAGTGTTGTATGGAAAGTCCATCCTATGAAATAGGATGAAGCAATTGCGTGTATCAAAAGGAAAAGTGGGTTAGGGTATTTCTGTAATAACTATAGATATCAGCACAGGACACAATATATTGAGATGAAGCTTTCTGGAGGGATCATAAGCTTATTTTAAGCTTTCTTTCAAAAGCTTATGTATGTATAAATTGAATGTGTTTCTCTGCCCATTTGAGTGGATGTTAATCAGAAAAGTCTTGAAAAACAAAATTTCTATGAGTAGCTCAAATTCATCCATACTCATTAGATGCTCAATTAGGTGAAACAAACTTTTCATCATATGCCAGAGGCTTAATTTAATTTACCCAGGATAAGCAGTTAACCATATCTGTAAAGCCTGAATTTTTTAGAAATTACTTCAGGGTAGTGAAGCAAAAACTATTAAATGCTGAAAAGCTACAGGCAGACTAAAATTCAACGTTGTTTATCCTAGATGTAAGGATATTTACTTGCGGTGTTTGTGGGACGAAAAGCACTAAATGCCAGACTATACAGGGGCGCATTCATATTTTCCTTCATATACCTGAAGTGCCTTGAAAAAGACAAGCTTTAATAGTAAAGTGACGTCAATATTACCATAAATTATTCATCCTTTTCCATGGCAGAATTGCTGCAAGATATTTTAGGAAGGATGTTAGCTTTTGATTGACCAGTCCACACAGGATTTTTCCCGGTAATTTACGCTCAGAGACTAGGAAATAATTTATTTTCAGAGAGGTAGCTATTCCTTGCCTCCTCCTTGAAGGCAAGAGAGAGTTCCAATTTTAGTGCTATTACTTTTTTTAACAATGCCAATTAAAGTTCTGTGCATTATGAAGATGGATGAATTATAACCAAACTTTATGAAGAGATGAAGCCTAGCTAAGATAAAGAAGGCAACTTTCCTACTTTCAGGTTTGCTCAGTCTCCCTGAGGACTAAAATCAAGGTATAAAACATAAACCAAGCAATTGCATATGATCAGCACGCTGTTTGTAAGTGCGTGAAACATTAAATACAACTAGTTCTCATAGAATAATCCTAAAGAGATCCTATTTTGTAATAACTGGAAAAGTTTGGCTCCTTTAACTTATGTCTTTAAACAAAATTATTATATTTAGGTGAGTCATCACTAGTATCTGTATGAGCCAAAAGATTTTAGGAAAAGGAAAGGTCAAAATGCAGGATCATTGGAAAGCTGCTCTTCTGATACCAATTAATCAGTGTTTATCTCCAGGTTAAATTGGCTATAGACTAGCTTCTCTCTCTGCTGTGGCACCTAAATGGGGCACGGTCACATATCTTCTTCATCCATCTATGAAAGACTCCTGCAGTAAATCAATAGCTAGCTTAGCTAATTTTAAAGATTTTTGATACACTATTTTTTGCCCACATGACTTGTGACTCAGAAGTAGCATGACATTTATACAGTAAAAGGTATGCCTAGGAAATGATGGGCTGTCCCTGGAACAGAGTTTCACTGCGGTTTTGCTACTTTAAAAGCATTCTCCCTTATGAGTACTTACCCAAATCATAATTGTGATCATATTAATTTGCTTGCCTTAACCACTGAATTATTTGGTGCAGTGTAGGCAGACAAGAAAGTTTCTTCTTTTACTGTTTCGTTTCCCTAACTCAATTCTCTAGGTGTGTTTTGAAACCGTGTCTTGTATTGGGTGTTACAAAAGAAAGAAGCTAAGCAATATCTTGTCTGAAAATCTGAGTATATTTCGGTTTTGGTTTGGTTTGATTGTGGCTGGTTTTGGTTGGGCCATTGGTGCCACCATCTAGTGGTGCCCACAGGCAGAAAATGGGCTTCTGAGAACAACTATGCACAAGTTCTGGTAGCCACTGGCTGTATAGTCTGGATTTAACACATGCCTCTATATTGGACTTAAACGTGTAAAGCGACATGCAGATCTTTCAGATCTGCCTAGATGCCCAGACACTCTCATATCCTTCCCATCGTCATGCATTCAGCCTTTTCACTCGTCAATTATAAACATGGTCTAAAGTAAGATTTAAATAAAAAGCAGCACTGAGAAGAGTCTTCTCTGTTTATGAGTCATTAACTCCAGGGTGGATGTGAGCAGTGTGCAATTGGACTTTGTGTATCATTACGTTAAACACTGATATATATACAGTAATAAAGGTGTTTTGTGTTCCCTAATTCAAGAAGAAAGATGCACTTGCTGATACCAAACGGCAGTAGATTTTGAAGAAAACGCTTTATGCTACATACACTTCCATCAGCCTGGGGACATCCCTGACTCACAATATTACTATTTTTTCTTTAAAGGCAGGATCACATTAAGACCATTAATTACATTTGTAGACATAGCTAACTTAATTATGTTAGGGTAATCAAGCTTCTTGCTTCAGGGTGTAAACTCATTTCCACAAGGGACATCTGCATCTCTTGGGCAGCATTGCAAGCTTGTAAAGTGCAATAGGAGAGGCTTTCTTTCAGAGGTGGTTAAGACTGACCACTGATGGGCTGAGTAAGTGACCTCTCCTATGTAAAAAAGCTTTACTGCATATAAGTTATGGATCTATTCTGTAGTGGAACAAATGACTTGGGACCGTACTGTACAGGGCTAGGATCTTTTATTATAATTCAGAGAAGAAATGAAGCCCATAAGCTGAATAAGTTGAATGGTTTAACACTACATAAACCTGCTATCCCAATTTAATTGAAGCTTTATCAACTTTACATCTCATATGAATTTGGAATTTAGCAGTTTTCCACAGTAAACTGAAAGGAACTTTATCAAAGTGGGATAATTCTTTTCCACAGAAGAAACTGAATCAAAGTACTTGACAGTCATATGACTGCAAAGTCATATAGTTTTATAGAGATCAAACAATGCACTTACCAGTCTTTTCTGGTTAAAAAGTCTGAATTGGCAGATCACATATTTACTGGAAAAGAAACGATTTTAGAGTGAAAAAAAGAACTGTGAGAACTAGCGCTCTCTTTTGCACAGAAATTTCAGAAGTCAAAAGATAAGTTTATCTTTGTAGAATTATGGTGCTGATGGTGATGACAACCTTTCAGTAATCTCAAGAAGCTTTATGTTCTACTTTGCTCCTTGAACTATCAATTTTTAAGAGATCAAATTCCTTGGAACTGTGAGGTGTTAGAACAAAATATCTGAGTGTATTTCTTTTTCTGTTAGTAACTAAAAAAAAAAAAAAAAAGGATCAAATTGTTAGCAAGGAAATAAATAGAATCTGAAATTAGTTAATCATCTGAGGAGGTGCTGGAAATAGTTAAAGAGTCAAAAACAGGATTGAAATCTGAAGATTTATATTTCTGTGAATCCTTAGAGAAGCCACGTAACTTTATAGCACTGTCCTCTGCTGTGAAAGAAAAATATTCAATTTGTTAAATTTTATGCATTTTAATTGATCAGTATTTATAAGTGCTTTGATACATGCCAGTAGAAATGTTCTATGTGAAAAAAAAAAAAAAAAAAAATTGTTATTATAAAAGATCTTCAGAAGATATTTTCCAATGTTTGGTCTGTTTCTAATAAAATATAAAATCATGTACCCCTCTGAGAAGAGTGAAGGGCTCAGCTTCCAGGTAAGGTAATGGAAATTAACAAATACACAGCTGCAAGGTACCCAGCAGGCTGCATTGTTATAATTACCATTCCCAAACAAGACACACAATCAGATTCAACATTCTTCTTGTTTGAAAAGGAACTACTAAGATTCTTTCTGTCAAAAGCCATTATATGGTGCCAAAAACGTAAATGTCTTTGTAGTTTTTAATTGAGCTTTAGCTCTAATTATCTTGGCAAGACTTTTAAAGCAATTCTAACAAATAGGTTAGAAAGGCTGAACAAAGAGTGATGAAGCCTCTGCCTGAACCTTAGTCACAGGAGACTCAGTGGCAAAGGGAACCTAAAGCAGATTCAGGGCTGTGTGCCAAGGTCTTGACATGAAGGGGAACCTAGAGTGAGTTTATCAGAGAAATTAGTCCTTGATTAAACCTCAGAAACATAACAAATTTCAAGTCATTTAAAGTTACAAGGATAAAATATTGCAAGCTACATGTGGAGACTTCCTACACTTTGCTAACTTAATATCCAAAATAAAGTACTTGAATCATCAGACCTATGTCTTGTGCAAACAAGTCTAGAAAGTCATTTGAATCAATGGCAACCTTATGTTTAAAGATGATATACTGCTGTAGGTATGTAGGAACATCCAACTCTAACATTTGAGCTGAGTCGCTAAAGAGTAATGCTGAAAGAGACAGAAAAAAAACATTGTTTTACACTTGCTTTCAAAAGAACAGGCTCATATTATCTCAAAGAACTTGTTTCTTACTAATCATAATCATTCTGCACGCATCACATCACTCACAGTTTCAACATTTTCCATGTGAACTCCTGCTCCTGCACATACCTTCAAGAATAACAAGAAATCTCCTTCAAAAGTTTTTGGCATGCTTATATTCTCATGTATGGAAACTGGATTCTGGATTCAGCATTTCTGTATTCAGTATTTCTGAATTCAGTATTTCTATTATACCAGTAATTGAGAGACTGAAGAAAGAAAAATGCAGCTTTTTGGCTTGCTTTGGTCTTTTATAGACGCTTTCTGCTGTCATTAAGTACAACCATCTGCCTTGTCTTCCAACAAATAACCTTTCTGATCATTCTGACAGCTTTTTGAGATTCAGTTGCCAGTGATAACGCAGACTTGAGACGTCAGAGGTCCTTCTATGTTATCTGTGTGGCGTTTACTATAGATTCTCTCTAATAAAAGTAGAGACAGTTTTCCAGTTGTAAAGTCCAGAATTCAAGGTCAAGAATTTCAAAATATTTTCATAACACCATTGTTTTGTGTTATACACCATATGCCAAGGTAGCCATTAAATGATAATAATACAGCTGTACTTCCAAGTTAATATCTACAATGTTCCATCAATACTGATTCTTTCCATTTTTTTCTTTTTACTTTCCAAATAACTTGAGGTTACTTGCATAGAGAAAGCAGATAGCTGGAGAACAAACTGAGGACCTTTATCTGAAGTTTAAAGCTACATGTGCAGGTATTGACCCCATGTCAGTGAGGTCAGTGGAACTGGTTCCTGCTCATTTCAGTGAGCACTGGAAAAAACCTAGCAGAGATTCCAAGACATGGACTCTGTGCACATAGATGGGCTCTCTAAAGTGCTTTTCTGTTTTCTCCTCAATTTCTACCTTTGTGGCTTTGATTTCAACAAATCATGTAAATGTAACTCAATCTAGTGGCCATTATATGTTTCTGCTATGCCTTAGAATTTATGTCTTTGAGATTTAGATCAAACTAACTGGAAAAATGCTTGGACCAGCATTGTACATTAAGTAGAGAGAAAAAGTAGGAAAAAGTGGGAAGAAAGACTCTTAAAATTCAGGTCTGCTATACTGGTATACAAAGTCGAGGTTACTATCATGTTGTGGGAGGACATTCATTGTTCTTAGGAAGGTCAGCTGCACATTAAAACATGCATGGGGACTCCAGTATAGCAAGACGAAACAGGATACATTTCCTTTCTAACTTCCACAGCTAGTGCGGTTAAAAAGGACAATGTAATTTATCACACTTAAAACATCCTACTTCTGGAAGAGAAACCAATAAACTTTGCAAAACCCTCTTAGACTTTTATGTTTCCTTTTAATATGCATCACACACAGATGTTAACAGGGTTTCTGTTGACCCATAATTCTTTCTTTATCAAGGGCTGATCTGAATTTAATACTAGTAATTTTAAAGGGACAAGCTTTAGGCCTGGAAATGTGCATATAAATAAATACAGTGTTATTGCTTCTCCATTGTTAATAAAAGAAAAATGATCTATGCTCTCTCTAGGGATAACTACATCTCAGAATATATTTATTTGAAGATTAGGTGCTATTGGAAATGGTAACAAATCACCCAATAACTAGAAATGAGTTTTCATCCATACCTAGCAAGCTTTTTATCAGTCCATAGTCTATGTTTCTATATCCCGCATAGAAAAACAAAAAAAATGTTTTGGAAATGCCTAAAGAACAACATTTGAGAAATACACCTTGAAGAGGCAATAATATGGGCACAAATACTGATCATAAGTATACTTTGTTATATTGGTCAATTTCCACCTCTTAAGATGATTTTCAGAAATATTATTTTATGTATATGTATGTATCTAGGTATGTATGTATCAGGAAGGTTGTTTATTGTGCAGAAATAAAAGTGCTAAGGAGAAAGATTTGTAACAATATGTGCAGAGACTTATGTAAAAAGTAGGTAGAAAGAGGTGGAATTGGAATGAATGACCAAGTTCTGGGCCAAAAGAGTGACCTATGCTCCAGTGAGTAGATTGCTGGAATCTAAATCAGAGGAAGACAGAATATTTAGGTCTGTAAGAGGAGACACTGAAGAGAAAAATGGAGAAGTGGAAAAGGAAAATGAAGTATAAATGAGAGAGGAAAAAAATGGAACTGGGTAACGTCAAGGGGCTCTGGGAAAGACAGAAGGAGGTGAGCACTTAAGAAGACGGTTAAGCTTAGTTTAAAAGCAGTCTGTGTTTACTGATGCCAAACATTTCATTTAAAACACAGAATTAGTTAGCTAAGAAAATGGCAGAAACAAGGAGAGAATGATGCTGCGGCGTTATTAAAATATGAGGATGAGTTAATGTGCAGAGCGGTTAGTGGATTAATTGCTGGCATGAAAGGTGACATCATCAGGATAGGTTATCACAGAGAAGAAAACTCGAGGAAATCAAAGAGGTTAACATTAGAAAAGAAGTTGTAGTCTAGGTGCCTTATGGATGAGAACAAATGGAGAGAAGAAATGTTGCAGGTGTTGCTCAAAAGAATTTGGAGAGTTACAAAGCAGTGGAAAGTAATGAAGAGGCCCAATACCTAAATTATTTTCTCTATGAGGAAAAGTGGCCACACAGAGATCCAAGAATGACAGTAGTTGAGAGATTCTGAATGACTTGATTTTTCAGAAATAACAATTAGATAATTTTAAATATGGAGAATGCTATAAAGCCAACAGAACTCCCCTTCTCTCACTTAGGCACCTTAAAAGCCTTACTCCATACTGCTGGAGTCATCTCTCTTGTTCCAGCCTGTCAGTGTGGATTCTACTTTTAACTCTTTCTCAAGTTTAGCTCAGATCATGATGCTTAAAGTCATTCATTTATGCAATGTAAAATTTCTTCCTGGTCTGAGTTTTAAGGATGCAAAAATCCACAACTAATCCAAAGCCAAAAAAAACCTCAGATTTTTTTCTCTTTTTTTCTGATCATTCTTGTTTTCAAAAGGCAGTCACTTTAAGTTTTGAGGTTTTGAAGTTTTTTTTCTTTAATAGAACATAAGAACATATAAACATAAGCTACTAAGCTTCATTTCCAAACTTCGAGTTTAAATTATGGAGTTTGGTTTTCCTAATCTTCCAAGTGTTTCTAATTTACTTTTTTTTTTCTCTGTTTTCCTGATGAATATGAGTTCCAGTATTCCCTTGATTGGACTTGTCTGTGCAGAGCATTCAGATCAACCTACAAATATCACTCTGTAAATTGTTAAGTAAAATAAAATAATTAAGATGTGAAGTTACATTAAAAATGCTTTTTGTTAATTGTGTCCATTTTCCATTTTTCTCCATTTTGCAGTCATTTGCTATTTATTATTTGCCATGAGGCATTGTGATCAGCTGACTGTATAATGAACATACTATAAATTGAGCATGGTAATAACATTGTTTGGCTTTGAAAGCATTGGCACAGTGTTCCTCTCCTCAGACTGACATTTGCATATAAGTCAAGTTTTATGTCTTGAACTGTAGATGCTGTAAGGTAGTGATTACCTTTGGGTTGTGTCTATGAAGGACATCAGTGCAGAGTATAGGGCCCCAGACACTGGCTCAGCATGCCATGGAGTGGCGCTTAATCAACACCACCTTTCCAAGCTTTGGCACAGTGCTGTATGAAAGAGAATATACAAACTATATGTAGTATATATATGAGTAAGTAGCTCACTTATTCCATATTTGCCTGAGGATCTTTGCAATATATTCTCTTGCATGATACAGATGTACTCTTAAGTATATAGGTATAAAATCTTTTCCTTCCATTTTTCATTTCTAAATATAGCCGAGGTTTCAACAAATACAGCACAAATACTCCTCGAGTGTTGTGGCTGGGCTAGGTTTTACTAATTTTTGCAGCTTTCTTGGAGCAATCCCAGACTCTTGATTTCAAAGCTCTTCTTTCCTCAGTTATCTTCATAACTTGTTGTATGATGATAATAAAACTAGCCACCTGCTGTCATCACTTCTGAAAGTGCTCATATTACAAGGAGCTTGTAATCATCTAACAATCATAATAGTCCAACTTGTAAAACGCAGGATATTTAACACTAGCTATGCTAAACATACTTCTATTCTGGCTTTAACAGCAAATAAGGCTACTATTCTTGTAAGTCAAATTTCAAATACGTTCTGGCTTCGTTTTTTGGCAATGCAGCAGCTCTCCAATTTATTTTAAGTCATCTTGGTCATATCACATCCCAATACTAAAGTCCTCCACTGGAGAGAATAGTATGGAGCCTTAGAACTATTTTTCTATAGAGCCTTTCTATCAAGAAAATAAACTCACACTGCATTCAAAGTGGTGTCTCTGAATGGCCATTGCATAGGAACTATTAGCCTATGCACAATACTCACTTTAATGACTATCTTATGAGTATGGAGTGGTTCCTTAATGTCATGATGGAACAGAGATCTTTTTTGAGGAATGTGTTTTGATGTTACTGTTTTTCTTACCACCACCATATAGATTCCAAACTATATTTTGCATCTATGATTATGAACTCTTTTGGACTATATTTTCAATGAAGGTCAGAAGAAAGGAGCCTTTTAAATATGTCCTACAGGCTTTGGTACCTATTCTGGATGTCTTAAAAGCACATATAGAGCAATATCAAAACTTAAACTGTTCATATAGGAACAGTTTCTACAAAATTATAATAAATAGCTGCACAACAAATACAACCTTATTTTACTACATTGTAGATAGAATTTTTCATTTACCGTAGACTGGAAAATAATTTCATTCCATTATTGCTTTAGTAGGAGGTCTAAAAAGCTGTATTTTTAAAGAGTATTACACAAAGTTCACCAACTGTGAATCTTACTATTTTTTTCAGTGGCATTGCAATGAAGCTCTCTGAAAACATTGATGACAACATTTTGGAGGTCTGAAGAGCATTTATACTTCATGATCAATCAGAGATATGGATTAATGAATCAATTTTTTGAATGCTAATGCTATATTTAAATATAGAGAAGATAATAATTTCCACCTTTGATGACTGATTCTGACTCCTTGAGGAGAATTGAAATAGCTAGTGAGGCTTGTTTTATTATACTACAGAGATAAACTACATGAAATAAAAGACAGCAGTTCTGGTCTTATTCTGGCTTCATTATTTTGCTTTAATAAATGTGCCTTTAAATATTTTCACTCTGCCTATGATAAGCTCCTATACCTTGGGCTATATTTTCTGTACAGAAGATGAATCCTGTTGATTCTGTCTGAAATAAAAACACTTCTTTATGGTCAAAACAAGGAGAGGTGCTGCTCCCACCAACTAAGTAGTGCAATCTCAAGGGCATCTCCTGGGAATATCTGTATTTTTTATGAAATCTGTTCTGATGACAGTGACAACACTGTATGATGTCCACCCCTCACCACTCAAAAAGGAGATGTAGAAGAAAGAGATGCAAATGCCTGGGAAGCCTGGGGTAGACACAGGACACAGACTGCATGCTCTCTCAGCCTGAAGTCTGATTCACTAAGGTGCACAAATGTCAAGGTTATTCTGCTCGCTGCCTTACAATGCAAGTACAGAGGGCTGATGTGGTGAATCAAGCCTGTAACCACTGGTGACTGCAAAAGCAGCCAACTTATCAAGAAACAGCCTGCTGCACACATACCGCTTTATGACTTTTCCTCACAGTTGCCTTCATCAAAAAGCAGGGAGGGAGTGTGCAATGTATACAATTAGTGGCTATTTTTCTGTGGAGGAGAAGGAGCAATGTGGAATTTTTCTGTCTGGCAAGAAAAGTGATTGCATCTACAGGGAGGGGGATGTGCAGTGGCTGTGGGCCCTGAAAGCACTGGGCTGGGGGCTGTGTGTGGTGGCAATGGGGCAGGTATGTGTGTGAGGAGCACAGCACAAGGGAGCCGCTTGTGTGGGTTGCAAAGAGGTGTTTGTCTAGGGGTGGGAGGAAGCAATAGAGGATGCAGAGAGTTTTAGCTGCAAGGAGGAAATAAGCTGCAGTAAAGAGAAAATGAGGAAGGAGCAGCATCACAGGTTGTTGAGTGTGCTGGGTATAGGAGTGCAGCTGAGTGTGTCCTCTCCATGTTCCCACTCTACAGCAGGTCACAGGAGAGGCCAGGTAGAGCAATAATTTATATTGTAACCACAAAAACAACTAGCTGCCAATGAGCTATGGCATGCCACTTTGATACAGAAATCCCATTTTCCTCCTCCAAAGACAGTTCCTCATATTCTCTGCAAAATTGTAGTAATAGCTAAGCTGCTGGCAGTTGAATGGGTGGCATTCTTCTCATCTGAATTTGTTTAATTTCACTCAGCAGTCTTTAGGTCTTTGAGAGATTCTGGCACATGCCCCCTGAAGTGAAGTTCAGGATCAGGTTCTAAATTTTACTCTGCACTCTCAACTGAGGTATCTGATCCATTAGAAAAATTATTAAAGCTTTTTCCAGAGATTTTGCTCCATGACAATATTGTACAGCTGAGCCAATTCCAAAGGACAGCAACTTCTTATTCAGAAGTATTTTATAAGTTTCTTTAAGGGATGATTTGTCTATATCCAGAGAAACTGCAGATACTACTGGATGGAGAGTTGTCACCTGAGCTATGCCTCTGGTGCCAGAAACTTAACAGTGTCTTAAAGGAACCTTATGGGTTTGTGCCTAAGTGAAAGCAGCAACCCAAGTTTGTTCCTGATGAAGTCAGTTACAAAGGGAAATCACCCCTACTAATTTGCTTTGTTAGCAAGCAAGAAACAGATTTCAGGATAGTCCAGATATCCTGTCCTTTTACTGTGTTGGCTGTTGACATCTTCACACAGACTGTCCTGGCAACATTAGCAACAGTGACACACAAATGCCATTCAGCCCCTGCTTGCTGACCCCTGTTAGAATGACTATGATTTTTTGTTTCAGCATTTGTGCAAACAGTATTTTATAATTATGTAAAGCACTAAAGTTTTGACTAAAAATAGGACAAACCCCAGTATAAATATTGTACTTGGTAGTATTTTGTTAGACCAATTTGCAACATGCAGCACGTTCAGAATGGACTAAACAAGTATAATTTTCCTAATAGCAGGTTAGTGACCTTCATTCAGGATTTCTACAGTAGATAGCTTTGACTGTGAAATAAAAAGTGCAGAAAAGAGTCTTCCATAAAGCACTGAATCCAAATTGTAGAATGAAATTCTCACAAGGTCAAGAAGTTACTACTCTTCAAAACACGACATTTACAGAAAAACACCATTCATTCACTTAATATATTAGCATCTACAGTGACAAAGGACTCTGCCAAGGGAACTTTCTTCATCAAGCCTTGATATACTCTTTTAAGAATGGTCATATTTAGTCTAACACAAAAACCAAGCCAAATAGTGAAATGCCTTATACCACTCAAGATGTTATGGATTAATGAGAGGTACAAAACTGTGACCTGGAGCTTCTGTAATGGTCTTTTCAAGTTCATTTGTTTTGGACAGAAAACACTGGCAGCAATAAAAAGAAAAGAATATCCTGTGTAACAGCTGTAAGCCTAGGACTGACTAGAACGGTATTTCAGGGATATATTTAGATGAGTTCATGGCAACACTCTTCATTTATCACTGCAAATATGCCAAGCATCTTGTGAGACATGAATATAGCAACATAACCCCTACCAACAAGAGTAAATGTGAAATGCATAACAACTTTACCAGTACTATTTTCCTATCTGTTTATGACTATCCTTCCTTCAGCTTTTGGTTCTTCACTGTTAAAAATAAGAAAACTTGAGGCTACAAGACTCTCCCAGTGCACCGTGGAGCAGAGATACCCCATGTGATACCTGAGCTGTACCAGACCCAGGCACCCACAAGCCAATTTGTGTAGTGAAATGCACTACATTGGACAGATGATGCAAGGCTGTATTGGCAACCATTTGGGATATTCCCACTTAACATGCAATTTGGAGCTTCACCATCCAGATTAGAGTGCAAGAGGCAAGGAAGAGATAGGTTCTTAATTTCTATGGCTCCCTCAATGGACCCCAGATTAAGGGGTACTGCTGGAAGGCAGTTAGTTGCTCATCTTTCTGCCCCAGAGACAGCAAAAACTGATACCACTTTGTAGGCAAGAAAATGAAATGGCAGTACTGAAAGGAATTTATCTAACTGCAATGTGTGCAGCTTCCCACACTAACACAGCAAATCCTTTGTGAATTCTGTGCAAGCTTCTTCAGTCTAAGTCTACTGTACATTCACTCTATTTAAAAAGATTGGTTTTGGTCTTACTTTAAAGTTGTAGTACTTATGCATGACTTGCATATGAATGAGGTAAGTGAATTCATTACTGAGAAGCTAGATTAACTTCTGCAGCTGTTCAGCCTGGGGACCTGGTTCAGAGCATGGTCAGAGTGACTGAAAATCCTTTACTGATTAAGGCAGTTTTAGACTGCAATCTAACATAGCAAGTAGTATTAGAAATGCAAGATTGAAAAAGAAATTAAAATGACTTGCTCATGCACATTATCTACAGAATAGAGATTTATTTATTTGTTTATTTTTCAGAGGGCTCCTCTGCAGGTAGGTGCTGA
The DNA here is from genome assembly GCA_013398315.1 of Nothoprocta pentlandii. NCBI lineage: Eukaryota > Metazoa > Chordata > Aves > Tinamiformes > Tinamidae > Nothoprocta > Nothoprocta pentlandii. The sequence goes on along the minus strand of VZSG01000543.1, from coordinate 158,834 downwards.
TGGAAGTATATGACTCTTTCCCACAGCTGCCTGACCTTGAGGGTGTTAATTTCTGTCTTGAGTGCAGCTGTGACACTCACAGCAAGTATTCACAACCAAGATGTCAAAGGAGCTTTACAAATTGCCGATCAGATACAGGATGCTGGTTGTGACAAAGAACAAAGGGAGGAGGAGAAGAATATCCCCTTTCTTCATGTTTGACTTCTCACCCAACATTCTCTCACAGATGTTTTTTCAGGTGTGCTCAGATATTCTGGCACCTCTTTTCTTCTTTATGACACCGTGAATGCAGGCTAAGTGGTAACTGTTTCCCTAATATTGCTTAAGCATGTTTCTATTACTACCTATTAATGGCCATGTTTAATTACTGCATGGAGCCTTAAGATATGAGAGGGGAACTGCATTGTGTTTATCCCTTCCTGCACTCAGAGTATATTGTACTGTCATGTTCTTCATTCAAATGATAATGGCAGAGGTTATTGTGTTATAAGAATTATATAAAATCTCTGGTTGAGACAACCAGACTACTTGGTAGTTTGGTAGGAGTGTTTATAGACTTGAATTATAAATACATCTGGCATACCAAATGATATAGAAATATCTATAGTTAAAATGACATATCAAAGGACATATGTGATAGTATGACTGAACAAGAGAAAAACAAATACATGAAGAGGCCCCAAGAACTAAAATCCTTGTTGAAAGTAGGAGAACTATTGCTTATGCTGCACAGACAAGTGGGAGTAAAACTTAACTTTAAATAAAAGATTATTGAAAGTATAAAGTGTGGAAAGCAGATGTGGCCAGAAAAAAAATGGAGGAAAGAAATCCAAGTAGGACCAAGGTAGAGAGATGAGGCAGAACATCTGTGACACAGGCCATATTTTAAAAGAACCATATAACTCCTCTGCTACTGGTATGGAAGTCCATACCTGGAGAATGTTGAACTTAAATCCAAAGGTTTAGGCAGTTCTAGTGCAGTGGCTGGAGAATTTTTTCTCCTTGAAGCTAGGATGAACCCATGAAGAAGACTGTGACTGGCAAATTGCATTTAGGTAGTAACCTTGATTAACTGTAAGCAAGAGATATGATTTCTACTATCAACAGGAAAAAAATCACAAATTATTGCCTTGCTAGAGTGCTGAGTTGCATTCAAATCCACTTCTCTCTCTCTTTTGAACTTTTAAGAGCAGTGCTTCAGGTTGAACCAAAGCTAGAAAGTATGGCAGCAGAATTTATGGTGTGTGTAGTAGTTACTGTTTGGGATTCTTTTTGTTTATTTGTGCGTCTGTTTCCAAGCAAAAATGAACAGAAAACAGGTATTTTCTTTTAATTTTCTGTGAACTGAAGGCACTGAAGTGTGCTAAACACAGCACACTTTACTGTGTTTATTACCAGCCACAAAAACAGAAATCATATCAAATTTAGTGACTGTTTTTCAGTTTGCAACACCACTTTGTCAGGCGTACTGTGCAGATTTCTGGGGAGCCAGGACCCAGCAGAGTCTGCTGGGATTTCTATTCTTGACATTTCAACCACAGAGCTGGGAGCCTAGGAATCTTGGCTACACTTGGAAGTCCTGGCAAGTTCCCGTTGCTTTGGATTTCCCTCATCCTTTTGTGGTTATTGGCTTGGAGTTATCTACCAGTCAGATCTACCTGCTGGGCTACTGGAATCCATCTGTTGCACGTGGTAGAGGTCCTAGGGGACAGGGATTGCCCCATGTTCTGGGAATCAGAGCTAAACAAGACCTCAGCCCTGGAAAAGGGCTGTCACTGGGAGCCACTTTGGGGGCTGCTGGGATCAAAAGTTAAAAGCTTTAAAGCCTTTGGCTCTAAGTACTCTAAAAGAGCTCTTGTAGGTTTACTTGAAATAAATCTTGGATTGGCAAAAGATAATTGAAATTGTGATGTTTCATGTGAAACAATTAAGGCTCAACAGGCATTTTCCCAAATAAATTGTTTTACTGAGAAATGATTAACTTCTACAGTAAACAAATGTGTATTCCCTTGTATCTTTGTTCTAAGGTAACTTGAATAATTTATTTTTAAACCAAAATAATTGACAATAAATCCTAAGCATGAGAAAAGAAGCAGCAGAATTATGAATATCTATATTAACAAATTCCACATAATGTTGCATACTAGGCTAAGGATAATAAGTAGTTTATTGCTTTCACATATTAATTCTTCTTTGCTATGATATTCCTGTATTCTAAGCATAATGCGGTCACACCCATATCTTAAAGCTATCAGCTATGCAGACATCAAAGCTATGCTCAACTTCACAAATAGAATGTAATACAACAAACTGGAAGAAATAATAAAACACATCCCATTGCAGAGTTAGGAGGTCAAATGATTGTTTCTCCTACCTAATAAATGAATATTAAACTACCAAAATGCAGGACTGTATCAAGGCTTTCAGGCCTCTCCTGAACCTCTACAGCCCAGCAATGTATGATTTTTAGCAGGATCACGCAAGGTAATATTTAGAGAGGAAATGCTGTAAGATGATTAGATTAGATTGTTTAATCATAGCTTCTGCTCTTTACCCAGTGTTCTGCATCTGAAATTCCTTTATGCTCTGCTCTTTCAGGATTTGTGATATTTACTATGTATGGACTTAAAACAACACATTTGGAGTGACAAAAAGGGGAAGAAACAATAATGCTCCTAATTTTACATGACTCGAACTCAGAGCTGGATAGGTATTTGCAGAGCCATATTGCTGATCATTTTGTCATTTAGCCTGAGGTATACAAATAACTTCAGTGGTAGATGTGAAGAAATTTAAATTGGTTCATGTTTCTGGCATGCTCATTTCCTCTTCCTAAAGGACTAATCCTGAGACTATGGTAAAATCTGTAGAAAAATTATATGGCTGACTTTTATACATACATATATATGTACACACACATATACATAAGCATATTATATATATATATATACACACATATACACACACATGCATATATATGTCTTCAAACTCGCCTGGATGCCGTCCTGTGCCCCGTGCTCTGGGTGTCCCTGCTGGAGCAGGAAGGTTGGACTAGATGATCTCCAGAGGTCCCTTCCAACCTTGAATATTCTGTGATTTTGTGTGATTCTGTGATTCTGTGAGCATGAGTATAAATGACTGAATTCTGGCAGTGGTGGTTTTAAGGAAGTGTAAATTTAATTTTCTGCCTTGCCGGAAGACCTGGCAGACCCGTCATTGGTGGGAAATAGAGGAATCCTACCCTCAATATTGAATCACACCCCAAGTAACAAGATAGCACACTATGACCACTTCTGTCTAATGTCACCTTTCTACGCCAGTCAAATGTTACTTATCTGATCCTAACATCTGCTTCCTTTCAGCTGTTTTCAGCTGAGGCAAATTATCTTGTGCTGTGTAGTATATGATTTGGAATGATACAAAAGAAGTAATGACTGTAACAATCTCATATTGTCAAACGCTTTACAGTCTTCTGAAAGATGGGATTCCCTGCTTGATCAGAAACTTGCTGGAATAATCAATGTTTCATTGTCAAAAAGAAAGGATGTATTGAGTAGGATTCTACTGGGGATGGTACTGAGTGATGTACTAGTCAATATTTTGATTATTATATGGATGGTAGAAGGAGAAGGCATAGTGACTGTATTTATGGGCAGCAACAAGTCAGAAGGGATTGCAACAACACCGAGGAATTCAAAACAGTCTTGTCAAGACTGTCTAGTACAATTTTAAGTTAAGATAACTGTTTTAGCATTAGTTCTTTAGCAAGAACCTCCTATGTGTAAAGCTCAAGACACAAAGGCTTTTGCAGAACTGTGTTTTGGTACTTTCAGGGGAACTCAGCACAAGAGAATTTCACAAAAATCTACCTTTAGGCAAAGAAACTGTAATTTACGAACTCACTGCATTGAGCATTTAATTATATAGAGTTCTGCTAATGTGATCAGTAGCACAGGTGATACTGTCTAATTTGTGCAAACATCTCAAATGGTTAAAGAGAGAAATCTTGACTAAAGAATCTTCTAACTATTTGTACTCTTGAGACAAAAAATAGTAGGGAGAGACAACTTTAGTACTCTAATTACAACTGAAAGCTAACAAAGCTGGCTTTTTCAGACTAAAATGTAGAAGGATTCAGTTTGTAGCTTGATTATACCTATGGTTTCCAGCTGAAATACTAGTCAGTCACTTTCTTGTGAATGAGGAATAAAATAAATAGGAAGTCTGAGGGTGTCATAAGATGTGTTTTCCTGTCCTGTTCCTAGGAAAGCCCTCAGAGCCAGGCTCTGAACAAGATCTGACTGGAAACAGTGATCCCTCTGAAACTATTGCCATTTTAACATGTTTTAAAAGCTGCTTTGAAGAGTTCTCTCAGTTTTAGAATATTAAAAAGAAATTAAAAAAAAATAAGCACTTCTAGCTGCTGCCGTTGTATTCCACCTATGAGGAAACTTGTGCATTATACCCACAAGCACATAAAAAGCTGTAGCTCCAGGCTGTCTGAGAACAACTGATCTGATACTGTCTTGAACGTGTAGTTTTTCCTACCAGAAGAAAGGAAACTTTCAGTAATTTGAGATAATTTTTTTTCATTCTTTGCTGGGAAGTTCTTTAGATCTGTTAGATTGGCATGTTCAATGACAGGCTGCATGTCATCAGGGAGGAACCCAAACAAGTTCCTCAGAATTGCTGCAGTTGCTTCAGCCATCTCCCTGCAGCCCTCGCTGCGCTCCTCTAAGTGTGGAATGCCTGAGGGAAGTGAGTCCTGCCCATTCCTCACTTCTGGAATCTCCTCCCGCTTCTCTGCCATTTCCTCCCCCGCAGCAGCACAAGGGTTCCTCTGAAATGAAGAAGGGGAACAGCTGACCTCTCTTTTTAAAGCAAATAAATAAATAGATAAATGATATTTCTTGCCGGGTTGTTTTTTACCTGAGCCCTCCCCTATCTGGTAGGTAGGTCAAGCTCATGGACCCAAGGTGCTGGCTTGTCTGATAAGCCAGATAAGTGCTACTCTTGCTGTGTCATGTTCTGGTGAAAAATAAATAAATGCACTCACGCAGGAATTCAGGTATTTAGTGCTGATTGACCTCAAGGAGTCTAAAGGGAAATTAGCAATTCTAGCTTCAGAGAGGGACTTAAATAATGTTATAACTACTGAACAACTCAGTAAAAATAAGACACTGAACAACTGCTTTTTAAGTTGCCTCATCTATCCGGTGCAGTGAATAAATTGGGTGTACCCAGATTGGGGGTCCCCAGGAAGAAAAATAGCATGTGATTATATGTTTAAGCTATCTCATAAAATTTGCTGAAAAGGTGAATTAGCAGCACACACAAAACTTCTGTTGTGATCTGAAGCGTTCAGCCACATGTCTTAACAAAAAGCTCACTGCAGTTTCTGTATGAGTGGCAACTGCATCCTTGTACGCATATTTTTCCTTCAGTAAATTACTTTTTCCACATTTTGGTCAGTGAAATGTTGAGGGTTATGGGGGGGGTGTTTGAGGCTTGCTGCAGACATGAGGTGGGAAGGGAGCTGTTCCTGAGGCTTCTGGCAAATGCACGAGTTGGTAACAGAAGTGCCCATTTGGAGCAGAATTCAAAAGCAAGGAAAGAATTGTTAACAACATTTGTCCAAAACAAGGTAGGTCGAAAACCAAATAAAAAGCATAATGGTAAAACAAGAAGACAAAACCACAATAAATTATATTTTTTTTCTTTTTTTTTATCAATGGAAAACATTTTTGCAACTCTTCACATTACAGAACGCTGTCTACTAAATCATAGTAATATTCAACATTAAATGTGATGCATGTCACAGTAACTCTATCATTTAATAGATCAAATGCAAAAATGTCATTGTTTACAGAGTATTTACCGAAACAAATTCACCTGGAAATGAGCTGAATTAATCAACAGGTGACCCCTATGTGTCTTTCCAAGGAAGCTGAGTTTGTTCCCTGCACGCATCCAACAGTATTAAGGGAGTGCTGTACTATGTAGGGAGCTCATATGCAAGCAGCTGCTGTTCTGCTTCGGCTGAGTAGGGCAATAGGATGGGTCTAAAAAAACTCTTAGTAGCTCTGTTTATGCGCTTTGTAATGTATTATGCAAATGTTCCCCTTAAAACATTAATTTAAGGTCAGTCTGGAAAAACATCAATATTCTTACATTGGTTGAGAGAATGCTCTTTGATAAGGTTAGTTGCAAATTTTAATAATTTACTATTGCAACTTATATTAAGGCATTTGATCTTGTCATGGTCAATACCCCATTTGCTGCACTTCAAATACTTTAATATATATTAAAATGATTTTGACCTATTTAATTAATAACTGGCCTAACAAAAGTCTGCCCTTGATTCAATGTCTTATTCCTACTTCGTAACTGTGACCAAATACTGGCCAGCTGAGCTCATTGTGGGCCTGAATGCCCAGAGTTTTCAGCAGTCACGGACCAAAACAATGATATGTAAGCTTAGGCCAAGCCACATTATGAAGGCTTGGACCTGAAACGGCGTATTACATATTCATTTTTGGAAAAAGGAAGCCTGATTATGTTGGTGTAGATCTAATTGTGGCTTAACCGGTAGCTAAGATAATGTGTTTGTGTCTGAAAAGAAATTGTGTGGTTTGGATGTTCATGATCAAATGATGAGTATTGGAAGGGAAGATTGGATTAAACATCTGAGCAAGGGCTAATGAAAACAGAATGTTTGCAGTCCAGTAGAAAGTTAGCAAAGAAGTCAGGCTGTAGGGTTGTAGCTTGGCATTAGTAGTAGTGGAAAGTCAGAGGATATAAAGCTTATGAATTAGGTATGTTGCTTTTGCAGGTATTTTATGTTGCATGTGAACTGGTTTATGTGGTGCTGACATGCTTGCTTAGTTTGTGGCTAAATCTAACATGAATTTGTAGTATGTACTCTGTATTTGTGTGTGCTATGTATGTGTATTTTATGGGAGCCACAAGTCATTGGCACTGTGAAATGTGATATTATCCCTTGATCAATAACATACTTGCTATTGACAGCATACTTTTTGCCATACTACCTGGTAAAGATCAATTAATCCATGAAAACAGTGTTGGATATAGCCTTTATTTTAGGCTAGATTACCTGGTTCGTAAGGTTCAAAACTGAAGGAGACTAAAGTTTCCTATAGGAATCCTACAGGAAAAGAGCAAAACATTGCCATTGCCCCAACGTTGCCCCAAATGGGACTATTTCACCAGTTTTAGGAGAGACAGGGCATGACAGGAGCAAATACTAGTAAGTTTAGGCTTCGTTTATCCTGTGGGAGATCAAAATCATAAGTGATCTGAATTAAGCTATTACCGCTGACTTGGTGTGCACTGAGGAAAGAAAAGGGATATACTCTCATTTCATATAAATCTTTTGTCAACAAATTTATGCGTGTGAGAGGATCAGTCTACTAGTTATTTAATAATGAAGAAGGAAGCATAGTCTGCTACTCCAGAGAGTGATAAAAATATTAAATTACAATTATCTGCCATCGGATGGTACATAGAAACACGGCTGCGAGTTGTACTGCTGCAACAGGTAATTTCCAGTGAAGGTCCTCCACAGCAGCTCTGAGGACAGTCTTTGCCCATGTGTTTCTAGCTTTGCAAACTGCATGCAGATAAACTGCATAGAAAATTGCCACAACTATGTACACAAGTTATTAGTTATATGTATGTATGTGCCTGGAGAGTCAACTACTTACAGTTATGCCCTGACCTAGACAAAGCAATAGGCAGTTCTTGTCCACCTCTCCTACTGTCTAAGTAGACAGGAAAGACCTGAGGCAGGAAAGAAGTCTATGATCCTTTGCAACTGTCAATGTTATTTCATAGTTTTAGCTGTGGTAAACTTTATTTTGGATTTTTTTTTAAGACGATACTTTATATAAAGCAGGAGAGAGGGGAAAAGGAGTTTAATAGTCTTTTTGGCTGGGAGGGGAGGAAGGTTATTGCCTTGACTCCTGTTGAGTCCATGTGCAGTATGATGGTGACTGGGCATATGTGGTGTGATTCACTGCTTGCTGCTAATCAAATGACTGATGGTGCTGGTGGTTGCTCCATGGACAAACATGAAATAGGAGTTTTTGCTTGTTTGTTGTGTTTTTTATTTTTTTTCTAGTAGCTGTCACTTTAGACTGGGTATGTGTCTTCTCACATCTTTCCAGTCAGCTCTCCTAACTGCTAGACCCAGCCTCTTATGCTCCCCTCTGGATCTTCACATTACAATGTATCTCTGACAACTCTTTTGAGTCTCCATCTTTCTCCAATCCAAGCTCCTTTCCTTTTGCATATGTTCATTACTTCTTCTCTCTTTTTACGTGCCTCTGAGTGTGTGGACACATCTGTGTGTTTTGGCCAGTCTGTCCAGCACTGCATTTCTCCATCATGTCTTTTTCTGTCCTGTTCCCTCCAGCTTGGTAGCCTTATTCGAAGCAACCACTGAATCAGGAATTTTTGCAAATTATTTGACTGGTGGTGAACAACCAGTTCAAACTCTGTTTCCATGGTTAAGTTAGTCAAAATTTAAGTAATCAGAAATGAGCTATATTAGAAGTGTCATAGAATCTACAAATATTTATAAGAAAATATTAAAATGAAGTGCTGTTCTTGGATACCAACGGATTCTTGTTCTGAGATTCCTTTTTTTTAGAAAAAGTCAATAGTAGTTAGAATTAATTATTCATCATCAGACGCTCAGAGATTCTGAATTATGCAGAGAAACACTCGTCTAAATTTTCCAAGAGTATACAGAATTGAGGAAAGGTTAGCTTGAATTGTTTATGATGGGAGACTTAAAGGCACTGATCTGCCTATATTTATCATATATGAACATAAAAAATACATGAAGGAAAAAAACTGTTCAACAAACCCAGCTCTTGATTTTCACTGTGTCCTCTTCATTCTATTTGTTCAGAATTACTAAGTATATCACTTAAATAAAATTACTTAATAAATTTCACCTTTGGTATGTTTAAAGTACAACTTTGCATGCTATCACACATTAGTAGCACAAAATCTGTCCTTCTACTGTGGATATTTTTTAAAAAATTGACCAAAATTTTTAATTTTTTGGTGTTTATGATGTTCTGGTTGTGCAATATTGAACAGGGATGATAGAACATACTGAAATGCGAGGAAAAGTTCGATATATCAAAACTTTTTACTTTATGGAAAGTTTTATTAAAAGCTAATAATTTTGAAAAATTGATTATCTTTGAGACCTTGTGGAGGGAGAGCAGGAGGGAGGGCAAAGGGAAACATTTTTAATGGCTGATTCCTGACCGTTATGTTTTTGGCTTCAGTTTTGAGATACAGATAATGAGTGGTACCAACCACCTATGCAGTCCTATAATAATAGTAAAATATTCTAAACAAAATTATTCCTATCGATTAAGAGACTAAAACCAGCAGGATAGAATTTGTAACAAAATATCCCACAAAGGACTGTATTGAGAAACTAGACTTAAGAAAAACTGAATTTTGGATTATTTCCAAAAAGAGTTGTACTAAAATGTTTTCTGAGCTAATTTATTAACAATTTAATAATATAACAAAGTTCTTTGTAACCATCCATTCCTCTCTTCATAAAAGAGACTATTTTCATTTTCCTTATATGCTCAAGAGAAATGTAGACATAATTTTTCTATGTTCATTAAACTTTAATTTTTGAATTTATGAAAATCTCTCTACAATAAGTAATGTTAAAGTTTCTTTACCTCTGTGGAGAGAAATATATATGTCTGTGTTCAAGTTTATTATCTCAGTTGTAGGCTGTACTCTCTTAGATTGGGACTCTTTAGATGAGAGTAATGACATATACGGTCCATTCTGCAGAACTGCTGATGAATACTAGTTTTCAAATTAAGTCATCCTGAACATGAAGGACTTTTTTTTTTCATTTTCTTTATTAACGACCTGGATGAAGGGCTGGAGTGCTCCCTCAGCAAGTTTGCTGATGATACCAAACTGGGAGGAGCAGCTGATAGCCCTGAGGGCTGTGCTGCCATCCAGAGGGACCTGGACAGACTGGACGACTGGGCAGTGAGAAACCTCATGAGGTTCAACAGGGGCAAGTGCAGGGTCCTGCACTTGGGGAGGAATAACCCCAGACACCAGTACAGATTAGGGGTTGACGGCCACAAGCTGAGGCACCAAAAGTTCCACAGGAACTTAAGGAAACACTTCTTGACAGTGAGGGTGACAGAGCCCTGGCACAGGCTGCCCAGAGAGGTTGTGGAGTTTCCTTCTCTGGAGATCTTTAAAACCCACTTGGACGCAGCCCTGTGCCCCCTGCGTGAGCAGGGGGGTTGGACTAGATGACCTCTGAGGTCCCTTCCAACCTTAAGCATTCTATCATTCTATGATTTCTACATTTTTTTTTCTGAAGTACCGCAGGTTTACTAGCACAAATACCCATAGGTATTTCCACAAACTGAATTTCAGACTACTCTTATGTTAACTATTGCACTCAGGTACATAAACATTACTGGTGAGAATTTTAAGTTGTTTACATAAATTCTATTAGGAAACAGACAGTATAATGTTTGCTATATCCATGAGCAGTGCAATGCAAATGAAGTGCTCCGAACAATGTGCCCACCAGAAATTATTAGCTGCCTGTGTTCACCAATAATATTGAATAATGAATGTCTGAGAACATTGCCATTTGTTAGTGGGCAATTTGCAAGGAAAAGAGAATATTTGTCAAATAAATTGTGCATTACAAATCATATGCTCTGTTTTCCCTGTATATGAAGTTGGCTTCAATAAATCTGTTCTTTGAAAAATCCATGAACTCTTTCAGGCTACGCTTCCACCATCATTTCAAAGTCTTCACACTTCATGTTCTCCATACTAATTTTAAGATAATAATGGAATGTTTTGTCTCCTAACGGAAATAAGTACATGGGTGTCAGTAGCATCATTATTTAATGGTAGTTCTAAGGAACAGGATTTATCCTCTAGTGTTGGTCATTAGGAAACATTTAATAGAAGTAATATGTTCAGACATCTCTTGGCTTGCATGTTGGACTCACTGGAGTTTGTCTTCATTTTGAAATACTTTAGTGTAGTAAATGATCTTCAGAGTGATTCCAGATAAAACAAATATTTACTAGAATCTGAAGCCCATTACTATACGAGGATAGGTAGTTCTACTAGTCTTTTATAGTAATTTTAACTGCTTTCTGTACCTTTCTCTTATTACTATTGTCTTCTGGGACTTTTCTTTGTGTGCTTGGCCATTTCAGAGATTCATTTCTGAAAGAATTTCCTTTGCATTATAGAAACGAGTAAAACAACCGTTATAACTGTTGACCATTTCCTTTTAATACTCTCCGACGTAGCTTTTATTTTCTCAAACTGATATTCCCAAAGCCGAACAAGGGTTTGAAAGGCAGTTAAAGCAGAAGATGAGACATCCCTACCACTATTTGCTTTAATTTGGGTTTTGCTTTAGCCTGGATTACGTACTAGAATATACAGGCTAATCAGGGTCATTGGCTGCTAGTTTGAAGTGTTGTCTTATAATTCTGTTTGGTCTACTTTCCTACTACCTACTCAAATCTTGGAAATCCAGGAAATTACTATGCTTCCACCATTTTTTTGTTTTGTTTTTCTCTCCGAGCTTTTGTTCCTTTTCTGCTGTGGTTGCAGAAGGAACAAGTCTATGCTGTTAGTTCACTAGAGACCAGAAGACTCCTTTGGTGAACAAAGCCCAGTTTATAGAGTTAGCAGCCTGCAAAGAAATGGGAGAGCATCACTATGATTTATTGAATGATTTCCTTACTATCACCTTTCTTCAGTCTTGCTGCCACTTGCTCTGTGCATTTACCTTCCAAACTACAAATGTTAATAATGGGCAGGTGCACATGGGTGCAAGTTTTCTCTTTTCCCTGTAAATCACATGGATTTACCATAGTTTCAGTTAGTAATCTGACCACTTTAATTTTTATTTCAGAATGTTCTTTTTCCTTTATTTGAACATACAGTATTTTAATAGTGCTCCCGGAGAAAATTGATTTCTCAGCTACTGTTTCTGATATGTTTATGAACAGAATAAGGTAGTATCTCCATTTCTGAGGGCAGAGTCTTGTAACATTTCACCTAAGTGTTTGCAGAAGAAAGCTGTGTGGTAAATAAATTATAAATGAGTGTGTTATTGGTTCCAGGAAAACTTATGATGTGGATGATGAGAATACTACTTAAACTGGATGTCTTATGTGGTCGCATATGAAGATTTTTTGTTTCCTGCATTGTAGCACATTATTAACATTATTAACATTAACTTTCACCCTGATTTGTAATAAAAGATTTACTGTAGAAATAATTTAAAAAACTAAACTGGTGTAAGCCAGCTGCCTCTTATAAATCCCTATGTAAAGTAAAAGTATAATATGCTCTCTCAACAGAATTGATACTGGAACAAATTGACCTTTCAAGATTCTCTGAAGCTCATCTATAAAGTTACACAATTATAAATTACACAATTATTTATTCATATAATATTTTTGATAGTTGGTCAGGAAAAATACACTGTCAAAAAGCTCAGGAGTTAGAGAGTAATGATAAAGATGGTTGCCACTATTTCTTTGTGTATAATTACATATGTGTGTGATTATACATCATCATTATTGATACCATACAAAACTAGCATTTCTAATATAAAATTTTTAAAACTAATTAAATGCATTTCTGCTAATCTGTTTATTTTGCAATAAACCTCATAAATCAAACTGACTCTTCAGATAAGAATGCAACAGCTTTTTATTTAGTAATTTGCTCTAAGATGTGTGATGAAAATATCAGTATTTGTATTAGATATGCAGCCATGAAAAATCTAGTGCCTTTAGCTCTTTACCTGTCAGGGAAGGTTTAACAACTTCCTAAAAAGTTACTATATGAGGATTTTCCCAGGAAGTCATACCAGTTCAGCTCTGAATATAATTGCTTTTGTAAACGTTAGCAGCTGTAGGGTATCAGGATTTTAATTTACCGGGGGAAATAACTGCTCAACCATGCAGTGTATTTGACATTGACTTGATCCTGGTATGATTTATGAGGTGATAACTTTGATTCAATAGCTGGTACACTCATTGTAATTCACTGAAAGGTGACTGATTTGACATACAGTGGTTGCACTTAAAATGGTAATTCTCTTTTAGTTGCTTCTCCTCATTTGTGAGAGGCCATTTATAGTTAAAGAAGGGATACCACTGGAACTGATGACCACTCCAAAGTGGGAATGAACTTTTGAAATGTGACCCCTGCGCAAAATGTTTGCTTTGATAGATGTTTCCTATTCCTATTCTGATAGGTGATATACCTTATGTTTGCAGAGTTGTATGGTGTTTTGAACAGGTACAATCTATACCATAGTGGTCAAATTCTATAACACACTTCTTAAAGTTTACATTTCAGCTCCAGGAGTTGCATAGCGCTGTAAATTTCTACTCTAAAAGCGCTGAAAAATTGGCAATGTAGGATTTTATTTCGTATGTCATTTCTGCAGAGATAATAGTTGGATTATATGCTAAGGGATGTTGATTTCCAGGCTGCTAGCACCACAAGTTCACTCAGATTTGTGAATGCCATACCACTTCGGCAGTTTTCCATTTTGAGTATCTTTGACATCTTTACTAGTAAGAAAAGGGGAAATTAAGCCTCCATTTACACCTGTGGAGAGCTGCGCTGACCACTGTGTTTCTCAATTATAATCACAGAAAATCCACAGAACTTATCAAAGAACTTACCACAGAACTAAAATTATTTATTTATTTATGAATGCAATCAACAGATATAAGAATCTGGGATTTCTTCACAATACTGTGCTTGAGATAAACTAATTAATATAATAAAAAAGAATGTTAGATTCTTATTCCTCACTACTTCTAGTTGATATACTTCATTTGACACATTCTTGTATATACATACAGAAAATATATATAATATAGTATAATAATTTATTATATACATGCATAATAATATATATATTATATGCCATGACCTTAAATACAGTATTTGAAGATGTCACTTAAATTTCTGGAAGATCTAGAAAGGAAATTATGAAATATCTGATTTTAAGAGGGGGAAGATTTCAATCTTTTTTTAGGTTAAATCCTAATCAAGAAAGTAGAGAAACATATTTGTTGGAGCTATTCTGAATTTATTTTTGTCTGAGAAGATCATTTATATCTAACTTATTAACACTACTGCTATAATCTTGTATTCAAGATCTGTGCAAAAACAAAACAAAAAGCTCTTAGTTATTAGTATCAATAAAAATATGGATTTTTTTTCTTGCCTTGTTATGGCAGATTTTTCTTCCATTATAGAATCTATTTTCATCTTGCTGAATAATGGATCTATCTGTGTAGGTAGTTTACCATGCATGCATCAAGAGACACTTTACTCTTCAGATTAATTTTCTTTTTTTTTTTTCCTCCCCCACAGCTTTGCATAGATATCCAGTGTGAGAAAAGCTCTTATATTGCCTTTTAAAAAATGAATTTGGTGCCTGAGAAAGACAAATATCCCCAGAGGCTACAATGTTCTGTTTGTTCACCGAACACGCAGAGCAAAATGCATCAATGGTTTAAACTTTTGGCTGCTTTCCTTATGTGTCTAAACAAAGAGCTAGAATGACAGTAAGAGTAGTGCGCTTTATATTCATAAAGGTTTAGGAGTGAGTGGTGAAGCTACCAAGCAAAAGAGCATTGCTGTATCCCGTGTTTATAGGTAACTTGGGTGGGTAGCAACTGTGTGGGTAATGCATTCCCATCCAGGTTGCTCTGAGCTCTCTGATGGTAAGCATCTATGAATTACCCCCACGTTGAGCTGAACCTGAAGAATTAAATGAAGATGCAGACCATATATTTCCTCATGACTAAAGTATTTTATATTCAGTGAAGTTTGGACCTACTGATAATCCAACATGATCAAAAAGCAGCTTTCCATTATTTTAATAATGGTCCAAATTCAAAGTCTTCACACCCAGATGCTGTACAACAAACATGTGGAACACACGTGCTTACGTGGTTCCCTGATTCTAGAACTGATTTAGGATCATAAAATTAATTAGGTTGGAAGGTCCCTGTGAGTCCCCTATAGCCAGCCCAAAGCAGGAGTACCATCCATGTTAGACTAGGTTGCTCAAAGCTGTGTCCAGTTCAGTTTTGAAAAGTATCCAAGGATACTTTTTGCACAGCCTCTCTGGGCAAGCTGTTCCCCCACTTCCAGTGGGAGATTTTCCCTTATACTTATCTGATGTTTCCTTTCCTGCAGTTTGTGGCTATGGCCTCTTGCTCTTTGCCTTTCACCAGGGATGGCCTCGATCTTCTCCCTAGCACCCTCTTTGGCAGCAGATGACAGACTTGAGATTCCACTTGGCCTTTGCTTCTTCAGTCAGAACAAATGTGGCTCCCTCAGTCTCTTTGAGACTCTTCTGAAAGCTGGACCTAATATGTTACTCAGTTAAAACCAGAGTGGCAGATATCTGCAGTGCTTACATCTTACTTGGTATCTGAGTTCTCAGATTTTTTTTCTGTTCTGTTCTCTTCCTGAATTTAGATGGATGGTTTTGTGGGTTTTGGCTGAAAATTGCTGCCGTACTTTTCTGGTCCAAAGAATTTCCTGAGCTACTCTGCAGTAACATTTTAAATGTGTATGAGATAAAAAGTGGAAGCGTAGGAGGGGAGAAATAACTGAAACATTTTTATCATTGCAAAAGCTACATGCATCAAAGGGGATAGTAGCCAATCATTTAAAAGAATTTCTTTTGCTCCCTGATGGAGGTGTCATTTTACATTATTTTATTTATTATATTTTTTTAATATACCGTCTTAAAAAATGAAGAGAAATAAAAGAAGTAAAATCAATGTTCACATTTTAAGAGAAATCCTATTTGCTGTGTAAAAAAGAAACAGATCTGTCATTCTAAAGACAGCACTAATCCCTCCAGTATTTATAGAGAGCTACTATCCATAAATGTGTGCGCAATAGATAGTCTAATTGCTTCATTCATAGTTGCAGGATACACGTTCTCCTCCTTGGTGACAGCAAACTTCACACTGTTTCCTATTCACTGTACTTCTTTTGGTGAAGATCAGGGCTGCATATCAATCATGGGAGCATCTGCTTGCATTAAACATTTCTTGCTCTTTTCTTGTGACAAGTGATTTATCGTCATGTTTGGCAGAGCTTGTGCTTATGTCATGTCGATGCTGTCCGGAATCTCTTTGTCAAATTCTGTAATGTTTGAGCATTCGGCACTTTTAAATGCATTGCTTAATCCTAACGTAACTGGCATCGCTCAAACTGGCAGCCAAACAACTTCTCATAAGGACTTGAAAATTCTTAAGCCTTAATTAAACAAATTGTCAGATCATCTATATGTCTCTATGCTGCTTCTGACATCTAATGTGTTTTTCTACATTAGGAAGTAAAGATGTTGTTCCTGCTGCAGAGGAGAAATATTCATGTTGCAGAGGTACTTGAAAATAAATATGCACAACAGCAGTGGCAGTCTGATGTCTGGTATGTTTGTGATTTTTTTCCCCTTTTTTTGTGTGTTATGTGAAAGTCAAGCCATATGCTATTTAGAGCACCTTACCTTTCCAGACGCTGAGGATATGTCTCATCTATTTTCAACAGGTTTTTTTTTCTCTCTTCTTTTCTTTGAAGACAATTCCCAATCTCTGTGTGTGTGTTTTTTCTTTACTTGTTTAAGTAGATCTTTTATTACTACTTTATTTTCCCCTCCTCCAGAGATATGTGTTTTCTATCCAAATTAATTGCAAATAATTATGCCACAAATCCAGACAGAAGAGCTGTCCACAGAGATCGAAGGTGGAACATTTCAGCATTAGAAGTAACAACTTCTACTGTTTGACCTATCATACATTTTAACCTCAATACTTCTCCTAAGAATAGCTTTATTGTCCTTTCCCTTTTACTTTGCTTCTTTTTCTTTATTTACTTTTACCTCACACTCCTTTTATTTTTAGTGATGCCTCTTTTCTCTTCCTCATAGGTCATATTTCAACTTCCTTTCTTTTCCTTTTTTTTTTCCCCTCCTTTCCTTTTCACCCTTTTAATGACAGGGATATGTGTATGTTTTGTTAGTGTTTTGTTTTTTTAATGTTTTAAAAAATCAAAACTATTGATTTTTTCCCCTCTTATCCCTGTGTCCTCTCTGGCATATTTTCTGTGGTTTTTTTCATATTATCTCATTTAGGTATCTGTTTTTTTCTTCTGTTGCCCAGTAGATCCTCACATCTAGTAACTGTGGGAACAAGGCATGTCTTGTCCTCCTGCCTTTTCTGTTGTATACATCACCAGGAAGCTGGCTTTGAAGAAAGAGCGACACTGACTCTTAATTGTTTTGATGCCTGTTCTTCTACTACCCAAAGCATCCTTGACATCCTTTTCTTTTTCCAGAAAGAGGGGAGCTTTCTTTGATTGGAGCAGCTTAGGACACAGAACCATGTAATTATGGAGAACTTTGGGCACTTTGGAGCTGTAGCAGCAGGGTAGCAGGAGTTTTTTTTGGTTTTTAGGTTTTAGTTCATTGTGGAGGATATAAATACTCATGTTAACCAGAAGTTCTGAGATAGTATATATCCAATTGAATTGACCTTCCACTTATTGCTTCTAGTGGATCTCCTCATCTGGAGTATCTAGGCATATCCACCAGTGAATCTGAGGACACGGCTTTGTGAAAGAGGATCTTTGCAGTTGGAGAAGGTTTCTCCTTCTCACAAGGTGATACATTTAGGGTTAGTGAGTTTAAGTCAGAACTGACGTGTGTCTTGACTCATGTGGCACTGCCCTACTCCTGTCATGTGTGCAACGGGTTAGCTTAATGATCTTGCAAAAATCTTTTGGAACAGCACCTGACTGCTTGACTGCAGGCTCATTCTTTTAATTTGTTCCTAGAAGTACGGTGTCTACATTGCTTACAGCTAGCTTGGAGAGTAGAGTAGCACTTTTATTCTTGCCTTATGTAATTGTGAACATGCCATGGCTGACCTGCTTTACGTTGGCTGCAAGTGCAGTGGCAGATCAGGTTTTAACTGCCTCTGTGGGTTATGAAAGGTTTTGGTGAAGCTGTGCCTGTGTTTATGGTTTGTTCATTCCTTGCTGATAGGGATGCTCTACAGGCACTTCCCTGCAGGTACATTCATGAGCCTTTGCTGGACTGTGCTGTGCAACCCAGAGCTCTGTCGCTGACACAATAATTGGTCTGTGTCCCCCACTTTGAGAAAATGGCTTGAACACCTTACTTTAGCTTGTGCTCAAACAGCTATGGGAAGTCCTGTAGTTCTTGTGGTTCCTGTTTATTCACTATCTGCTCCCTTGATCAGTTTGAGAAGTTTCTGTGTAGCTTTATGTGCCTTTAGTGTGCCTTATAGTTTTGTGTGTGTTTGAGCTGTGCAAGCTCTTTTGTAGAAATTAAAGTATTCTTACCTGGGAAAACAAGCAATAGCACATTTAATTTTCAGTTTCCTATGTCTGCATTATATTAACGTGCTGTGCTTTCATGTAGATTGTGGTCTTTGTGGTTTCCTTTCTGCGCATTTTTGCTGTGGCTTAAGTTGTTCTACAAGATTCTCTGGTTCCTGATGCAGAGTTACACTGAAGGTGCTGGATGCTGGATTATGAGCTATAAACAAATAGCATGAACTGCAGAAGAAATGTGGCATTTACCTTTCCCCTTTACCAGAAAAGTCTCTGTTCTTTGTATTTTTTGTTTGTTTGTTTGTTTGTTTGTTTGTTTGTTTTCTTTAACAGGGAGGAAGCAGGAATGCCACTGTCCGCCTCTATTAATGCATTTGCTTACCTCCTTATGTCTTTAATTGTGTACAAGTATCTTGAGTACTCTAGAGCATCACACTAAAATAGCTTAATTGTGCTGGAGTTGCAGCATGATGGTGACAAAGAGAGCGTTTGGAGGTCTGAAGGCAAGATGCTGTTATCTGTACAAACAAACCTCCAAGCCCTTTGGAACCCCACTGTGGCCTGTGCCATCTGTGCCACTGTTCTGCTGTGCCCTGCACAACTTCTGCGAGATTAATGACAGAATCCAATGATGCTGTGGACGTGAGGTTGCCAGTCATCCGAGCTAACAACAGAAATGCAGACTACATGAGCTCTTTGGGCTCCTAACTGCTTTCAGATTGAAGCGTTGTAAAGTGGGCTGTGGGGAGGAGGAAACAAAAACAAATAAAAATAAAACAGTAGCCTACTTCTTTTGGGTGCTTTTTGGTGATGCAACAAAAATCTGCAGAGTTCTGAATGGCAGAGAGAAGATAATAGATATCTAGGATATCAGCTGAACATTATTGCTCAAAGTTCTCTAATTTTCCTGAAATGTCATAGCCCGCTCAACTGTTCCTTATAAAGAAACTGTCCCATGCTTCCAGGCAAACCAATGAGGATGGTTAAGCAATTTCCAGCTCTTCTGAGGCGAGAGGACCAGAACTGTAGATTGTATTGAAAGCTTCTATACACCATAAATATGTGTAGCAGCACATAAAGATATTATCTTTGTTCTTTGATCCTTCTTGATGTATGAGTTGCTTTTTAAAAATATTTATTTATCTATTTGCTTCTGCCAAGCACTGAACTGACCTTTTCACATATCTACTTATTGTACCAATTGTACCACTCTGAAACAAGGTCTTAAGGTTAATGGACTGTTGAGAACAACCCTAACTTTTTGCATGGAAGGCTTACCCTCCCTCCCTGCCTCTACCTCCCTCCCCACGCATAGTGTTATGTTTAATCACATTGAATTTCATCTGCTGTTTTTATTGCTGTATTCCTTAATTATGGGAGTCCACAGTTCTTCTCAACTCACTGCCCTACCTGCAGGGCTATTAGGAAACTTTCCCACCCTTTGCTTCAGGACATTAGGTAAGTGCTGAAGACCACAAGTGCCTGTGGAACTCTACTCGTAGCCTCCTGTTATTGCAAGAAATAACCATTTGTGTGACCTTGCATTTCATGTTTTTTTTGTTTATCCATGCAAGGATCTTCCCCTTTATGGCAAAATTGTTTGTTCTTCCAAAAAGGCTTTTAGATCAGCTAGATATGACTTATTTAAATAGGTCAAAGAACTGTCTGGAATGGTATTTCTGATACATTTGTAAAATGCTATGTATGTTTGTAAAGTGCCATGCCATAATACATCCATGTGCTCCCTCTTTATTAATTAGAGCCTCTACTAATTTGTCTAGTACAAACAACAGGCTTAAAGATCCTTAATTCCTAAGGCACTCTAGAATATTACAACATACATACAAACAAACAAACAGACAAAAAAAGTAGATATGCCAACCCCAGTTCTGTTTATTAAGGAAGCAGCCACCTGCCACCACTTGTAGTCTGATTATTTCACCTCTTACTTACCAGAGATCTGCATGGGGTAATTTGCTTGTGTTTGTTCTGTTGATTTACTCCATAAACTTTTCTTTAGTCATTTCAGTTCAAGACAGATATTTTGAATCCTGAACAGCAGAGGGTCCCATCAATCATGCCTGCTCCTTCTCCATTGAAGACAAATGTAAAAAGTTCATATGGCCTCAAGTCCCATAGAGATGCAGTTGCCAAAGTGAGGAAAGTATTTTTAGGCTTCATGTGTGTTTTGTGGGATTTTCTGTTGCAGCCTCTAGGTAGGTACATAAACCCAAGCAGTAAACAAGGTATCAAGTATTCACCTATCTTAAACTTTTTAATGATGTCCTTCTTTGAGGTCCCAGTGGTCTAGCCTATTGGGTGTTTTCATTCCTGAATTAGATTCCTCATTCATTCCCAGAATACATATAAAAGTTTCCATTTTCACAAAGCACTTCCATGTGTGGCAGTCTGGCCCTAACTATCCAAAAGATTTGGCTACACCAAGCTAAATGCCACAGGGCAAAATACCCTGTGTTGATGGCTGCCTTAGGGATTTGTAACAAAAACTCTTACAATATAATAAGATTTTGACATCTAGAAAAAACATGTGAATAAACAGCTGGATATCCTGTTTGATCACAGAATGACAGTGAACTGTCAGCAGGAGGTAGCTTTGTGAAAAGGTAAATATACTCCTAAGATGAATCAGGAAAAGAATTTTTAGGAGATGAAAGTGCTAATGCTGTTTTTCAGGTATTTGGTGAGAGGCTACTTCTTGATTTCTTTTGCATTCTTAAATCTGAAATAAATAGTAAAAGTTAGCCTGCTATAAATAAGGACTACTTGGATGGCCAGGGTGATAGGACACCTTTCTCCTGAGTTTAGAAGAGCCAGCTTTGCTTAGCCAAGTAAGGGCTGAGAGTCAAGGTAAGCATAGCAGAACTAAATGCAGAAAAAATAATGGAAAACTAAAGGAAAACAAATGTAAGCAAGGCACAAATTAATTTATTTTAGATCTTATCTGAAGTTGCATAGTAATTTGATGCCTCCACTTCTGGTCCATTCTTCCATTGCAAACTGAGAAAAGCACTTTTTTCAAAATGCATCAGACAAACTGAGTATTCATGACAATAGGGGACAGGAAGTCTATTCCAGTGCTAATGTACAGTGAAATCTTTTAGGCATGTTCTCTGTGATGGGTGTGTTCGCACTTAGACTATTGCCTATGATGATTTTTCTTTATATCAAAGGAAAGAATTTGAATGAACTGCTATCACCTGAGGTACTTTTTAGCTTTAGTATTTGCAGAAAAGATGACTGGAGTTCCAGCTGCTTTCTTGTCCTCTTTGGGTTTATCAAAAGCCCTGGATCTTGGCTGATCAATGTGCATTATTGCAGGGCCTGCAGTGTCTCTAGTCAGGTCTCTCTCATGTAGGTCTCTGATATTTGTGCTAAAAGACACTCATCAGAGTCTTGGTACCAGTTTTTCCTCACCTTATTTATGTAGTTTGGGCCCAGTCTGGGCAACTGTGTTTGGTAGGGAATCTTCTGAACTGTCTACACAAAACTTCCCAAAAATAATTTCTACAAGATCTTGATTCAGTATTATGCATGGGATATTTTCTGAGATGTTAAGCCAAACTTACAAAATAAGATACAGTCCATCTTGATGAAAACTTGGAAAATAGATTGCAAATACTTTTCCTTCCCCATGGAGTACACAATTGCAACTACAAGGGTTTTTGTTGTTTAGAATATAAAATTTAGTAATTGAAGCTTTTCAGTGTTTTATAGATTGGTTTCATCCAATCTTTTTCTTTTATAGAATATATTTTATCTTTTGTAGTTCTATTATTCTGCTTTTATTTTTAAAGAAGCTATTAAAATTTAGGAGATTTTGCCCTTGATGAAATGCAAGGTTGCTAAGATCATTCCTAGCTGATTCTCTTAGCTTCAGTTGTCTGAATAGCTGGCTCAGAAAAAACACTAATTCTGTGAGGATGCAGCAGAGTTGGTGCCATAAACGAACTGCCCTTGTTTTCACCAAGCTCTTACTCAAGGAAGATAGTTGATGCCTTATAAATATTAACTAAATTGTTGTAATAAAACTGATTTGTTATTTATAGCGTGTCTTTATTTTTTGTCATGCATAATTTAATATCTTTTAGCATGGATGTAATTGCTAGGCTTTTGCAAATATAATTTATATTGAGCTTAAAAGATGGGAAGAAGCAGCTGTGTTTGAGGTCCCAGACTTCTGCAATATCTCTGCTCCTGCCATATGGTAAATTTTAAATGAATAAGCATGAGCTCAAAATGAAAAAAAGGTGTGTATTCTAGACTAATTCAGTTTTAGAGGTTTTTTTTTGGGGGGGAGATACTTATCTAGATATCATTTGGCTCTGCTAGCCTGTGCAATATTAAATAAGCAACTTCATAGCACAAAAAGGAAAACAGATTTTTGAAGGACAAAAACTCTCCACACCCACCCAATAATTTGTTAATTATTGTTATTTTTTAACGGTCAGGTAGTATACCTCATGTACAGCTTAATTAAAAATCATTTACATCTACCAACCTTACCTACTTCATTTATAATTTATATAGCTCCTATATAGGCTTTTTTAGCAGGTTATACACAATCTGTTTGATCAAAATGGTTGTGATAACCAAAACACTTTTCCTGAAGCGTCTCATGGTAGTTGTCTCAATCGAGATGAGATTTTGTGAATGGTTTGCTTTCTGCTATAAAGGCAATTTTACCTGTAGCTCAAGTACAGTTTGTAAAGGTCAGTTATGGTCATGATTTTGAAAAAAGGAAAACTGGAACTACTAGAGAAAATGCTAATTTACAATAATTATCATTAATTTTCTGTATTATGATCCAAATTCTACAGAAAGTAGGTTCCAGAAGAATCTTCCCTGTAATGTAACGTTACAGTGAGCCCTCATACCAATGAGATAAATGTTTGCTATAGACACATGTTCTTTATCTTAGAATATGTCAATAAACTACAGGTAGCTAATAAAGAAATATCTACTTTGAACAGAGAACTCCAGTACTGACTTCAGAGCGTTGCACCCAGAGGAGGCAAATTCCCTGTAAAGTCTGAAGTACCCTTCCTTTCTCAGAATATATCTCTCCTTTCCTTCACTTAGAAACTCATAGTACAAATTAGTCTTCAATCCTACTTTTCATCTTCTGTTTGCGTTTTCCTTTCAACCCCCTCCTTACCGACGAAACACTTAAAAGCTCATATCTCTTAGCAGAAATCATAGTAGATTAGGCATGAGTGTAGCACTTTGGAGAAAGAACAAATCTAATACTACTATAGTTGTTTTACGAAGCAAACTTTCCTTTAATTATGAATAAAAACTCTTGAACACATCATTACTTACTATTACTTTGTTTTGCATGTTGAGTGCCTAATACCTTTGGATCTCGTCTGTCATTGGATCTTTGCCACAGAGAACTCATCTGTGATAGATAATGAAACCAAGGATGGCTACTTTGTAATAGTATTGATAATACTACTATGCTAAGGTGTATTTATTCTACTAATAAGTAAGTCTGTAACTTGAGAGTACTTGAAATATACACCTGCCATTGTCGTATATCACAGAATCACAGAATGGCTGAGGTTAGAAGGCACCTCTAGAGATCATCTAGCCCAATCCTCCTGCTCAAGTAGGGACGCCTGCAACACAGGGCACAGGGCGGCATCCAGGCAGGTTTAGAAGATCTCCAGAGAAGGAGACTCCACAGCCTCCCTGGGCAGCCTGTGCCAGGGCTCTGTCATCCTCACAGGGAAGAAGTTCTCCCTCACATGGAGATGGAACTGCCTCTGTTTCAACTTGTACCCATTGCCCCTTGTCCTGTCACTGACCACCACCGAGAAGAGTTTAGCCCCATCCTCTTTACCACCTCCTTGTTCAAGACATCCTTTCTAGTATGATAGGAGCAAGTGGTTAAATTGACATTTCTAACCACTTTTAACAAACTTTGATTATATTTTGTAAGTAAGACTGAGATTACAACCAGCTTCTGCTCAAAGTGGGTAAATTCTTGAATTCCATAAAAGAGTACATGACAATGTAAAGTACATTTATTTAAGTGTACCTACAAGGGCAGGGGAGATACGTTTATTTGCTTGTGGCTTTGTTCTTCATATGCAGTATGCTGTATGCAAGACACTCGTGTTCATGTGTATGTGGGAGAGAAGCAGTAGACTACTCCTAAGCATATAATGCAGGTTGCTCTCATTAATGATACAGAGACTTTTGTTTCTTAACTTTGGTCCTTTGAGGTAGATTAGGTTAGATAAATTTCTAGAGTGTAATCCACCTAAATATATGTGGATTGATTCAAAGATCTTGCAATATTTTTCAAAGAATTTGTGCAGTGATGAGACTCATTTTACTGCCACTACGCAGTAAGCTCCTGAGATAGAAACATAGCAGATATGAAATGATCCATATCACAAGAAGTGAATATACCCAGAGAACTCACTAGGTGACAGACAAAGAAATATATGCTATAAAATTGCATGTAAATATTTGGTCAGGTTCACTGGCCTAAAGTTCAATGAATATCTGAATGCAAGTTCTTCTAATTCATTCTCTCATTTGACTACACAGAAGTTAATGACCATGAACTGTTGCTCTATTTTCTTTGTGGAAGCTCAGTGTTTTATTAATATCTGTAATGTCTCTTGCCATACACATCAGATACATGCATTAAAATATCTATGAGATTTTCATTAGGTTATGGGGAAGATCAAAGCAAGAAAGAATTAAGCAAAACCTTCCAAAGAAGATAATCATAACTTTTACATACACTAAATAGGAAGAGCTTTAGCTTTTGTTTGCTTGTTTTGCATACATATGTACGTTTGTGTGTATTTGTTCAACTATTAACAGATTGCAATGAAAACTAGGTACAAATCTATCCATTCATATTGGGAATACGACAAACCAATGTAGATATCCAGTTCAGAAACTGGTAGTGGCTTAATTTCCTGTTCCTTTCCTAGCTTATACTTCCAACTCTTGCAGACCATCCAGTCAATCTACAAATAAAATATCATTTTTCCTTGCACATTTGAACTTAAAAATATCAAATCTATAAAATGCATGTATGAATTTGAATATTTCTGAATAATTACAGATTTGTTTTTATAAATGGAAATATCTTCATAAAACATATACCTTGAGGATCATGCAGAAATTTAGTAAAGGAATCACTGAATTGATCAGTATTTGCAGATGGCAAAACCACTAAGTCAACAAGTTAAGTGCATAAAAGGAAGGAAAGATTGAAGGAATGAGGGTTTTCTCAAAGGCTTGTACACATCCTGAAAGTCATTGGTAGAAAGTGATCTTCATATCTAGATTTGTTGCTATTGTTTTTGATTTATCCAGATATTGGTATGGGGAAAGCTAGAAGTTTTGTATGGGAAAGAAAATACTGCTCTTATATGTTGTCATGGAATAAAATGACAATAGCTTAGGTACTATATAGCAAAAAATGGTACTAGATGAAGAGCCATGTACAGAGGAAAAAAAAAATTGAAGAAATAAAGAGATATTATTAATGAAAACTATGAAAATCCTATGTTTCTGGTGCTGGATATTTTCCATGGCTGGAAGACAGCCGTGGAAACACTGGCATCTTCAGTTGATAGTTAAGGTACTTGAAGAAGCTTGTTAGAAAGTCAGTGTGGCAGACAGGTTTCAAAAACTAAGGTACTTTCCAGATATATATCACTAACATTGAATTGTTTCCACCTCAAAGCAACAGAATATTAATGAAATATGTAGAATCAGAGAGTTGGAGTTCAAGTTTCAACAGAAAACTTGGTAGAAATAATCTGTTCCTTTGAGTTATGAAAATCTGACCTTAGAAAGTAATTTTCCTTATTGTTGGGCTAACACTTCTCTGTTCAAGACAATGCCTGATTCTCTGAGTATACTTAAAATATGGCTTCAGTTTGGGAGTGGGTTTCTGAAATCTCCAAAGTTCAGTAAGAGTCTGAACTTGAACTTAATTGCATTGCATCATGAAATATGGAATGGATATTCCATATTTCATGCATACAGAAGTATGCATTTATAGGGAGATGTTCATAACAAAAAAAAAAAAAAAAAAAAAGGTTGTCTCTTTTATGGATATATGCATTGAAATGAGTTGCTGGCATTTTAATTAGCCTGCTCCTGAGATTATAGCCACAATTACAGTTTTCTTCTGTGTATGGAGGGAAGGAAAATTGATGTACAGCAATAAAAAGTGATTGCCATTATGTCAAACAATATGATATGGTATCAAGACCTGTTGAAAGGAAGTAGAAATAAGGGCATAATGAGGAAGGTTCATGGAAGAATGGTTGTTGGAACATCTATTTTTTTTCCTTTTGGAGGATACCTTAGGGATATGTTAACTACTCTTTCTGTTTGTTCTTGAGTTTATATCTTTTCTGAAGAACTAGTGAAAGTTCTGAAGTTTCATTGCATTAATCTAGAGTTCTGGCTCTGCTCTTTCTGGCATAGTCCTGGGGTCAGATTTTTTTTTCCATTAGAAGTCAAGTTCTGTGTGCATTTTTGACTCAACAGAGAAAAAAAAATGTAGATGAGTGTGCACTTTATATTATTTTTTTATATTTTTATAATGATGTTAATTATCCTGCTTTTAAGTTGCTTGGAATCAAAAGTAAGAATGTACCTTGTCAATTTTTCATTTGGCAAATATTTCTTTTCATTCTGTAGCCTTTCCTTCCTTTCTGCACACTCACCTTTCTCAATCTTGTGCAACTTAAAATGAACGTGATTATTTGCTTTGATACTAAAGAGTAGGTAGCACATACAACATCTGAACAATCTAAGGACAGCCTTCATTTCATCTACTATTATTGCAGAAACAAGTGGTGTAGGTGCATGTCTGTGTTTTTTGCTTATCATATAACAAAATCAATGCAGGACTGTATTGGCATAGCTGAATTTAGACAAATGCAGCTACAGCGCTTTTAGCAGTGCACATAATGGTGCCTAGGTCTGCATCACGTTTGTACAAAGCCTGGGCTGTGCTCTTGTTGTTCTGTAGCCAGCAGTATTCATGTGCACAGGTTGCCTTGCAAGCCTTTGCTTTTCCTATTTCCAACTGCTTATGGCATTCCAAAACGTATCTGCCTCCTCCATACCTTAGACCTTCCCCACCATAATTTACACAAGTGATATATCCCCTTATTTCTGTTTGATGTTTACTCTGAATTTCGTACATGGTTGTGCTGCCTGTGACTGAAAAGACAAAGTGAGGTCACCTTTCGGGCACTCATGTTGCTTGAGGGAGACCAGAGTGCAGAGCTTGTATTTCTCAGCCCTCTCTCATGCTTGAACCTAAGGGGAGCGAGGTGGCCTTGATATTTTGGACTCTCCCAACTTGTGGACATTGCTAACTCTCTTGTTCTGGTTGCTACACAGTTGACCATTTTAATTTTTCCTCTTTGCCCTTGAACAACTAGCTATTTTTTTTTTATTCTCAGAAACCAGCGTGTAGTTCAGGCAACTTCAGCACGTACAAGGGTTTTCTCCATGGCAGCTCTTGGAGGTATGATCCTGCCTACCATCTATAGTGTAGTGGACACAAAGAATGCTCTTTATTCTTAAAAATCAGTAAGGTAATTTTAAGTTCCTTTCCTTTC